>BROG01000061.1:1345000-1922684 GCA_030159075.1 Atrina japonica | reverse complement strand
CAATGTCCATAGTACACATCACAATATAGTATACAGGTATATCATCTTTCGTGACATCCACATATATCTATGAAATTTATGAAAAATTCTTGGATGAAAGTAAAACAAAATTAACAGTAATTGAAACAAAATAATATTGATGACAGTATTAATTTTGTTTGTTCTTTCCAGGCCAGTGCTTTCATGCAGATGGGATGGTATACACAAGCACATGGAAATAGAAAAGTGCTCCTGACCCCTGTCAGGCACTGCCGTACATCTTGTTCAGCCATACATGTTCATCTTAAGGCCAGGGACATCGGTAATCACATGTTCTAATCTCTGTCGTATAGTTCCTGATCAAGAAGCTATTGTCCATTTCACATCCATGTAGATCGGCAGGGTGGTGTAAAATTTTGATTTCATATGGATGGTTCTGCTTACTTTTTCGTTTTTGCATATATATTTGGGAAAATATGTCTTTTTTTCATTCGAAATGGATCCTGTAACAAGACCCAGTAACAGCCTAGGAAAATCCCTCTTTTATTCTTTACCAAAATCTATCCCTTCATAAAGAAATACAGGAGCCTACATGGTCGAATAGTTAAAGCTTTTCGCTTTTTTTAACCATGTTCGAGCCCCACTGGAACCCAAGGTGATTTTTGTGAGAAATTTGCCAGTTTACTTGTGGAGGGTTGGTGATCTCATCCTGGGTACATTTAGCAATTAGGCCATCATTTAAAATTATATTCTCATATATCCCAACCAGTTGTAGAAGTGAAGTTGGTTAGTTGGTAGGTCACATTTTTTCCCTTAAATTCTATTCTTTATTTTAATATGTAAATTGGACAAAATTTCAGAATTTTGACAAGGAAAAAATAATTATAAGTTGTAAAACTACCTTAAAATATTTGTGGTCACAGCTTCTTAGGTACTTTGGTCGGTCACATCAAACTAATGTTTGTTTTTATTTTTGGCCCTATATATACTGTATACCTGAAAATTTTTGTCCCCTGGTTATTTTTTGCCCTTTTACGTCAGAAAACATATTCACCCTGTTTCAAATTCACCCTAAATCACCATGGTTTTATTGATGTTATGAATGTCCAACAGTTAACAAAGTTATTCAGCTTGAAAATTTTGCTTTCATTTTAAATTCGCTCTATGAACTAAGGGCGAAAATTTTCAGGTACATGTATATAGTGGTCTAAAATATGTAAAATGAGCTCATTACTTATACCTAGAGCTGTCGTTGATGAGAAATTCAATATCGATATATTTATATCAATAAGTAATATATATCGATATATCAATAAATCGAATAATTTGGTACTTCTATAAAATGCATTCGAGATATATAGAATCATTATAATATTTTAGGTGTTTTGTTGTGTATTTTACTTTGATATCTGAAGATGAAAAAAAATCATTGCAAGGAAAACATTGTTTATTTGAACAAATTGAACAATTAGAATAAAATATAGCATGTCGGTAGTCCAAGAACATGAAGTAAAACAAATGGAAAATTTTGGAAATTGTAAAAGAAAATATATCCTGTGAAATGCAGTATGAAATGTATCGACGATAAAAGAAATGTATTGATTATCATATCGAATTAATTTGTTTATCGATACATGTACATCAATATCAAGTTTATCAATGACAGCCCTACTTATACCTAATTTCATTCTACATTACAGTGATGTTTAATCCCACTATATGGAAAGTGGTGATGCTTCCCAACTTAGAGGATATCAGCATCGGATTCATGGGATCATTCTCCGCACCGCAAATTATTGAGTGACACCACGCGACAAGATAACATCATTTTGACGTATACAAATTTTCTAAAAGATGAGCTGTTGTATAAATCAATTTTTGTTGTTTTTCTCTGAAAGGTTTTGGCAAGCATTTTCATTGTATTTTTTTTTCATTTACTAACCAAATTGAATACTCGGAAAAGTCTAAACCGTTTACGCGTTGTTTACAAGTGAAGAATATTTTCAATAAGTAAAACATTATTTTCAAGGACTGTTGAACTTAATACTTTTAAATTTTTAGAGAAGGAATTTTATCCTGAAGTTTATGATAGATATTATCCATTTTCTGTGAATAATTTTTCACTGCTTAATACTATAGTGCTAAATGATATTGTGGAGTAAATTGACTTCATCATCATTAAACTTGAATTGCAAATTAGTTGTTATTTTATCTTTTGAATAAGTACTCCAACAATGTTTGAGGTTCAAACGGTGAGATACTTTTGACTGGCGGCATATCTGAAGTAAAGTGAGTTCTAATATTATTGGAGTAGGTATACAGTAATTTATAGGCTAACTTTTAAGCCTCATTGTAATCCAAGCTGATAACTTGGGGAAGTGTGTTTTGTTGTGTAATGCCAGCAGTCTTTCCACACATATTTTTGTTTATTATACCTTCTGGTAAAATCTCATAATCTGATTGGTTGAGAGAGATGTAAAAATTTTCAATGTCATCCGCTCAGTTAACAAAGAAACTTGTACAGTGAAACTTGTATATAATGACCTCCTAAGGGACACAAGAAAACCAGTCTTTATGAGAAAGTGGTCTTTATAGAAGTAGATTTGTACACAGATGGTACTAATAGGAACAGCAGAAAACAGTATTGTGACCAGGTGGTCTTTATACACAGGTGGTCGCTAAAGCAGATTTTACTGTACAGTAGAACCTAGATCACCCATCTTCCACTGAATTGTTTTTTTTTTTCAAGACAGGTGGTCTCTCAAATGAATTTTTATTTAAAGAATTATTTAACCAACTGGTTTTCAAAATGTGATCTCTAAAGGTCTCTAGTCTTTTATGAGAGTGGTTGTTCAGTGAAGTGTATTCTATTTCAATGGGTTGAGTAAACCCTTGGAAGTTCATTTGCACTTAATACTGGAATTTATAAGAAATACATTTCTAAATAGGTTTACTGCAATACTTTCTAAACAAATGCACAATTTCCATGGCTTGTTTTGCTTTTTATCAGAAAACTGACATGATCAGTCAGTATCATAGGTCAAAATGTGATACACTGCCTTTAGCTTATGACTGCATTTAATGAAAAATGCCCTGTAACATGAACAAAAAAATAATAAAAAGATCAGGATTGGAACCAGCTTAGTTTATCTCTGGTCCTTCCATATTCATATACATGTACAGTCGATCCACACTAGCTAAACCACCCAACTGACCGACTCAAAGTGGTATGACTTTAGGTGGTCTTTTAAGTTAGGGTCTGGACTATTTATAAGAAATTTTCAAGAGACTGAATATTTATGGTCTCAAATGTGTGTTGGTCTCATAAGTTAGGTGGTCCGTTGCGAGGTATTATTGTGTAATGTTTCAAATTATCAATGTACAGTAAAACCTGCTATAGCGGCCACCTCTATATAAGGATCACCTGTCTATAAAGGCCAGTTTTAAAAAGTCCCTTGACTGCATACTTCAACTAAATTGAACCTGTGTATAAGGGTCACCTGCACATAAAGGCCAATATTTTCTGGTCCCTTAGGTGGTCCCTATATACAGGTTTTACTGTATTTGTTTTTTATATATACAAAAGTTACATATGTTGGGAAAATATGTCTCTGGTATAAATAGACACTATACATTTCTTGCTCTGGTTATAGTAATTTGTTTACCCTAGGCAAGTCATATTTCCCAAAGGGCAAAGCCCAGGGTGAAAATGACTTGCTGAGGGTAATCAAATCCTCATGTCTCTCTACAACCAGAACAATAAATTGTTTATTATACTGATACGAAAAACTCAAAAAGTAAACAACTACCATTAAGGTTTCAAGAATGTTTTATTCAAAACAATATTTTCTAAGAAATTTATGAAAAAAACTTCACTGTGATGATCCATAGATGTTTTGTATCAAGAAGGAATTAATTGTAAGTGGGGTTCCGAATGGAAGGAAATATGACAGGGAAAATGGTGTGCGTGAGGGAAACTTGACATTTCTGTTCCTTGTCATGAGAATAATGTTTGTCCAGTAAGGATTAAGAATCTAACAAAGAGGTTTAACAATACAAGTTACTGATGAAGTGACATAATTTTTGACTAGTGCTATGGATTGGACTTCTGCAGATCATTCAAAGGCATCACTTATATGCTATGACCAAACATTGGGGAATAACTCTTGAACAACATTGGTCAAAATCAATAAATATAAAATTCAACAGGACTTGTATAAAGGTCCTTAACAGCAATTCAAAATTTTGTAAAACCCTTACTCAAGTTATCAGAAAATCAACTTGTTAACCCATCAACTTGTTAACCTCTGTGGCCACAATTTAACTAGCTCATTTCAAAGAAAGGTAAAGTCCACTGTCAGGATTAAGGAGTGTAAGCTTTAGAATCCAAATTTTATACTTTTACATGTAATATTGACTTGTTAACCCCTGAATTATGATAGTAGACCATACTATTTACTGCTTTGGGTGGGTCTAAATGTGACAACAGGGGTTGTTGATTGATAGTTTACATCTGTTTCTGTTAGTTCTGAACTTTGTCTGTGAGATTTGGTTCTCAGCAACAGATTTTCTAAACACAACTTATGCGTAAAATTGACATAACCTGGTGGGGTGGAGTCTCGTGAACCCTTTCTTGACCCGGACAAGTTCCTACTTTTGGTAATAAAGCATAACAACATTAAAATTATACTGACAAGAGTATAATCGTTCCATCTTGTCACCATATTTATTTATATCCAGTGAGGAATAAAATGCTTTTCTCAGAGTGGAATGTTTCTATGAACATGATGAACAATATGGTTGTCATGGTAATGAATTTGAATTTGAATTTTTGAATAGTGTTTTAAGACACTCAACAATTTTTATGTCATATAGTGGTGGCCATATCATTCTGTTTCCCAATGTTTTCATCGTCATGGTAATGAGCATGTAAATATTGAACACTATCTTTGTGTCTGTGATGATTTATCCAATCACTGTTGATTCTGTTCTCTTAATGCTTCATTGTCATGGTAACAAGCATGCCAATATTGAGCACTAATTTTGTTAGTTTGTGACAATTGTAACAGAACCCTCTTGAATCTGTTAACTTAGTGTTATCATCTTTATGGTGACGAACATGTAAATACTGAGTACTTATCTTGTGTGTTGTGTGTGTGTGGGGAGGATGATATATCCAGAACCCAGTTGGTTCTGTTCTCTTAATGTTTTCATCGTCATGGCAATATGCATGTAAACACTGAGCACTAATCTTGTATGTGTGCGATGATTTATCCAGAATCCTTTTGATTTTGTTCTCTTAATGTTTTCATCAGATGTAAGTCTTCTAGAGAATACTTTGGTGTTAAGATCACATTATCATAATCAAAGTCTTCATCCAGTACAAACGGCTCTACTTCATCTGAACAAACATGTACCTGTTTAAAAGATATATAAAAGGAGATCGAGATTAACCAAAAAAACAAAAACAAAAACAGAATAAAAATAGATACACTGAAACCTGTTTATTTTGAGAGATTTTTTATATCAGTACTTTGTTATGCAATACACTGTCTACTTCAAATGTATACCTGCACTAAATATAGGGAGCCAAGTTGAAGATATGGCCCAGACAAATAAACCCAACAAAGGGGAATAACTCTAAAAATTAGCAGGATAGGAGCACAATATATTTGTATGCATTATTCCATCTACTGAAGATGTATACCTGCACCAAATATGGGAAGCTTGGGTGAAGAAATAGACCTTTTCAAGATAACTGCGTTCCTAGTAATTTCACCTGCGAGTAGTGCCCAATGAAAGACTAATTGTTCCCTGTGTACAATTTGAATTTCATTGGGTATGATTTGTATTAAGTACGAAAATTCTTGTTACCACTCGGAAGTGTTGATTGCGCAGGTGAGATTAGTAGGAATACAGTTATCGTGAAAAGGTCTATAACGGAGATATGGCCAGGACAAATAAAATCAACAAAGGGGAATAACTCTAAAAATAAGAATGGTAGGAGCACAATATTTGTATGTATTACTCTGTCTACTGAAGCTATACACTTGTACCAAATATGGGAAGCTTGGGTGAGGAAATAATTTAGATATGGCCAGGACAAATAAAACCAACAAAGGGGAATAACTCTAAACATAAGGATGGTAGGAGTAAAATATTTGTATGCATTATTCTGTTTACTGAAGCCATATACAGTATTTGTACCAAATATGGGAAGCTTGGGTGAAGAAATAATTTAGATATGGCCAGGGCAAATAAAACCAACAAAAGGGAATGACTCTAAAAATAAGCACGACAGATTTCCTACCTCCTAAATTATGGGTTTAGGGTCAGGAAAATTGGGACATTATATCTAAGTTTAAACTAAAACGGAAGACTTAATTTAAGACATTTGTTTTCAAACACTATATTCTCAAATTAAAAATTCCTTATTCCTAAATACAAGCCATTTTTGAATTGGGAATGGGTCCTGACCCCAAAATGACCTAGGAAAATCCCTATCATATATATTATATAAAATATGGCTGACATCATATAACTAAAAAATTGTTGAGTGTGGCATAAAACACAATTCCAAATTCAAATTAAAACAATTAAAAATATTGACCAATCTTTATGACATTTTGTACAATATCTATTAATTTTTAAAGTTATTTTTTTCAACAAAATATTTCAATGTCAACTTGCTAAGAAAATATTTATATTTTTATTTAGAATTTAGAGTTGAAATTCTGGTTTTGTCAAAGTTGAACGGCCAGTCCAGTTTTTTATGGATAAAAACAAATGTTCATTAAAGGGGCAATGGCTGTGTTTTTTCAAAAGTATTTTTTTTCCTTTTTTACTACTAAGACAGATATTCAACAGCATAAAAATTCTTAGATTCCTATATATTTTGTGAAAGTTGTTTGAGAAACCCAGGTTTTTGCACTTTTTCAATTGCAACAGAAAAACTCAACCTTACAATTTGTATATGAAAACCACATTGGACCTGACTTTATTTTTACAAAATATATAGGAATATACGATTTTTTATGACTTTGTATGGCTTTTATTTATTATTGTACATCAAATACAGGAAGTAAAAGTAGACAAATTTGAAATAATTCTTGTGGTAAATACAGCTAATACCCCTTTAAAATTTTGGTCATCATTTTCGAAGTAATTCGGGCAGTCTCGTGAATTTTAAGATAAGGAGATTTTACTGTATCATGTGTTCATTTATGATCATTATTCTTATCGTGTGCAAAATTTTGCCAAGGTCAGAGATTACATAAACACATAATCTGTAGGGATTATTGTTACAGAAATTCTCAATATGTAGAACTTAATTATAATGTACACGTACAATGGATGACAGAAAAATTGTACCTCTGGGCATGTTGTAATTTTGACATTTACAAGTGATTACAATGTTACTATAAATATATCACCCTAATTACTGACAAGGTGATTTATAGTTTTGTAAAATTAATTAAATGCCGACATCAATCTGTACCTCGGGCATTTCTTGGTACATATGTAGCATGTATAATGGGATTATAGTGAAACCTGTATTGAAAGACCACCTGTCTTCTGAGACCACATTCTGACAACCACGTGGCTCATAAATCCTGTAAATAAAACCTCTTTTGAGAGACCACCTGTCTCGAGAGACCACATTACATGCATAGAAACTGCATGGTAAAATAACATTTTAAAAAGGACCTCTTTTGAGAGACCACCTGTCTTGAGAGACCACATTTCAGTGGCAGACATGGTGGTTTCTCATGACCGGTTCCACTGTAATGTTTTTTATTTTAGAAATTTGGAATCTCATATTTTGAGGAGCAAACTGAAGCCTTGTATTTAAAGGTGAAAATGGTTGAAAGGAAATGTACACTAAAGAAGTGTACACTAAGGAAATGTACGCTAGGTGAACTTAGGTAAAATGGATTATACTGAAATGTATATACAGCTGACTCTCAAGATTCTCAAGGTCACTGTATAATCCCAATATAGGGGCTTTTATTCATGAGGAATTTAATTTCGCTAATTTTCACTGTCAACGAAAATACCACGAAATTATATACTTTATGTACCCGTGAATATAATTCCTAGTGCTTATGAAATATCAGAAAGGCAAAACGTTACGGATCAAAATTCTAAAAGTAATTCCGGGTAACAATTCAAAAATCAATCATATATAACTAAATGTAGACATTGTATACACGAATCACAAAATGTTTATAAGCTTAAGATCAACTGGCGAAATCTAATCCGTGTAAATAAATTCCTTTCAGAAAAACACGAAATTTTTTCGCCACAAAATTAAAACACTATACAGTATTTTCCCTTTTAAAAAGAAAATCACATCTCAAATTACTGAATGTCCATTTCTTGTTACCTCATTAATTCTACTGTCCAAATTGTCTTGATACAATATAATATTAAATTCTTGATTTTTTAAACTATCGACTGACAGTTTCTATGACTGACACATCTTTATTTAGCAAAAATCTTTAACTCATTCACCCATGAAGAGACATTTGGACTGGTTTTAATCACTGATTTACAGAAGAGTCCATTGTTTAACATTAGCACACTTGGTAATTGGACATAAGAAATATTTAGAGATTAGTAAATGTGTTTTTCCATATTGGCCCGGGGTCAGGGGATAAAACCAGGATGATATGGAAAAACATGTCATAATATTTTTATCACATTTTTGAAGATATTTTAAAACAGCTTTAATCAAAAAGTTTCGTCAAAATAAAGAAAAATTGTATTATGTCAACACTTGATTATTTATTCCATGCTGTTTGTAAACAGTATACAGAACTAACATTGACTTCATCGTCTGACAGGAAGTGACGCTCATACATGTAGCTCATGATGACGTAAGGATAAAAATTGGTATCAGGGCTGATAACCGCATAGCTTATGATGACGTCAGGGTAAAAATCAGTATCAGGGCTAATAACCGATATCAGCCCGGGGCAAAATGGATTTTCTACTTCCATATATTTGTCAAATAAGGTAAAAGAGCCAATACCTGTGATCCATTTCCGGTATTATCACATATGCAAAATTGCGGATATCACTGCCAAATATGTGATAAACAAAATTATCAAAGCAGGTTCATTTTACCGTTTCAGTAAACCTGATTGAAATACAAAACTATCTTTCCTCTTCAATTGAAGCAGACTGAATCAAGTGAGCTTACCTGAAAAAGAATACCGGAAGCATTCAAAATAGGGGTTTGATAAAGGGAGGGCTGATACAGGGTATGCAATGAAGAGCAAATGCTGGTATCTGTATCGGGAATGAAAAACGCCCGTATTTTACTGTTAAGATACATTTGTAAATGTATAAAACCATTTGCTGTTGCATTATATAGGTCCTATTGTATGCATTTGTAGTAGCCAAGGAAAAATGTGTGGCCAGACCAGGAATCGAAGCCAGGACCTTCCAAACACTAGTAGAACCCTCTTACCAACTAAGCTATCCGGGTCGATACCCTCTGCACTGCTACACTCTTCCCCCCTTAACAAGATTTCTGACCCCAGAAATCAACAAGACTCTAAACACAAACCACAGTGAGTTATTTAGTTGGGCGCCAAATGTAGTAGGCAAGGAAAAATGTGCAGCCAGACCGGGAATCGAACCCAGGACCTTCCTAACACTAGCAGGATGCTCTTACCAACTTATTCATCCAGGTCAATACCCTCTGCACCGCTACACTTTCTTCAGTGAACATGCTTACCTACTTTATTAAGAAGAGTTAGAGGATCACAGAGAATTAATTCTTTTTAACTATTGGCTAACATTATACAATTAACAGCAGGTATTTTATGATCAGGCTCCATACCTCATCTGACGTAGGACAGTTTACGTCTTCCTCTGTTCTGAACTTGGCTGAAAAATCCAAATTGGTGTCTTTCTGTACATCCTGAACAGAGGGTATGTCATCTATATCTTCAACTTCACCTGGATTTAAGCAGTTATTTCCCCTTGTAGAGACCTCTTTTTCATCACTATCATTGGAGTTTATTTCTGGGTCTGAATCCATCTTTTCCTTCCCAGGAGGCCTTGCTGAAAACACATTTATTTGACAAATAATAATAAATTTTTGTTATAAATTAATATAACAAAAAAAACAAAACAAAACAAAAAAAAACCAAATTAAAAAAAAAACAAAACAGACTGTTTACCTTCCTGATTCTTTATAATAATAATAATAAATAATGATAAAAATTATTTATTTTTGTTGTAAAATGGCATCTTTTAAATTTATTCACTTCATTGGTGTGGTTTCCTGACTTCTGTCTTAACAGCAACCTGTCTATTTATAGGACAGACACCACAAAATAATTTCACGAAACTAAAGGTCAAGTCAGCTGCACTTGCTTCGTTAAGAATTATCTTAGTTTATATTCATGCACAGTAAAACCTGTCATAACGGACACCTTTATTCAGTGGACACCCTCCGATAACTGACAGTTTGTCTAGATACCGATTTACATTACTGTATAAGACTACTAGCATCTGTTTTAAATTAACGGACACCTCCCTTACCCAGACAACGAAGAAAGTTGTTGGTCCCAATATGCATAAGTTTTTTATTTTTAACCTTGAATTAGTGGACAGTCTCCTTATGCTACAGGCAATTTCTCACTAAGCTGTATGTTCCGACTTCTATTTTGAGAAAACACTCCTACAATCTTTTATTTTGTGTTTTTGCTTGATATTTATTTCCTTGCATTGCATCACATCAACAGTTGATTACAGGAATAATTTGCATTGATTATATATACAATGTATGAATGTTTTAGCAGTGAATGGTCATCCTTCATTCAGCGGACACCTCTTTATAAAGGACAATTTGATTAGTCTGGCAACTTTCCACTAAACACAAGTTTTATTGTATCTGTAATATAAATACCACCGCCCCCACCCCCTCTTGAACCAGTCCCATACTTGCACTAAGAATTATCATTTGATACAGGACTACTTACAGGAAGTTGTGACATCATGTAAATAAAACCCACACATATGATTTACATAAGAAAATCGCATAATTAACAACACACAGAAATGCCCACGTTACAATCCTTTTAATAGAATTCAATATCGACATTCTTCTACAGCCAATAACAAGTTTGTTTGATGTTTTTAATATCTTAACACAATATTAAGGTCTTCCACATGTTACATACAATATTAATTAAAAGTGAAAGCAACAGCAGCTGATACACGTACATGTAACATATAAAATAAAATCATTTATTTGATGTTTTTTAATATTTCAGCAGAATGTTTAGATATTAGCGGCAATATTAAAGACAAAGCCAAAATGACTAATATACAAATATGTACTTGACTTAAATAAGGGTTGGTGGTAAAGTTGTTGTAGTTATAACTGTGGACAGATATCTACATTCTTCTATTGCTGTTGGGCTACAGATAAACTGTTAATACGTTTTTACGTTTTTTGTAGAAAAGAATCTTTCCACTAAACACAGGTTTTATTGTATCTGTAATATAAATTGGTAGGGGACCTAGAATACATGCTTCCAGTAAAATCCAATTAAATTTACTTTTGAAGAACAAGCTGACAGTGTAAAGCTACCACCCTCCCTTCAATTTTGCAGTCTTATAAAATTAATACAAAATTCAAAAAATTAAATTTCAGCAAAGTTATTTCAAGAAAGCATTTCTCTACCTAATTACAGGTAAAAGACATAAAATGAATGCATTATGACGGATACAAGAGAGCTCCAAGAAGCTATATGTCTTGCTGTTTGCTTGTTTGTTTATTGTTGTTTAATGTCCCACTCAAGAATCTTTCACTCATATGGAGACATCACCAAAGGTGAAGGTGAAGGGCTTCAAATTTTGGCCTGTGCTCAGCACTTACGGCCACTGAGCAGTAAGGGTTCTTTAACATGCTGACACCTACTGTGATATGGGACCTCGGTTTTTACTGTCTCATCCCAAGGACAGATCAAGGATCTTTTATGTGAACCCCCTCCCCTCTCCCAGCAGTTTAGGAGTTGTGCTCCAAAAATAATTTTCAGTGCACAGTGACCATTAGAGTGAAGTGTGGTTTCAATCAACTCAGCAATTTAGGTGTTCTGCTCTGGAAAGAAATTTTCAGTGACTGTGAACTACTTTCCAGAAAGTGGGTCAGACCGACCCTATAACCCCAAAAGGCACATCTAGGGTCCATGGGCATCATTTGTGTAAAGTATGGTTCCAATCCATCTAGCAATTTAGGAGTTCTGCTTCGGAAATAATTTTCATTGACCATGACCTAGTTTACAGGAAGTAGGTCAGATCAACCTTAGTACCCCGAAAGGCACATCTAGGGTACATGAGGATCATTTGTGTGAATTACATGTATGGTTTCAATCCACCCAACAGTTTAGGAATTCTGCTCTGAAAATGAAATGTTGGACGATGCAGTAGAGGCCACTGTTGATGACGCTGCCAGACGGAATCAGTGATCCCCTATGTCTCGCTTCTGCTTTGCAGGCGAGACAAAAGGGGAGAAAATCAAAGAAATCATATAAAAATTAATGAAAATGACAAATTCTTAAAAGACAAAAAAAAAAAGCATCAAAAATTTATTTTCAAATTTCCACAAAATTGACTCGTACAATGTGCATCACTTAGATGCAGTTTAGTTTTTCAATCCATGCAGCAGTTCTAGATTAGATTTTTAAAAAAGGGTACCCTCTGAAGCCTATTTTGCCCCACCCTGGATCCACCCCTGGGCCAATCTGGTTGAAATGCACAGATTTGTAGTATTTCCTTCCTATAAAGTTTCATCAAAATCCCATAAGCCGTTTTGGTGAAGAAGTCGAAAATGTGAAAAGTTAACAGACAGACGGACGGACAATAGACAAAAGGTGATCAGAAAAGCTCACTTGAACTTTTGGTTCATGTGAGCTAAAAAGGCGAGTAAATTTGAATTATAGGAGGCAGGGGTGCTTATTTGGTGTAATATGGTGCCTGTAACACACAAGAAAATACAGAACTTTTGATCGTGTAGATCAATTTCAAAGAATTTTATTTTTTTTAATACAAACCTTCATCCTTTGAGCCTACATGAGAGAAGCTTGCAATATATCCCTTAACGTTGTCACTTTCCTCTATGTTACTATCATCACTGTCAGCAGCGTCATCTACAAAATTGTCAAACTGAAATAGACAAGGCATGATATTTACAGTTCACCACTGATATAATGCCACTTTTTGTTTTTCTTAATTTTTGTGGTATAATATGTTTGGCAATATACATGTATATTGAGGTTTACTATTTTTAAGATGTGGTCGTTTTTATGTTGTTAATCCCTGCTGTATATTGTATCCTATTTACAAATCAGTACCATAAATTTGGATGTTTTGGCTACTGTTTAAGTTTAGACAATTTGGACTCCCTTTCAAAATGGTCAATATCAAACAGTCCAAAATATGTACATGTTCAATGAACGGAAAATCTAGATCTGTTTCTAACATTAACCTAGAAAAATTTCTAATATTAACTTTAATCGTTTTTGTTAAAAATAAATCTTTGACAAGCCGAAAATACAAAAGCTTCAGGTTTATATATCCCATCTACTCATGGTTATTTCTTGACGTTTGACAATTGCTGTGCAAACACATGACGTGTTGATTTTTTCCCTTCGCGGTCATAATATGAAGTAAACAAGTGAATGTCAACTAAAAGTTTTACTCACACCTGTTTATTCACCTGGCCTGGTGATAGGGTCAAGGGATTTAACATATATAAATGACCATTCATACTGGAGAATCAGTGGCGGATGGCGACGTTCATGTTTTGGCGTTATAACGGGGGAATATATGGAAGGAAATCTGTTCTTCAAAAAAAAAAGAGGTATTACGCGGGTTTGGTGTTAGGTGGGAGGTATATCGGGGAAGAACTGTATATTTATTTTATATGCAAGGTAATTTTTGTACTGTATATCTGTAAATCATCGCCCCTGTTAATTTTTGCCCTTTTAGCACAGAAATTTTGGTATTTGCCCTAAAACACCATAGCCTGATGAATGGCATGTGGGCTGGTGATCCTGGTATTTAGCTTAAAAAGTTCTCTTTTATTTCAAATTCGCCCTCTCATCTAACGGCAAAATGGCAAAAAAATAACATGATTAAGTGGGAGTGAAAATTTCCAGGTATAGGCCTACAGTATGTACACACATGTGATATTCCATGAAATGAACAGGAATCACTTACCTGTAGTCTACCTGTAACAGTGTTACCCATCTCTTTGGACATTATGCTAGTTTTTGTCCCTTCTGTCAAAACCTATAAAATAATGATCAATATATTTATTCAAAATATATACATGTATATTGAAGTGTGTTTGTTCGGTATGTCTTATTGATATTAATAAGAATTCAGGTAAATCCAGGTGAGCTATGTTTTCAATGGGCCAAGAGAACCAATTTTAAATAAATAATTGTGTATCTCAAGCATTGATGATAACTATACAGTAAGTTTTATCAGGTGAATAGAAATGTCATTCGAGCCTTTGTCACGAAAGCGTTTTACAGCAAATTTATATTTTTAGATTGGTCAGTTTGTTAATTATATTGTTGTGTGAGTCATTTCAGATCCTGTTGAATTCTACACAGTTATCGCGTCTTATTCTTTGTAATTTGCGCTAATAAATGCTTCTTGACAAGTGGTACTTCTAAGATAAGAGTTGCGTTTTATCTGATAATTATCTATGTTGGTTTGAGGAAGTGAACTTGAACTTTACAGAAAATAACAAAATATTGCCTGTCACCTAGGCAAGAACCAGTTCATGTAGATTTACTCATGTTGTCTTATACTGCAGGAGAAGAAATAAAATATGTCATTTCTATTCTTTGATGCAGATATACTCATACATAAACATAAAAAAACAGATTAACACACACACATTCACACACACACACACACATGCATGCACACACACAAACACACACATGCATGCACACAAACACACACACACATATGCATGCATGCACACGAATACTCATGAATACAACCACACACACACTCAACCACATCAAAACACAATCACAACCATCTACTCACACACACACACACACACACACACACACACACACACACACACACACACACACACACACACACACACACACACACACATCTAAACACAACCACATCTATATCAACCACCACCATCCCCCTCACACCCACACTGATAAAATTCGTCCTTGGACGGGAGTCAAATTGTAAAGCAGTAAAATAACTCAGCCAATACCTACTATAGGCTTTTATTATGATTAATACATTGGAATACATATTATGATGTATTTCATCAGTTTGGTGGTTTGTTTATTTGTTCTTTGCTCATAGCTTGTTTATTTGTTCTTTGCTCATGGCTTTGTCATCTACTACAAGTGAAATCCTTTGAAGATGACTTCTAATACTGACCTAGTTATAACTGGTACATGTATAATGTATGTCAACAGAGCTCTTAAACATGACATGAGAAGGACCCAAGTATAAAGTCTCTTTCCAAAGACCTGCATCTTTTACTTTTAAAGATGTCAATTTTTTGTAAAAAGAACAGTCACCATTTGACTGTGCCATTTAACTATGGGTCTGGTCTGGATTTCAACCGGAATCTTTCTGCCTGTGCAGCAAACACTCTGCCTTGAAGGTTAGAAGAGAGATTCTTATGTTCTGGAATATTGTGGTACAGTGAAACCTGTCTTGAAAGACCACCTGTCCTCTAGGACCACATTCTGAAAATCACTTGTTAAATAATCCTTTAAATAAAACCTCTTTTGAGAGACCACCTGTCTTGTGAGACCACATTTCAGTGGCAGATGGGGTGGTCTCTTAAGATAGGTTCTGCTGTATCACATGTAATACAAAGAGAAAATGGGTTATCTATAACCTCTGCTTTACAAGAAAAATTATTAACTGAGCCATCCCTAAAAATAGAGTTGGAATGACCCTGTCATTGTTTTGAAGTAAGAGTTCATTATTTTTAAGGTGATACCAGTATATGGCTTACTGGTACTGGTGTCATATGTAATATGTATCCCCCATATAATAAGTATCTGGATACCAAAATTGGCCATATAATAAGCATCCCCCCCATATAATAAATATCACCCATGACACTCAGTATAGAACAGACATAGATTATTGAAATGAAGATTTTTAGTTATTGCCATCATAAAATAATCACTTTTAATGCTTGAATTAATACATGTTTATATGTAGCCTATGTAGGGAGTGTGTGGGGTTGTGTAAACAAAGTGTTGGGAAGGGGCTGATGGTGTGTTATATGGTGGGGGTATTAACTGGCTATTATAACCTATGTAGGGAGTGTGTGGGGTTGTGTAAACAGAGTGTTGGGAAGGGGCTGATGATGTGTTATATGGTGGGGTATTAACTGGCTATTATAATCTTGAGATATAACACCAGTTTCCTTTTTATATCACAGATTATTTAAAATGCTGAAATTAAAGTGTTTATGGTACAAGTGTATTATTGAATCTTGAATAAATCAAAACTAGGATTGACAGGATGTTTTGATAGCCATGCAGACTGGTATTAAATAGGAATTAACAGATTGGTGACATCTATGCTTAAATACAAACAACAATATACAGGTAAAGTGATTAGCATTTCTTTCAATGTAGGCCTTTGAATAAACACCTGTACAGATAAATAATAACCACCTGTACAGGTAAATAATAACCACCTGCACAGGTAAATAATAACCACCTGTACAGATAAATAATAACCACCTGTACAGGTAAATAATAACCACCTGTACAGATAAATAATAACCACCTGTACAGGTAAATAATAACCACCTGCACAGGTAAATAATAATGAGCGAAATATGTTTAATTTTAGTTAAAAAAATTTGAAAAAAACTTACAAAAAAATGTCTTACAGCAAATTTCAGAACAAAAAGGTAAAATTTTACTTAGTCCATAGGATACATATTACATGACAAATTTTGGTATCCGGATAATTCTTATATGTCTAATTTTGGTATCCGGTTATCATTTTGTAGGGGGCAAAAATTATCTGGGACACCGATAACCTGTTTACCTCCAAGTTTCTATATGGTATGTTCTCCTCTGCTGTACATGTACATGTATAAAACCAGTCTATTATGCTCTGTGGGGGGTATTGAAAAAATGAAAAATCATTACCTCTTCCTCTAAATCTTCCTCTTCATGAGGAGGGTCATTATTTGCCTTGTGCTTAGATTTATTGATATGCGTTGTGACACTATCTGATGGAGTTGTCTCCCCTGGTGTTGTAAGAGTTATGTTTCCCTGGTCCTTGTCTGCCTCTTTGGATTTGCTTTTGTTTATAATCTTTGCTGTTGTCTTGTTAGTGTCAAGATGGCCGCAGTTTTTGCCTCCGCCTATCTTGATCTGCTGTTTAACATCATCTGATTTTGTAAAAAATTAGAAAAAAAATTCAATGAAAAAATTAGCTGACTAGGCATAAAATAGATGTTGCCTGCATACTCAACCAAAATGCTGAACATGATATATAACTGAAATATTGTTGAAAGTGGCACAAAACAATTACTTACCAAAATGCTGCCGCCAAAATCATTTTTTTTTTCTTCACATGAATTTAAAAAGAAAATTATCTAGATTTTGTTCCCAGTTTTTCTGGATCACATCTCCTCGTTCACCGACTAAAAAAGATTCTTGATCATAGATAACAAAGGTGAGTACCGTAATTTATCTAATTAAGGCGCCCTTTTTGGGGTATTTCAGATTTATGGGCGCCTTAATTTGTGTCAAAAAACTAAATTTCAGTTGATAAGGCGCCTTAATTGGAGTTTTGTCGATCTGGGGTTTAAAATCAACCTCAAATATCCATGCAATATGTCGATGATAAATACGGTCTAGATGTTGTTTATTTATTTGTATTAATTTATCCAGATCATTATCAGCTACAAACATTTATAAAAGTGAAAGATTTCTGTGAATAAACATTTCTTTTATGTTGTTTATTTAGTGTACCGCATCATGATGAAAACGACTCTTGAGTCCACGATGTCACTCCGAATTATACTCTGTTCTTAACAAGTACTGATCCATAATCAATCAAGTTTGTCATAATAAATACTCTTCTTTATCATCATGCTGGTGTAATTAATGTAGCAAGTCTTTAAATTCATATTGTTGTAAATTATATCAAGAGGAAAGCTGATTTCAAATTGAAAATGAAATCCCGGTAATGTACGAAATTATTTGTCAGACATTCAAGAAATAGACTTTAACCTGTGCTGCCATCTCCTGACTGCTTAGACGTACCTGTTAGGTGGTAAATCAGCCAGTTACTAATTAGGCATGCCCTAAATAAACAATCAATAATGACTTTTGGTATTAAATTAATCTGAATTATAGGGGAAGGGAGCTTATAGGAACATGGGTGCATATTGGGTAGAATACAGTATTTTTAGAATTAATATATGACCATGTTGAATATGAATGTATCAAATTTTATGCACAGTTCCAAATCTCATCTTTTTTTTTTACTTTCCTGACTGATAAAAGTATTGGATAGACAGAGACAAAGTGTAAAAAGCAAATATAGTTTCAATGAATATCTACAAAAATGTCTACAGGGCAGAAATTGTCAGATGGTCTCTTATGACAGTTATGTCCCATTTTCAGTGGATTTTAATTAATACTGGCAATTTTTGCGACACTGTCAACATTTTCAGGTGGCTGCTCATGCATGTTATAGGAGTAATTTCCCATTTAATTGGATTTCTCAAGGTTTGAAATTTTTAGCTATCATCTTGAAAAGTACAGTATAAAAAGACAGAAAATGAGTAAAAAGGAAAACTACACATGCATTGATCTGTAAAAAACTTAAAACGTAGCTGATATTATCACCGTACTCCTCAAAGTAGTTATATACATGTAAATGTACAGTGAAATCTCGCTATTCAGACCACCTAACTGACAGATTTAAAGTGGTCTGATTAGTGAGGTGGTCTCTTAAATGAGGGTCTGGACTATGGCATTAGACTGAATATTTGTGTTCTTATTTATGCGAGATGGTGTCTTAAGCGATATGGTTTTTAGGCGTGGTGACACCACATTTTAAGTCAAATTTCCATACTTGTTGGCTAATTTTCAGGCCAGCAATTCAGGCTCTGAGGTGGCACTGGTTTATATAATAAATTTGTTATGTCTGCAACATTTGAGCTACACTGTACAATTAAGAATACCAGTCAATCTAATTACCTCTTTAATACTGCAATGACCTGGTTATAGTTTAATTAATATCATATAAATCTGACTTGGGGATTTATCATGGATTTAATTAGGCTATAATTAATCTTCGAAAATATTTGCCAATGAATATCAAAATCATATATAAAATTAACATCTAAATATTTGGTCACAGGTCTAGTTCCGGAACATTATGCAGTGTACAGGATCATTCTGCCATCATATGACATGACAAGGATAAGTTGGGTACGGTATTAATTTGTCTTTAAAGGTACATGTACAGTGGTGCCTGTCTTGAAAGACCTTTTGAGGCCACATTCTAAAAACCTCTTTATTCAGTAAGCCTTTAGATTAAACCTCTCATGAGAGATCATCTGTCTTGAGAAACCACATTTTAGTTGCAGAAGGAGTGGTCACCTTCCATTAGATATTGTCCGGTAGGACGGACAAAATTTCATTTTTTTGTTGCCAAAATCATGATGTTTTGATACTCAATTATCATAAATCATTGACATTTAAATGTCCATATACTTTCCCCACAAACAAGAAATAAACAGTAACTGGCATACAATATACATGTAAACACGTATGTACAATATACATGTAAACACGTATGTACAATATACATGTAAACACGTATGTACAATATACATGTAAACACGTATGTACAATATACATGTAAACACGTATGTACAATATACATGTAAACACGTATGTACAATATACATGTAAACACGTATGTACAATATACATGTAAACCAGTAGAGTGGAACCTCACATTTAAGACCACCTAACTCAGACTCACACAAAGTTGTCTGATTGGTGAGGTGGTCTCCTAAGTGAGGTGGTTTTCAGGCAAGGTTCCACTGTATATCAATTTATATCCAGGTACAGTGGAACCTGTTTTGAAAGACCACTTTCATGAAAGACCACCTGTTTTTTAAGACCAGTTTGAAAACCATTTGCTTCAGTGATCCTTTAAATAAAACCTCTTTTGAGAGACCACCTGTCTTGAGATACATGTACCACATTTCAGTGGCTGATGGGGTGGTCTCTCATGACAGGTTCGGCTGTATGAGAAACACCACAAGTAATTTTAACAAGAGTTGCCAGGGGACAAAGCAGATCACTGGTGGCAGCATTGTTTCTCAAATATACTCAATTTATCATGCAAGTATAATTGATTTTAACTGATCAACCCCTGAAAAATAATGAACTCTTCTGTAAATCAATGACTTACATGTAGACCAGTCCAAATGTGTCTTATAAGGGGGGAATGGGTTAAGAAGGACAAATATACAGTTCAAAAGATATAGCCTAAGTTATAAAGTTTTTGTCCACACACGGCAATGACATTGTTGATGACCTAGGGGGTATGGCATTAGCACTCAGAACATTTTGTCCTAAAATTAAACAAAAGAAAAAATACACATCTAGAATTAAGAAAAAGATAAAGATTCAAATAAGAGTCAAAAGACACAAATATTTGATAAATGATTTTTACGTAATTGTTTCAGCTCCTAAGATTTTTAAACACCTAGGATTTTCAGAATATACCCAAATATGTAAAAAAAAAATAAAAATCTAAATAATACACCGAAGTAAACATGCTTACACAATTTAATTATAAGAGCTAAACAGCTTAGACAGATTAGAAGTGAAGGGAGACAGTGTAAGTTATGTGATCTAATTATACATAAACATGCTGCATTTCTATTTGAAATTGATTTGTAATCAGTTATTATAAAGTCTGTCTATTACTTATAGCACAAATTCAATATTTATCTATAAGCAATCAAACTACATTACAGTTCCTTACAAAAGTTATCTTACAAATACTGCATTATTGTCAGTGACAGTTGTCAGCTTTTTCTGCTATAGTTTAAACATTCCGAATTTTTACAGACATCTAAGGATCTACATTTAAGTCTGGTAATTTACAAATATAATTTTTTGGGGATCTGAATAAATGCTGGAATTTTCACAGTTCTGGAAAATTTATTTTTAATCCAATCATTGTTTTTCTTTCTTTCACAATGAAGTTTCATGCTCTTTTTCATAGTTTCACCGAGGCAAGATATTCTGCCCCATTCCCAGTGAAAAAATGAAAATAATTTCCAGTTTGGTGTACAGACTGAGACTCATGACTGCAATGAAAAATAAATTAATGCACGAGGAAATGTATTTAAAAAAGAAATTCCATTACATTGAAATTTATAAGTCTGCAAAATATTTATCCAATTTGACACAAAGTCTAACTGAGAATTCCCAATTGTGTCACATGAATATCTAAACATTTTCATTATGTTTCCTTTTATTCTGTTTTACATTATTATTTTTTTATTTGTATGGAGATAACAGTAACTCTAGATGAAGAGTCACAAATTTTGACCTATCTCCGAAGTCACCAAATTTATCAAATTTTGAAGCTCAACTACTTTTTGGTGATTTTATGATGAAAACAAATAGAATTTATCCTGCAATTTGACATTTTTGTGTATTTACTGCATACAAAGGTCTCCATGGCCGAGTGGTTAGAGCATTGCGCTTTGAACCATGAAGTCTCTCACTTCTGGTCAGCGCAGGTTCCAACACTGATTGCCAACAAATAACTGAAAAATTAATGTGCGTGGTGTAGAACACAATTCTAAATTTATTGCATACAAAAGAGAACTATACCATTTCACTAAAACCAAGAGGCACTGAACATGTGTTTTCACAGAACTTCCTAAAATCATATGTATCATAGTTTTTGTTTATTTATTGCATATAAACATGTAAACAAGCTCGTTCCCTAACAACAGGCATTGAACATGCCGAAGCTGCACTTTCAGAGAATTTGAAGAAACAGAAAACTTTGTTATTTCATTGTTTTCATTTATCAACAAAATTTAAACCATGACAGAATTCTACATACATTTTGCTTAGTAATAGTAAAAGGTTCCTTTAGAAACAGTTTTTTAATTAATGTTTGTTTATTGTTGTTTAACATCCCACTCAAGAATCTTTCACTCTTATGGAGACGTCACCAAATGCCGGTGAAGGGCTTCAAATTCTGGCCTATGCCCTGCACTTACGGCCATTGAGCAGTGAGGATTTTTATCATGTCAACACCTACTGTGACATGGGACCTCGGTTTTTAATTTCTCATCTGAAGGACAGGAAACCAACCTGCTGCCGGCTGGACTCAAACTCATGATCTAGAGTCGAGCGCGCTATCTACTGAGCCAGGTCGGCTCTTCTAATTAATTAACACTTGTCAGAATGCATTTACTGTCAATATGGATGTCGTTTTGGTGATAGATGAAAGGATTGGCGCCCGCTAGGGAAATGTAAATATTAACATATAAACAAAATGTAATATCAATGAATTTGTTTTATTTTTAAAACAACAAAATTTTAACCCCACAAAATATTCTGATTTTACAGTATATAATGTTTTCTATCGTAAGTTGTTTCTATTTACTTAATGTTTTTAATGACTGGGTTGTTTAAAAAAATTGGCATCCCCCAAAAAGATGCATAGGGGATGATTACTCTTGCCAATGTAATTATATCATTTTTATGCTGCATTGCCAAAAATTTAAACTCGCCCAGGTCAAGAAAGGATTCATAAGACTCCATTCCACCAGGTTATATGAATCTAACTACAGTGGAATATTGTAATGTTGAAATTGGATGAGTTGAAATTCCGGATAAGTCAAAATTGAGCGGAAGGTCCAGATTTTCATGGATAGGAAAATATGTTAATTAAAATTTTAAATATCTCAAATTCCAGGTATCTTGAAGTAGTAGGGGCGGTCCTGTGAATTTTGAAATAACAAGTTTCCAATTTATAAGACAGCAGGTAAACAGAGTTTATTACATACAATACCTTTTGTTAGATATGTAAATCCGTTCAGGAAGTCGTCATAAGACTGAGGCTGCGCTGACATCACTTGATCTAAAGCTTCTGTTATGTTGACATTATGACTATTATACATATTATCTTGAGATGGCGTTGGTGACGGTGTGTTTTCTGACATCTTAAAGTTTTTCTCTGAAAGTAAAATGATTTACATGTATATTGCATTTGTTGTACATAGCCGCGTGTGTCTCTAGTGAGTAAAATGTCCAAGAACATGTAAGAAGTGTGTGTGTGTGTGTGTGTGTGTGGTGTGTGTGTGTGTGTGGTGTGTGTGTGTGTGTGTGTGTGTGTGTGTGTATGTGTGTGTGTGTGTGTGTGTGTGTGGTGTGTGTGTGGTGTGTGTGTGTGTGTGTGTGTGTGGTGTGTGTGTGTGTGGTGTGTGTGTGTGTGTGTGGTGTGTGTGTGTGTGTGTGTGTGTGTGTGTGTGTGTGGTGTGTGTATGTGTGTGTGTGTGGTGTGTGTGTGTGTGGTGTGTGTGTGTGTGTGTTTGTGGTGTGTGTGTGGTGTGTGTATGTGTGTGTGTGTGTGTGTGTGTGTGTGTGTGTGTGTGTGTGTGTGTGTGTGTGTTTGATTCTGTTGTGTCTTTAATTTCTATTTTGTTGGGATATATATCACATTGACATATGTATGAAAATTGTCATCATCAATTGACAAAACGTCAATATATCTAAATATAAAATTAATGGCCACCACTTCATCGTTTTTCTTTTGATTCAAAAGCTTTTTTTATATCAACTTCAGTGTGTTTTCATTGTATATGTTAAATCAGAATGTTACTGGACAAAGTATCATGATAACCAATGACTAGAAATTCAGTGTGAAAACCGTTGAAAATGATGCCAAAATATCTCGCTTTTTACTTTTTACTTGAAAGTGTTGTGTTAATAGTAGAAAAGTTGTATGCTTTGAATGATACTAAGAATTTGAGGAAAATGATGTCTTTAAATTTTCTAAACTGTTTAGTATTATGAAATATCTGTGTATGACTTATACCGCTTCTGGAATAAGCAAATGTACAGTATTGCTGAAGTTTCTCCTTAACAACTCCCATTAGTTTGGTAAGGTGTAAAATTAAGATAAAGGTTTGGAGGAACATTTGCTGGACCCTGCTATGTACCTCTGCTTGAAAAGGGTTTTGGTATCCAATATAAATATGGTAGCTCAAAATTAGTAGGTACCGCAACATCTAAAGAGCCTAATACTGACATACAGCTAACTCTCGATAACTTGAAGTCCATGGGACCACCAAAAAACTTTGAGGTTTCAAGAGTTCTAGGTGTCAAGAGTTCCGAAAGTTGGCATTTCGAATGATATTGGTTCTTAATACTACACAAAATAAGGGATTTTGTTTTTATAATTTGTATGAACAATCCCCTACCTAATTTTCAAAAATAAAAAAAAAGCATAAATATGTTTTACATAATCTTTATTATGTATTTGATTTGGATAAAACAGTCGTCGACATATAAGGTATATAATATTGCAGTAGCAGTCACTACTACCGTACTTCAATAATCTACAGTACCACTCGACCTAAAAGTTAAACTACCACTTGACTTGGCTGTGACACTTGTACTCGACATTGTAGTCTATGACACATCTTTATACAGTTCTACTATTTTGATAGCTCTTAATTAATCAACAATCCTGTCAATCACTACTCGATTAGGTCAGGGACTACTTGTCACCCAGTTATCAAAACACTTATTGTTTAATCTTCCAGGTAAGGATCCCGGTGTCATTCTAGCTTACAGCATTGGCTTTTATGAATTCACCAATAATTACTTGAACTTTGAGGTTTCGAGAGTGAAATATAAAGGAATATATAAATTGGGACTTTGAATCGACTTCGAGGTTTCGAAAACTTCGAGATTTCGTCGTTGAAGCCATTGAAAGTCACCTGTATGTATTTGAAAGAATTCACCCTTTTGAAGTGGGTTACATGCATATATAGGATTACTGTAATTCATATTAAACCCCAATTCTTCTCATAAACAATTTAAGTAATGTTCCTTAAAATCTGTATTTCACAACACAAATAATGACAGTACTGTGTCAGAAGCTGTACACTGTGAAATAAGTACACACTAGACTTCTTCAACCTGACACTTCATCAGTAACTATTCATAAAAACATATAGTCTGTTCCCACTGAATTGCTGGTTCCATTGTATCAATGTGTTCTTATTTTCAAGAACACTCCGACTCGTTCATGATGTAATCTATTCAGAAGTTATTCATTATTATTCAAATCAAACATTTTTGAAACTTTTTCCTGGTCAAATTTTGCCGTAAGTGCTAATGTTCCAAATATTATATGTGATAATCAAAATGTGACATCATTTTGCAAGGAAGATGTTACCTTTTGAGATTGGATAGAATCTACTCCAATAATATTAGAGCCATTCTTACTTTGGATATGCCGAAGTGGGAAATTGATCCTATGGAAGTTAGAGGTTAACGGTGCAAGTCAAAAGTATCTTGCCGTATAAACCTCTAACATTGTTGGAGTAGGGTAGAATCCTGATAAATGCATTTTTAAAACAAGGAGCTCACTTTCAGGGCATTGCCTGAGAATTTCTTATTTCAAATGTACATGTAAATATTTATAAGTGCGAATTTTGAAGTAACGTAGATCTATTACTGTAAATTGTAATATAATTACTTCATTTTAACAAAATTAATATGTAAAATATCTCGGTTTCTGTTATTAATGATATCTGTTCTAGAAATGTATTACAATCTACATGTAATCACTTAATTCTTACAAATATATATTGCACAAAAGATGAAGAGTGAAGAAGGCTAATGGAGGCCTAACTGGCGTAAGTGTAGGCCGAAATTCTGCCCCGATTTACTTTTTGGGGGGTAAAAATCAGGGCAGAATTTGGGCTATATAACTACTAGATCTCCAATCACAAGATTTTTTGGTGAAGTCTACAAGGTATTAACTTCTTCTAACATCGACCAATTAATTAGAATATATTTCACCACGATAAGATTCACACTGGTCTTGGTATTTGCGAGTTGCATTGATCTATTTGAGGTACATCTTCTCATTTGGAATTTTAATGAGAGTGATCTCCCTTTTGTTTTCTTGGTTACACATCTACGTTGTATACCGTGCCCGAAAATCGCTTGCATTCAGAAGCGGCGGGTCTACATTTTACAGGACAGTGTTCTTGCATTTGCAAAATAATAATAATAATAATAATAATAATAATAACAATAACAATAACAATAATAATAATAATAATAATAATAATAATAATAATAATAATAATTATAACAATAATAATCTGTGTGATATAATGATTTCAGTGTAATGTCCAGATGAGCTATTGTTTTGAATTAAGTCAAACATTTTGATTTATTTTTATTTGTTTGTTGTTTTCCATCCCGTCAAAAATTGTTCATTTATATTGAGATATCACCGACTTTAGGTAAAGTGCCACAAGTTTTGACCTTAGTCCTATAATATAAGCCTTCGTTGATTCATATGGTTTGCTACCAATTTTTTTATCGACTGATGCTAAACCACGAAATAAATATCCGATAAAATCCGTTAAAAGCAAACGATTTGAACCAACGAAAGGCTTATATGATTGGACTAGTTATATGGGGCGTTTTTTATTTTTTAATACCAGATAGTGATATCACTCTTTCGAATAGGTGATATCACTTATTTAATAAGTGATATCACCTATTTGAATGGGTGATATCACCCACTGGAATACCGAATAAGTGATATCACATATATTCACCCACTTATTCGTTTTGTAAAGTGATATCACCTATTCGAATAGGTGACATCACCTTTACAATGTATAAAGTGATATCTCCTATATCGCTTATACGAATAGGTGATATCCGTATTTTCAGTGCCTTTTAAAATACCACTGCACTTGTACGATCTGACGAAGGAATTCAAACGCAGATCCTAGGACCATTTACCCTACATTTAGGCATAATGCTATGCGGAAATGAGATAAAACCCCGCTTATGAAAATCTGGATAGATCTGAGGTCGACCCCGGGACCATTTTGTTGAAGACCAGGCACTCTACCAACGAGTTACTCCGTCTGCTATCATGGGTAGCCTATACGATACGATAAGAGATTATTTAACATGCGGCGTGACTACTCAAAGCCCGTGATACACATCGTAGCAACCCCGGAGTGACTACCCGTGTTTAGCGTGCAGCCATTATTTCATATCAAAGGACATCTGGTTACATCTTTAGGCTGAGATGCTTTCAAGTGAAGACTACTAAGCGTGAATGAAAGGGAACATATTAGTTAACTCATTCACCTCTAAAGACACATTGGGGTTGACCTTAATCATTGATTTACAGAAGAGTCCATTGTTTTTAAGGGGTTAATGAGTTGACAAAGGGGCGGAATTGCTACATTTTATAATTTGCTGCAATACATGACCTTCAAAGACTATAGTATATCACATTTGTACATTGTAATCAGGTTCTAGTTTTATTATCCATACAAAAGTATTTGCGTTTTGATCAAAATGTTTTTGAATAGAATAAGTATACGATCTGTCAATGACAATATTTTGGAATATACGAGAATCGTTTGTCGTACAGAAGTCGTCCATCAACGTAGGTTCCAGCGGGATTCGAATCCTCTTTGCCTGGTGGTGATAGACAGTAAAATAAGCACGATGTTCATACCAGTTGACCACGGAGTCACCTGGTTTCTAATATAATTAATACAAATATACAAAACCTCTATAGGAAAATGTCGAATTATTTTTCAAAATTAACCATGACCCTATTCAATAGACCGTTTTCGAATTGGCCCACTACGTCACGGTTCGTCAAAATAGTGTGCAATTTCAATGAGAAAAGTAGGGCATCATTTCCTCCGGTCAAGCGGTTTTTCGCATATATAACCAGAGCTTGGAATCATAAAACTTAAGAATTGCGTAAGTCTAAAACGTTTACTCAAGTTTGGTTAATCCTGAAATCTGATTCACTGATCAGGCCAAGTAGAGAATGTTCTCAGACTTGCGTTAATTCTCAACTTTTATGGTGCTGGGCCCTGGTATATAAATATCATGAAGTAATTGACCGGGTGACATACAAGGAGAAAGCCACCATCATCAAGGCTCTGGCAAAGACTAGACAGGAAGCAGGTGCCTACCACATGCTGTCAAGACCAGAACAAGTGGTAATGGTGAGGCTACGCTCTGGGCACAACAGACTGAATGCACACATGTGCAGAAAGTACAAGCTGGTGTCGTCCCCAATATGTCCCTGCGGAGAAGAAGAGGACCAGACTGCTGAGCACATCCTCCAACGATGTAAGCGACACGACCAGGAGCGAGAAGCAACGTGGCCTCGAGGTGCAACATTCCATCAGAAGCTGTACGGAGATGTTGACGACCTACAGAGGACCACAGCGTTCATCGCGGATGCTGGTCGTGTAGAGCGAACGCCAGTAAGTAAGTAATGAAGTAATTGGTGTAAGATTTGAAAAAAAAAAACACCGGTCAACTACAGTAAAGTGACAATTCCCATATTTACAGCAGAGAACATTAATCTAAATTTATTTTTTCGCAGATGAATGAAACAAGGTGTCAATTTATGTTATCAATGTAATTGACACATAACCGGAAATGAAATTGCCATATGTTCAGGTGAAGTCACGTGATCTGGTTACAAACTATTCTGACAAAACGGAACGGAACGGAACAACTAGAAAATGATTTATTCATCACATAATTACCAAAACCACATTTTAGCCAAAATAAAATTTAGAAAAGAGAAACTTTAGAAGTCTGCATGTTTAATTCCATCTTTATGAGTTGTTGTCTATTTCTATTATGCATATACGGGGAAGTTACTCGACTTAAACGTTTGCAAATTTATTATACCCGTCTTGAATCATTCTTGGAAAAAGCGGCTGTGTAGAAATTTTGAAGTTTTTCCTTGACTATTGTAAATATTCTGAGAAGAAGGAATGATAAACGGTTGGTGTAATATTTACCGAACTCTGCAATATTTGTCTGTTATGTGATACATTAAAACTTTGCAAACATGTAACTGGTCAATAAAAACATTAATGTAATCAGATTGAAGAAATCTCCAGCTTTTGATTTGATGGTTGGCACGAACGTTTCAGTTCTTGTGCTGTACAAGAATTCGTTCAAAATATGGAACTTAATACTTAAGATAAGTGAAACATGGTATTGGCAAACAAAATTATCGCAGCGATTGTTCTTTTTATTAAAAGATGTATCCCCTTGTGAC
Organism: Atrina japonica; assembly: GCA_030159075.1. Lineage (NCBI taxonomy): Eukaryota > Metazoa > Mollusca > Bivalvia > Pterioida > Pinnidae > Atrina > Atrina japonica. The sequence goes on along the minus strand of BROG01000061.1, from coordinate 1,893,275 downwards.
AACAACTTACCATACAGTGATATACTTCTGAATAAGGGGGGGGGGGGGTAGTCTACGTGACCGTGGCATTAGAGCATCACGCTTTTAATCATGGAGAATATCACTTCTAGTCTGCTTGGGTTCAAGAAGAAATGATAAACAGTTGGTGTAATATTTACTGAACTCTGAAACATTTGTCTGTTATGTTACACTGGACGACTCTACAAACATGAAAATTGAAATATTCATCTTTTGTAGATAGGTCTATATCAGAAGAACACCCATGTTTTGATGAATTACTTCCCTCGAATGTTTACTACGTGTAGATGCCCACTAGCGAAGGCACACACTGTCCATATTGTCTGTTTAGTTAAGTGGTCACTTCTGTGTCCATGTACACAGAAGAGAAGTCTGTTTTTCTTATATTATTCATTACACGTCTTCAGTGAGAAAGAACGGTTAGGTTTACAATGCGGAGTACGTTGGAATTTATTTTCCAGCGTATGAAGGGGGACCAGTTGGAAAGCGTACGACTCCCCTGATCTCGATTCGAAACCAGAACGCTGGAGCTATAAGCTCTAACGAACAGCCACGTGCCACAAAGGCCGCTGTGGGCGTCATTAGATAGCTATAACTACCGTGAAAATTTTTCCAACGAGGGTATTCAACTTTTATATATTCGGCGAACATTCACCCTCCACCCTCTGCCTTCGGAAATCTAATTATAGTAGAAGCGTTAGTACGTCGCCAACAATAGCCTGCTGCAAATTTCTAAGCCTTTTTAAACAGATTTCGGTTTGTATAATCAATCAGTGCCTCGTTTTCGGTATGATGATGGCACGTGATGTACAATGCCTCATTGTCAGAGCGATAGTTATATCTTTGTTGAATATTTGTACAAAATTCCTGTTGACACAAATTGTATGTCTTCTGTGTATCTATAAGCAGAAATAAAACAAATATGTGTGTATTTCACCTATTTTGATTAAGTCTTTTTGAACAGAATTGAAAGCGTTTGGCTTTGATCTAACAAATTGATAGATTGAAGTATTTGAATTAAAAACTAAATACATGAATACAGTGCATTATGTATCAGGTAACCTAGCTCATTTATGATAGCAGTTTTATTCACAGAAGGACACATGAGTGTTATCCGAGTAATTAATCAAGAATCCTTCCAAGTTAGTAGAAAATGATGCAGGACAAGTGACAACAATGGGAAACTTTTTGCTGTCTTGTCCTACGGAAATTATTTTGGTTCAAAAAACGGGAACGGCTAAGAACTGCGTGTGTAAAGCAATTTACAGAGAACTTCAGATATACAACGATGAATCGAGGCACGTGAGTTTTATCTGAGTAATTAATGAAGAATCCTTCCAAGTTAGTAGAAAATGATACAAAAAAAGTGACAACAGTGGGAGACATTTTGCGGTAGGTTTACAATGCCGAATACGTTGAAATTTATTTTCCAGCGTATGAAGGGGGAGGGGGGCAGTTGGAAAGCGTAAGACTCCCCTGATCTCGATTTGAACCTAGAACGTTGGAGCTGCAAGCTCTAACGAACAACCACGTGCCCGATATATATATATATATATATATATATATATATATATATATATATATATATATATATATATATATATATATATATATATATATGGTGCCATTAGACAGCTATAGCTACCGTGGTCATTCTTTCATCATGGGTATCCAAACTTTTATATATTCGGCGAACATTCACCATCCGCCCTCTGCTTTCGGAAATCTAAATATATTAGAAACGTTAGTACGTCGCCAACAATAGCCTGCTACAAATTTCTATAAGCAGAAATAAAACAAATATGTGTGTATTTCACCTATTTTGATTAGGTCTCTTTGGACAGAATTGAAAGCGTTTGGTTTTGGTCCAACAAATTGACAGATTGAAGTGATTAAATTCAAAATCAAGTAGCCTACATGAATACAGTGCATTATGTAACGGGTAATTTACTTATGACTGCAGCTCGACATTTATTCACAAAAGGGCATGTGAGTGGTATCCGAGTAATTAATCAAGAATCCTTCCAAGTTAGTAGAAAATGATGCAGGACAAGTGACAACAATAGGAGACATTTTGCTGTCTTTGTCCTACGGGAATAATTTGGTTCAAAAAACGGGAACGGCTTAGAACTGCGTGTGTAAAGCAATTTACAGAGAACTTCAGATAGACTACGATGAATCGAGAACTGCAGAAAACGATCACCTGTTCTGTGTAGAAGTAAGAAAAGCAATTAAAACTGAATATGAAATATCAGATCCATATGTCATTTGCTAGTAGGCATGTGTTCACTTTTGAAAATTTTCAATTTATAAGTTAGCAAATGAAAACAACAAAGAACCGAGTAAAATACAACAAAGATCACTGGAACTAAAGAAAAGAGTTGAGGGTATTGATCAGCTATTTGTTAGAATGTAGAATGAATCTCTCTCTCTCTCTCTCTCTCTCTCTCTCTCTCTCTCTCTCTCTCTCTCTCTCTCTGCTCGATTTGTTATTTGAACACAGAGGGAGTCCTGTAGAAGCAACTATGGATGTGATGGATATTTGTGTTATGTACAGCGAATAATGTTAGTTCCTTCATCACAATGTATGTTTGAAAAAGAATGTTCATAACGAATAAACGGCTATTGCGTATTCATATTTAATCCACATGAATAAAATAATTTGATATTTGTTAAAATCACATACGTGAAGAGAAATCACTCATGGTCCCTCTGAAATTTGATGTCACAAAAATGTAGACCTTTATTTAACGTGACTATATTTAATATTATACTATTATAACTGAATGACCTTTTAAGCATTTTCTCCAAGTTTCTGAATATATATATATATATATATATATATATATATATATATATATATATATATATATATATATATATATAATATATATAATGCCTGTGTGTGTAAAATGTCATTGTGTATATTATTCAGCAAAACTCATTATCAATACCGTATCATTTTTATTGCTATCAGTTCCTGTAGATTTTCCATTTTTATTTTTTCTTGCAGACAAGAATATTACTGGTTTGATAAATGTCAAGTGTTATTGTCAAACACGCAAAAACTATAAAACGATAGACAAACTCCAGTCAACATATGAATGATGTTATCCTAAGATCGTCGTGAAATTGTGAAATATGTCTACAGGATAGATGACAGACAATTATGCCTTTATCCTGCATGTCAAGAAACAGATTACGTATTTTATAAATATTACATGAAGACTATAATACAACACCACATAACGATGGTAGACTGTGGGTTTTCTACCATGGGACACATTTCAACTGTACAGTCCAAGAGTGATGCACGGTGGAGATTAGAGGTCAGCTAAATCACCGTCGAATATCGACACAATTCCCTGGCAGTAGTACAGGCGCGAAAACCTTTAAGAACGCACATGTATACATTTCAGAAACTGAAAGACAGTATGTTGATCTGTTCTTGTAAGTATAATGGTGGCGTGGGATAAACACTAAACTATTTTACCCACTTATTCATTCACGAATGCTATTTAGATTTTTTACTTTTATTTAAAATACAGATGTGAAAGAAAACCGATTTGACCTATATTCCTTCCGAAGTAATGTTTCTGTAGACATTAAAATCAATATTTGTAATTTTTGCTATAACGTTTGTGTATTATTTTCATTAGTAATTCTAGGTTAGAACACGATATCCCTTTTTCTTTAGTGTATGAAAACAAAAACTACAAAGTACATGGAATATGAAAAATGACGATCAGTTTGAAGCATTGATTTCATACCTTTTCAATGTACATGTCCATATATTCCCCTACATACAGTGACTTCTCTCTCTCTCATATATACATATATATATATATATATATATATATATATATATATATATATATATATATATATATTAGACAAATTATTATTCAGAACAACACATTCCTTTGATCATAGTAACAATAATTATTCTTCTATTAGCGCTTTCAGTCATAGCGGCTCTTCAGACAGAGTAAAACGTTGTCCAGTGACAACGATTATTAATTATGACGTTATCGTCATAGTAACGTTCAGTGGTAGCCTATTGCAGTTGGAAAATGTTAAAGTCATTTCCTGTTTAGTTTCGGATTAAAACGTTTGATAAAATAGTCTTCTTTGGCTTTTCTTAAATTTTCGTCCTCTGACCAAATTTTAAAGAAAGGAAACATTTCGAATTTTCCTTTTCCACATATCTCGAAATGTTCATACTTGGACATTAAATTTCACCACTGGTTATTTTCGCCCGTTAACGACAGACAACATATTCTCCCATATTCACGGAGTAATCCTTATAACTTGTGAGAAATGATTTACACGTCATCCACAGGGTGTTGGATAATGATCTGCATTCTCCCTACCGGAAATGACGTAGACATTTTGTGGCTTCTAGAATGCAGTAGCCTACATATTTATGTCAGACTTGACATAGATCTGCGTACATCTACATGGACATGTATTTTAGGTACCCACGTGTGATCGCTAGTGTATGTTTAGGGATATATACTTTTAGTTACATATATAAACAAATTGTTGAACAATGTTTTTTCATAACCATTACCATAGCATCGGTCAAAATTTATGGCACTTCATATGTTTTATGGCGACGTTTATAAGTCTTAAGTTAATATACTTGAGAAAGAGAAAAAAAATATAGAATCATGCACATATAATTCAAATAACTCCATAGGAAACCTTCCTCTGTCATTTACAGATGTGTCCTATTTACAGGGGAGATTTCGGTATCATCCAATAGATTAATTGTGGAAATACTGCACGCGCTACACAGACATCAAAATGATCGCGCCACCTGAGGTTTTTAACAATATGTCTTTGTTGACAACATGTTAAGCTAAAATTAAAATGATGCCGGGAGATAAAGTAATGAACCAATTCCGTAAGGAATCGGCAATAAAATCCTACTCCTCGGCAAGCCCAGTGTCTGGCATTGACTAATCTTACCCACAGGAGTATGGTACCTTTGTCATATTTTAAGGATGGTTGATTTGATTAGTTGCATTTCATTACAATGTTTAATATTATAACAGAAAACGAATAGAATATTTCTGGTTACAAAAGACCACAGAGTATCCCATAGAATCACTTAACATTTATTGGTTTTTAATGAATCAACACGTAAAGTCTGAAATCGTGACAGGATAGTTTTGATGCCATCATTTGCTATCTGTGTGCTTTTGTATTACGAAAAGGTTAAAGTACTTAGTGTCAGTAAGATAGAGAACATGTGTTAATAGGATCGAATAAAAAAATTCAATTATTCATTATTTCTTTTTTTCTTCCCCATTGCGTTTTGTGAAAAAAGATCTGTAATATTAATCATAAGATAATCAAATGGACATCACAGAGGGACAATGCTGTAACGATATGGTTCATTTCCATTTATCAGAAACGATTTTTTTGTTAGAAAATTTCACCATAAAATAGCAACCCCTTAGGACTGTATCAATTTAAATTTTTCATGAAGTTTGGAACTATCGAATATCAGTAATGCTTAAACTGATATCTTTTATATTGTGGGCTAATTGATTTCAAAACTCTTCTGCGAGTTGAATGAATTAAAATTCCCCAGAAAAGGAAAACAATTTTTGGTCATTTGGCAGTTATGTATTCTCCCAGAATAATTCATTTTCATTGAATGCGAATCGAATCGATTCGATTCCACCAAAACAAATGTTAAAAAATTAATATGGATCGGATACCGTATAAGCAGAAATTTTAGCGAGGATTCAATTTTGGCATTATTAGCGAGGTTTTTAAGATCACTAAATTAATTTTTTTCGCTAACGATTCAGTCCTCATCGTAGGAAAGAGTTATGTTTTCAAATAATAAAATCGCTAAAATTTCTCGCTAAAATTAGATACCATATGTTTAGGACAGAACGCTAAATTTGCATCTCGCTAAAATTTCCACTTATACTGTATTTTGTATGACAATCGCATGGTAAATTAACTAATACCCGATTTGCGATCTTTTATGGAATTCTATCCAGACTGATCATTCGCTCCTTTTTATATCATCGTATGAACTTCTATCGTTTTAATTGATTTCTATTCGTAAGTAACTGCCAATACAAACCAGTTTTTTCCAACGTGTATAAAATGTTTACTTGCATTTGGTTTTTCATCTTATTCTTGAAGCTGATGCTTGATTAAGTGCCAAACACTTCGGGAACGACCGGTATTCTAATCTCAAGGTACATTGGCCAACCAAGAACGTAGAAAATACCAAAATTTTGATTGGGTTCTATAGAATGACGAGCGTCGCGTAAATGAATACAAACTTTCAAAATGGAAATTTTGTGAGTGTTAAAAGTTTCAAATATATCATGTTTTATACACAAAAAAAAATGTTTTGAAAAATCCTGGGTTGCAAAATTTGTTATACTGTAAATTTGTGAAAAAGAAATCGAATGTGATCAACGACCGAATTAACATTTGGTATTCTTTCATGGATGCAAGCATTATCAATCGTCGGCGTTTTAATTTATTCTGGGCAATATATGCATTATACATGTATGTTAGATTTTTCTAGGGCGATATATCTTTTTTTTAATTGCAGGATATCACAAGGACAGTCTGTAATGCCTTTCACGACCGGTCAGAAAATATAATAGGGAGAACATCCTCCACACTACAGGCATAGAAATGTATCTCTTATCAAAGCGGAAAGCCTTTCAGTAAACTTCACACACCGATGTGACACATTTTTTTCTCTCAATTCTTTTTCTCACAATAAAGGTTGATACTTTGGCATCAGGGCCTGATACCATAAAACTTGAGAATTTACTAAAATATGAGAATCTTCTTAACTTGACATGCCCAGCCAATCAAATGTCAGGATTAGCCAAAGTTGAGTAAATTCTTTAGACCTAAGTAATTCTTATGTTTTATGGTGCCAGACCCTGTTCTTTTTATATTACGTCAAATATATATACATGTACATGTAAACCTTTATACGGTTGCTGTAGTCCTGTTAATTAGGACGACAAAATGATACAAAAAGGTTTTCACAGTAATTGATTGTCTTATGACATCAGCTTCAGGGAATTAATTTCATTTTGCCGTCCTATTACTATTATAGTGTTGTTGATAACAAATACAGAAGAGATTAAAGAATTACTTTACAGCACAGGATAAGGCGTAAAACATGACTATATTTACCTTTTTGAAATAGATAAAGATCCCAGAAACTCAGTAACTGATTTAACATTTTTTTTTAATTTTGAAGTGTTTTACGCCACATTCAGCAAATTTTTCAGTTATATGATGGCGGCCAGGTTTTAATAATAGAGGAGACAACCCGGTTACAATGTATCCGGAAAGAGACCACAGGCCTTCTGCAAGTAAACTTGCATGTAAATCAGTTCTCACGCAAATCAGTTAAAGTTCCAGCGAGATTCGAACCTGCGCTGACCAGAAGTTAAAGACATCGTGATTCAAAGTGCGATGTTCAAACCACTCGGCCACAGAGCCCTCCTCTGATTAAACATGATGTATATGAGTATTATCACTCTTTACATGCAAGAGAAGGTGCGCATGACAGCGACGGGTTTTGCTCTAAATCTATAGTAAAGAGGAAATACGAAACTCAATCCAAATCTTGGAAATCGTGCACAAACCGAACACCTAAGATACATGGGGTTCTGAACAGAGTAGGACTACTTCGAAACAAAATCTGTTTTACCTACTGCAGAATTTCAGTTATCCCACCAAAGTACAACTTTACACGGAAGTTTGGTTTCAGCCCTCAAAACCTGATCCCACCTCTTGATTTCCAGAGGTCCGGGCTTGTCCAACTTTTACCAGAATTATATATGTGACCTGGACATCCTGGTAATTGATGCTTTGGTATCTGAATTTCTTTTAATATTTTAATGTCTAGTGCTCTACAGGCATCTGTAAGTATTGAAAAAGTAATTATGAAGACAACATTGTCATTATTTTCAGCTTGTAGAAGTACTAAAATACATGCTGAAGTTAATACCAGTTCGATTGAAGAAAGGCAATGCCCATGCAATGAACATATTCGGACAAAATATAGAAATATCGAAAAATGAATGACATTTGTACTTTAGCAATTGTGAATTGTTGCTTCTAACATGACCTTTTATACTCTCTAGATACTTTTACTCCCTATCGATATCTATATAGCTAAATAAAATGTTATCTACGTGAGCGACATTAACGTTTATCTTTTTCAATTACAGAACCTTCTGACATTTTACATCAAAAACTCGTTTCTGCAATTGATCATATTTACCTCAAATATCAATCATACGATGAAGTTTATTTCACCATCACGAAATGTATTATTGAGATGCTGATGCAAAGGTTTTCTTTCTTGTTTACTTGCTATTTTCATTTTTAAAGGCGGGATTCTATGACTGCCTGTTTTGTTTGAAGTAAATATGCTTAATGGTTATAAAATACACAGCACGTTAAAGTGAAATACTGGAGGCAAGTCATGCGATCCATTAAGGCTGTTCATTGTTAGTTAAAAATGTCGTTGTATTGTTGTTTAATGTACCATTCAAGAATCTGTCATTCATATGGAGACGTCACTAAATGCCAGTCAAGGGCTTCACATTTTGGCCAATGCTCGGTATTTACGGCCATTGAGCAGTGAGTGCCGGCACCTACTGTCTCATCCGCAGGACAGGAAACCAACCTGCTGCCAGCTGGTCTCGAACTCACGACCTCACGACCAAGAGTTGAGCGCGCTACTGACTGAGCCAGGCCGGCTCTGCTAAAAAACAAAGTGAAGGCTATAGAAATCCTATCCATTCCTTGACTAACTAATAACAATGAAATCACACCCTAATGATTCTCAAAGGAATCAGTTTTGAACAACTGATGATAAATAATCCAAAATCTTCAATTATAATGTAAGTTTTATTCAAATTATATCCTTAAATTAGGTCACATTAATTATATCCTCAAATTAGATCAACTCATAGTTTTTGTTACAAGGCACATAATTGTAATCGTTATTTCCATCACCTCTCTGATAACACACACACACACACACACACACACACACACACACACACACACACACACACACACACACATTGTGTCCCTTTATTACCTGACCTATAAGCTAGCTACGACCTTTGATTAGACATTTAAATACATGTATATCGATTACTTTTCGGAAAATAATAATTATAATATCACTTTCATACTGATCTACGTACAACATACCCCAACTTATTAGAAATCACATTCCTCTTACTTTGGAATCAACTTACTATAGGCGTAGGCGGAATATTCACATTCAACAAATCTATACCACAAACGTAGTGATTATCAAAGTTACACATTTGAGATGTAAACCTCCTTTTCTCCTGTATAACATGTATATATCTCCCAAATAATGATATATGCCAAAGCATATTTAACAAATGATAATTTAAAACACATAGATAAGTTACTAAGAAATGCAGTGTTGTCTCAAGGATACGAACATTTGTTGTATAAAGTCAACATTTCGTATATACACACGGTATGATGACTTTGATCGCGTTTATTATGTTTCACTAACTGCTCCACTTGAATCTTCATCGTCACAATATACTGAATGTGACGGAGAATTATTCCTTAGTTACTTTGATTTGAATAGAAGTATGGATCCACAATGAGTATATCCGGTCGACAGGAGATGCGTTCCCCTCCATGACACCTGAGCCCACCTCTTTATTTTCTAGAGGCCTTGGTTTACTCAAGTTTCACTACTTTTGCCTGCTGTTTTTTGAGCCCTCCCCCTTTTGACGATTCGTACTTTGATATCTGTATGTAAACATAAGCTTTTAAAATCTTATAGCGGCTGGCTTTTCCTGTCCTTCGGATGAGACAGTGAAAACTTAGATCACGTGTCACAGTAGGTGTCGGTACTCAGTGGTCGTATGTGCCCAGCATAGGCCAAATTTTGAAGCCCTTCAACGGCAATTGGTGTTATCTCCATAGGAGTGAAAGATTCTGGAGTGGGATGTTAAACAACAACATTAAAATTTTATAAAGATTCTGTTATAAAGCGTGGTGACCAATATTGTCATATTGCAATGTTTGTCAACATGAATGAGGCCTTCATGTTCTATTAGATGTTTTGTAAATTTGTTATGCATGCATTTATATACCTACTCATTATAACTTTGGTTATATTTATGATATTATTATCATTATAATTGTGCATTAAATGATATTTTATTTCTGTACTATGGCACATTATTTATCATTTTTATGTTAAAACAATTCTGGCTCTCATTTTGATGAAAAACAACATCATGCCATTAGACTTACAACATTTAATAAAAAGGCTAAACGATATATATATATATATATATATATATATATATATATATATATATAATATATATATATATATATATATATATATATATATATATATATATATATATATATATATGTTTCCTAGAATGAAAGAAATACGCCGACTATTGATATTGCTGTAATCAACATAGGAATACAAATGTTTCGTCGTCCATCGTTCACATTCGATTTCCTTTAACAAATACGACATTATAACAAGATTTTTTCAACCCGGAGTTCATTTTTAGAAAATATCCAATTTTTATAATACGTTGAATATTTGAAACTTTTAATACATCCATTTTGACAGCTTGTATAAATTTAACTATTTACTCCTGTCCTTATCAAGATAACGGTTTAGAAAAAAAAACGTTGCCCATTCTATCACTTACAGATATGGCTAAACGAGTAATTAACGATTCCTTTGATAATTATAATAGTGTCTTTAGTTATTTCTACAAAAGACATTTCTGACAATGTTTCAATTTATTATAGCCGTGTCTGTAGTCAGTGGAATTAAAACTGTCCTAAAAAACGCAGTTGCAATATAAAAAAGACATTTGAAAAAAGGGGAAATTGGCTAACATCCGAGAGAAAAATAAAAATGATCAAAACTAAACGGCGAAAGAGAATGGACTTAGACAATAACCACGCGACAGCAGTCATTAACAGTGAATTATTACCTAGGTGACTCAGGTGAATTAAATGTAATTAGCGACATCTTTAATGTTTGGGATTGTAATATAATATTGATTTAGCAGGAATATTGCGATTTTGATCTCTGTCGCTGCCATTATCTTTCTGTTGTCCACCTGCTAAGAGTAATAGCTAGCAAATATTGACAAACTATGCGTTAACGTTCCTTATTAAATAGGTAAATCAGCTACACTAGAGGCACACTGGATGGCATAATTCATACCATACCGTTTATATTATTAGCTGTTTTCGGAAAATTATTAACATTATCAGCTTCTTTTTATCACCGCTTAATCACTTGCTGTGTTTATATGTATAATCGAGAGTTCAATCACTCTGTTTTGCTATAATGTATATTACTCTGTCGCTATAATGGCAAACTGAAGATGTGGCATGTAATTATTGTTGCTTGAAATGAATATATGACAACTTAACATAAAGATATAATACCCTTGTAAAATAAGACCGTTTTCTGCAGGGAATATATATCACAAATATACAAGTCTTGTTGACAGAAAGTATCATCTTGGACATTTATTTTGGCCTAACTATAACTTTTGTATTGTTAAATATACAGTATAATATACAGTAAAACCTGCTATAGCGGCCGACTCTATATAAGGATTACCAAACCCCTTGATTGCATACTTCGACCAAATTGAAGCTGTGTATAAGGGTCACCTACACAGAAAGGTCAATATTTTCTGGTCCCTTGGGTGGCCCCTATATACAAGTTTCACTGTAGTTATAGGTCAGCATAAATAAGGCAGAAATAAAACCTTAGTGCAATAAAACTTCAGCAGTGTAGCGTTACCTTCAGCTAGATTTCTATTTCCGAAAAAAGGGTTTGAAACAAGACCAGAAATGGACTTAAACAATCTACTAGCAGCGGCAACGGCCCAAATATACGTGAAGACGTGCTAGGGAATTTAATGTATTCAGTTATGTTTGTCTGGGCAGACAAGGCAACGTTGATAAATAGTGAAAACAGTAGTAAATAAGTAAACAGTTAGACACCTATTCTCAAAATTGGAACAATTGTGCATCCCTAGTCTTCATTTAGTCCCACTATTTTTTTCATTTTTTACGCAAAACAAAAGTTCTATTAATGATAAAATGGAGACTGCCTCACACAGTCTTAGTTTCAAGATGAAAGAAATACCATTTCCGAAGAAGTTTAACAGTTTATATATATTTTATCGTTGTTTGCCATCCTTTTTATTGTCCAGTTAATTCACGTATATTCCACAAATTTTGACCTGATATGGGATCTTAAGTCTCATCCGGGATATCTTTGACTAACACTTTCTTTGTTGAGTGATGCGCGAAGAGAAAGTTTTGTCTCTTTTCAGTCTTGGGCATGATTCCATCTCGGGAACCGAACCAGGAACCCCCCGCCTGCGAGTCGAACAAATAAATGTATATTTCCAATAAATTATCTCCTGATTTCATACATACCTCATTCTAAGAATATTTAACCCATACCTACCAAAAGTAAAAAAAAAGCTGTAGATTTAGGTGTGTTTGAATGCGATCGCTGTGGTTTATTAGTTAAAGTGTAAAAATACTCTTAGCCATTATATAAATCAACATCCTTAAATATTTTGACCGATTCCATCTTTTGATAATTTGCCAAATTTGAAAGTTATATCGTAAGTCAAAAATGATATCACTACCAGGAAAATACAATGGTCCTAACAAAATCCAATTATCTAAAAAGCTCTGTATACGTATTTTGTCTCAGGAGAAGAACAGCAATTATTTCATAATCACTACGTGCTTTGATGCAGACCTTATTTATAGATCTTGTTTATGGTGTGTTAGTGTGCCTCATATATTTATTGGTACAATTTTACAGATAACAGCGACCTCCCATCTTTGATTTATTGAGGAAATTCCTCAAACAGTAGACAGTTATTAAGAACCCGGACATATATGTATAAAGTAAACACATAAACGATTAAAAAGTTGATTTTCCTGTCAGTCTGACTTTTTCTGGTTCTTAAATAAACTTCCTTTTTCCAGATGGTCAAGGTTCTAAGGTTAGCATTAAACTTATGTTTGCCTGATAAACTGAACATAACGACATCAACTAAGAGCTGTCAAAGCTATACAAATAATCCGGAAGTTTGTATTCGGCCATTTTAGTATGTGTTTATATAGTTTTCCTTTGGAGACCCTATGGACGTCTTAAACGTTAATATGTATAAGGGTTTAATTCTACGAGATGCAATTGTCACGTTTTTTCTTTCCTGTCACGATTACGACTTTTGGGAGTAATATAAATGCAGTAAATGCAACATCAGGGCATGCTACGGCAGCCTTAATACTGTTTATTTGAAATTGCCTGGTTATTTTTGCCCTTTTATGAAAAAAAAAATTGCCCTAAATCACCATAGTAACATGAATGGCATGACTGTCTGTGTTTCAGTTACTTATCTTGAACATTTCACCTTCATTTTCAATTCGCTTTCTCATCTAAGGACGAAAATAGGCGAAAATTAAATGGGAGAGGTACTCGGTATTAAAATCGAAAATGAACACTGCGAGTCATTTCCCCTATGTATAATCAATTTTGTCACACGATGTATGGCAAAAGTAATAAAAACAGAGTATAATAATTAGATAATAATATAATAAAATAATTAGATAATATTATCATAAAAAATTAGATAATATATAAAATAATTAGATAATAATATCATCAGAATAATTTTATAGTAATATAAAAAATATTATCAAAATAGAAATAATTTTTTTTGTGAAAATCTTCAAACATTACGTGTTTGTGCAACAGAACGAAGAAATAATTAAAAAATAGGTTGAGTACATACTAAAATTTTGAGTACCGTACTCAACATATTTATTCATTTTTTACAAGAAAATCGTAAGTGTGATGCAGAACGCTATATGTGAATGATGTAGAATAATAATATATTATAACGTACGTACGTAAAATTACGATGTTGTATCACTTAGATTAAACATTAATGTGGATTGTTGTTTGATCCTTAGATATGTTAGCAAGCCAATACGGTAATGTAAATCAAACACCATTTGTGAGGCAGTGTTAACAAAGATCACTGGAAAAATGATATATGTATTGTACACAATTATGGCACACCAAAATCATATATATATACAGTGAACCCTCTTTACAACAGCCATGTTTGTTCCCATGTAGGAATGACGTTATATATAAAAAATTCAGATACCAAAGTATAAATCAATGGAATGTCCAGGACACAGATCTAAATCCGGTAAAAATAGACAAACACGGACCTCTGGAAACCAAGAGGTGGGATCAGATGCCATGGAGGAGTAAGCATCCCCTGTCGACCGGTCACACCCGCCGTGAGTCCACAGTCAAGTCCAACGAAACAAGTGAGGAGTGTATCCTCGTCACAATTGATACAGACGTCTCAACAACCGCCAACGAAAAGGCAACTCAACATTTCACTTAGTGAAACAGAGTACTCGCAAACAAGACTATTATACCGACCGTAAAATTTGCGGAACGTGGACATTAAATTTGTCACTGTAATGAATACGCATATATTTGTACATGTAAGTAAATAAACTTAAAGCAACATTAAAATCTCTATGAAAATATATAAATTATATATATATATATATATATATATATATATATATATATATATATGTTTTTATTTTTGTCTACAAATGCGTCAAATGACAAATGTTTGACTTTACATATGTCTATATATATTCTTTAAATGTAGAATTCACTACTAATCACATTTGAGTTATCACATGATATGCGTCGAATCAAATGCAGTAGGAACTTTGTAATGTATGGATTGGTTGATAACTTTCTTACCGTCCTCTCATCTAGACAAACAGAGGACAAACAAATGGAATGATAATGAGATACAGACAACATAATTGTGTCTGCTGTGTCAACTATTATTTACATGTATAGAATATGAAAATGTATGTTGTCTCCTTCAAAAGAAAAAGAAAAATATTTATGGTTACTTTTGCGTTATAAATCACGTGGAGCTCGTTTGTATGACAGTTGAATCTATTTTGAAATTGAATTCATAATTCAAAACGATGTATTCCTTCCACTTGGGAATGATAAAAGAACATTTTATTTTGCTCAGTGATATTATCGATGGACACGCTTCTTGTGTTCTTTCCTTCATAAACAAGTTGTTGTTTTTGCATTACATTTCGTGTTAATGGATGTGTGTATCCCTATACCGTAATTAACGTACCACCTCTGTCAACATAATCGTCTTGTCAATTCGATATTTTGTCGCAATTTGACTTAGATACATGTATGTTCACACCATGGTCATCTGAGATAGACTGGTTGATTTTGTCCCAGGTAAATATCCATACCGTGGTCATTAGAGGCAGACTCGTTAGTTTAGTTTGTCCCAGGTTAGTATGACAATGCTGTGCTAATCTGAGATAGAGTGACCCATTTCTTTATCCCACCAGGTAATTGTAATAAAAAAAAACAGATAACAAAGTGCAAACCGTTAGCTGATCCAAGAAGCAGTGAACAACGTTCGGAAGATTCAGAGGGGGAATCAGGTACCAGGTGGGGTAACTCAATATTTAAGTTAGTAAATCATAGGAATCGCGCAGTAAAATTTGCGATAAATTATTTCAAAATGCGATTTCCAGTATACTTGTGACAACAGTTTATCAGACGGTAACTTGCTTCTGTATAATAAAATTACCATAATATTATGTTGAACAAAGCTCTAAAGAATAAGAGATTTAAAGACATATAAACACCATATATAGGCGAAAAAATGGATATTACTGCTTGCACTTACATATAGAAAGTTTTCAACAGGGAAGGCGAAAGTTTGTCATATTGTTTTGTCGCACTTTCCTACAGTAGCAATAATACCTAAGTAGGAAGCGTAGGTACTTAATTCTGTGTCGTGTCATTAGTTTGTAGTTCGCTGGGATATAGTATGAAAAGTGTCATTATTAATCGACAAAACGTCAAAATATCTAAATATCAAATCAAAGACCTTTTTTCTCTTTCCGATTTAGAAGCTTTCGGACAAAGTCTGGCGTCATATGAATGAAGACAAAATAAATTAGAGACACTTATTAGTTTCCAAGGGGATACCGTCTGTTTGTTTAATACAGCGTATTTATTTGTAGAATCATGATAATGTTTGACGAAACGAACGGATAATTATTTAAATTATCATAACCTAAAATATAAACAGTTGTCGATTATGCCAAAAAGGTTTTCTTTTATTGTTTCTTTCGGAATTGTTGTATAACGAGTGGAGAAGTCATATTTTGAGAAAATGAGCGTGTGCGTGTTTTCAATTTTTCTATTCTTTGTTTAAATATTTTAGTAACTACATCTGATTTACAATAAGCAGTTGTACATCACAGCTGATCATGTTCCTCATCAAGTTATCCACCGTCAGTATCTTGATCAGGAGTTTAAAAAAAGAGGGCATTTGCTAGATTCTGTTATCTATGTTTGTATGGTGTTTAATGACATTTGGGTATCCAATACAAATAAGGCAGCCCAAATGCTTCTGATCAAATCATGGACATCTGAAATAGACTCCCTGGTTATTGTATAGGTGATTATAATCAAACCGTGGTCATTTCAGATAGACTCGCTCGTCGACTTTGTACCAGGTGATAATGATCAAACCGTGGTCATCTCAGATAGACTCGCTCGTCGACTTTGTACCAGGTGATAATGATCAAACCGTGGTCATCTCAGATAGACTCGTTCGTCGACTTTGTACCAGGTGATAATGATCAAACCGTGGTCATCTCAGATAGACTCGCTCGTCGACTTTGTACCAGGTGATAATGATCAAACCGTGGTCATTTCAGATATACTCGCTCGTCGACTTTGTACCAGGTGATAATGATCAAACCGTGAACATCTCAGAAAGATTCGCTCGTCTCAACTTTGTCCTAGGTGATAATGATCAAACCGTGGACATCTCAGATAGACTCGCTCGACTCAACTTTGTCCCAGGTGATAATGATCAAACCGTGGACATCTCAGATAGACTCTATCGTCGATTTTGTCCCAGGTGATAATGATCAAACCGTGGTCATCTCAGATTGACTCGGTCGTCGACTTTGTCCCATGTGATAATGATCAAACCGTGAACATCTCAGATAAACTCGCTCGTCTCAACTTTGTCCCAGTTGATAATGATCAAACCTGGACATCTCGGATAGACTCTCTCGTCTCAACTTTGTCCCAGGTGATAATGACCAAACCGTGGACATCTCAGATAGACTCGTTCGTCGACTTTGTCCCAGGTGATAATGATCAAACCGTGGACAAATCGGATAGACTCTCTCGTCGATTTTGTCCCAGGTGATAATGATCAAACCGTGGACATCTCAGATAGACTCGCTCGTCGACTTTGTCCCATGTGATTATGATCAAAATATGGAGATATGAGAGAGACTCGCTCGTTCACTGTGTCCAAAGTAAATACTCGTATGCGTCGTATGGAGAATTTATTTAAAAAGGGGAGACTTAGAATAAACTACTATCACAAAATTACATGTGGGGCTACTCTTTTATCAGCAATACATTAATTGGGATAATGTGTATGATATTGGTTTCCCGTCCTTTGGGTGAGACAGTAAAAACCGAGATCCCGTGTCACAGTAGATGTTGGCACGTTAAAGAACCCTCATTGCTCAATGGCCGTAAGTGTCAAGCATAGGCTAAAATTTGAAGCCCTTCACCGGCATTAGCATTGCCTCCAAAAGAGTGAAAGATTTTTGAGTGGGACGTCAAACAACAATAAACAAACAAACAAATTATGAAATATAGTAAGAGTAAGGTGATCTGAATTAGCATCAGTTCTCACTGTTTGTAAACGTCGTATTGACCTCACACGTATATTGGTATAGAAGGAAGTATATGGTAATGCTATATATCATCTAAATAAGTCAAGATTACACCAATTACACTAATAACACTAATTACAAATTTCAATAATGGATATTGACATATATCATTACTGTGTCTATACCTGAAATAGACACCTCTATACAAAGTTCTTCCAGTGTATATTAATCTAGTAGGTTTAAGTACTTTTAAAGGTCTAATGTATAATTCTGAATTACAAACGAGTCTTGATCATTATTAAATATATTCCATTAACAATCGGAAATATGATATCATAACGTTAATATATGTATGAAGGGTATGGTAATCTGAACTAGCCTCTGTTATCCCCAAACAACATGCAAATATCAAATTTCAAATTTTGTAAATCGCAGTTAAAGGCATATTGTATGCGGTAAAATCGCAAATGTATAATAATATTTAAAGTATTGTTTCATAAATATATACATTTCACAGTATTTTGAGGTCTAAATGTGTAAAATAAGGTTTTGTGGAATTCTTTTATAAGATGAAAATATTTCGATTTGACTCGGGGTCAACTCATATGACGTGAAATTTAAACTAGATCGGAATGGCTTTCATAAATGCTAAACCTGGTAAGCAAAAACGATGTCGGAAAGTTACAAATTCAATACCGAGAGAAAGCGATCGCTAACAGATTTTGAAAAAAAATACCTGGTGTAAAACCTAACTAGAACAAAATCAGGATATATATATATATATTCACACACACACACACACACACACACACACACACACACACACACACACACACACACATATATATATATATATATATATATCCTGATTTTGTTCTAGTTAGGTATATATATATATATATATATATATATTATATATAAATATATATATATATATATATATATGTGTGTGTGTGTGTGTGTGTGTGTGTGTGTGTGTGTGTTATGTATGTGTGTGTGTGAATAGTTTCCACGCTGGAATTGCATTTTTATCGGCATTATTAAAGTACCTTCATACTTCAGCACCTATGGTAAGAGACAAGGTTTTCCTTGCGGACTATCCGCTATATTTATATTGATTCGACATGGAAACATTATTTCATTCTTTTTAGGCCAATACTCATCATTTACATTGGTGAAAAAAATTCAAATTATGACCGACAATATGACTTTAAAGGAAAGGGAAATATAGCAATTATATGATATGATTTCCAGATAAAAAACAAGGTTCAGTTACCTTGGAGTTGTAGTTTATAAAAACATGAATACAAACTCATCAACTCTTACACTAATATTGAGATTTACGCCAAACTCAACAATTTTCAAACTCTAAGGCGGCACTGATTTTTGATTGTACAGGAAACCCGGTTACATCGAAACCGAGAAGAGAAGAGATCATTGATCTATCGCAAGTAAACTGTGGAACTTTCGTACTAAATAGGTTCGGTTCCAACTGGGCCCACAATATCCCTGAATAGAGGTGGAAGACTTCAAGATTTTTAGAGGAGATGCTCTGAAAAGCTTGTTAATTTTATTTCAAATTCATGAATCACACACACACACACACACACACACACACACACACACACACACACACACACACACACGCCGTTCATACAAATTTACACTTCCTACACCTTACAATTTATGTCTGTTAAAATTCTTCTGTACTTGGTACGTATATTTAAAGGGACATTGGTTGTTTTCTTTTTAATTTTAGTTTTCCTTTTTTATTACTTACATTGATATAAAATAGCTAAAAAGATATATACACATACATAAAAGTTCTGAAATTCCTGTATATTTTGTGAAAAATGCTTGAGAAACCAAGGTTTGGTACTTTTTCAATTAAAATTATTATTAATTAACTAAAGTTTTTAATTTGTATTTGAATGACACACTGAACCTGGCTTTATTTTCACAAAATTGTGCATCGAGTTCAAGTGGTTAAAGTAGAAAAAATCGAAATATTTGTTTTGGTGAACAAATTAATCCCCCTTTAATGGAATGACGATCATAATTGAATATTATCTGTTTCAACTTTATTGTCTAAAAATCATACTGTTAGATATGATAATTAATTTCGCTCAAATACCATTATTTAAATTCTTAACTTCTAAAAAGCTGAGATTTTGATTTTACAGAGGATATCCTTAGAGCGATTTGACAATACATTCAGATTTATTATTTGACCTTGTATGATACCTCTTTTTCGTTCGGAAAATGTGCAATGGTGTTAATGTGATGGAACTTTTTAATTCCAACGTAAGACGTAAACGAAGTCACGGACATCGTTCTTACAACCGACCCTACATACATGATGTCACTTTTTCATCTCTTTTACCTTACGTTTACAAAAAATTGGGTCTTCATCACATTCGCAACAAACTTTATTCTGTTCCTTTTACAAATCTCAATAAACTTTTTGAAGAAGCAAGAATGAACCCCTACACGGATTCTTCAACCCCAGAATACATACTGAACTGTATTATAATGGACATAGCTTATCACAGACTGTTTAAGCCTTTCCTTAAACTTAAATTTACAAATAAAGGCATAAACACTTTAAACATTGGCAATGTTCTAAATCACAAAAAAGTTCAGTCCTGTATTCCACCATATTTTAAACTGAAGACCACGCCTTGCATTTCATATAGCTATACCCTAGCATCGCATCCAAGCTATTCAATTACAAACAGGTTTTGCAGTGCCTATACATCAACCATCTTCCACACAACACTGTCGCATGTTCATGTGCTTCATCTCCTTTCAAATACAATACTATCGGGCATGTCATTACCGGCGACGTTTCTATTGTTGAAAATGAAAGCCTCAAAAATCTTATTTTAAGGGACCCTAAATACCGGGAAGCCCGTTTCTTTAATTGGCGTCAGAATTGCAGTTTAGTTATGGATTCTGTCGGAGATTATGCCAGACGATGGGCCAAACATGACGACGTAGAACCAGACACTTTGTCTGAATGGCTGAAAGCCATACGATGGTTGATAAAATATCGTATTCGAAAACTTAAAGGGACTATAAAAACACGTTATCCCTCTGTATTTAATGATCAGGAAGTAGTAACTGAACTGGATAGGTTACATGACCAATATGTACTGGTACCAGCAGACAAAGCCTCAAATAATATAGTTTTTATTTGTAAGGCACATTACTATAATTGTTTATTGGAAGAACTTGGGTTTAATACGAATTATGGTAACCATACATACACACGTAGCTCACTTTCAAAGGACGAGATCCTTCAAAATCACGTATCCGTATTACGCCTATTTGATATACCTACAACTGATACCGATTTCGAGCTACCATATTTATATTGGATACGTAAACTTCATAAAACCCCATATAAAATCTTGGCTTTCCAAAAAAATTGACAAAGATACATAGCAGGATCCAGCAAATGTTCTACCAAACCTTTATATTTACTCCTTACCAAGATATTGACAGCCGTCGTGCACAACATATGAAGATTTCATATACAGAGGTAAATTACTCACTGACAAATTGTTGAGACGTCTGTACCAATTATGACGAGGATACACTCCTCACGTGTTTAATTGGACTTGGCTGTGGACTCACGGCGGGTGTGACCGGTCGACAGGGGATGCTTACTCCTCCATGGCACCTGGTCCCACATCTTGGTTTCCAAAAGCCCGTGTTTGTCCATTTTTACCGGATTTGTATCTATATCCTGCACATTCTATTGATTTATGCTTTGGTATCTGAGGTTTTTATATGCATTTATATTAAATTGGAGCTCATCTGATGGAGACTTCTTGACAGAAACGATGGTCTTGAGCATTTGATTTGGCCTCTTGTGTAAAACTTTAATTTTGGTATTGTTAATAATATTCAACCATTGAACTGCATTTGGTTGATTGTTGCCAATTAGATAATGACGGATGATATGAGGTCAATTAGAGTCCATCCGACTTGTATCCAAATAAAAAGATAAAGATGTAAAATAAAAATAGTTCAATGTTTTATTATTAATAGTTATGATTATTTTCATCCAGTGGTTTTTTCCTCATTACCAAAATATAGCGTTCTATTTTCACACACGGTCCTTAGTCTAAAAACCATACCTATGATTTAAACAGGTTTTAGAAAATTTGAAGGCACACAATTTTTCTCGAATTCACAGTATCAAAACTAATGACTTCTCTACTCTTTACACTACTATTCCACATAAAAAATTAAAAGAAAGACTTTTCAGCATCATAGACAACTGCTTTTTCACTAAAGGTGATACCCGAAAATTTAAATATCTAGTGATTGGCTATCAGGATACTTATTTCGTCAAACATAAGTCTGATTCTACACATAAATATACTGAAGTTGATATAAAAAACATGCTGGAATTTCTAATAGACAATATATTTGTAATCTTCGGAGACGTGGTCTTTCAAAGATTTAAACTGTCGGCATTCTCCTTCCTATGGAACCAATTGTGCTCCTTTATTGGCCGACCTGTTCCTTTATTCATAAGAAGCAGACTTCATTCAGAAACTGCTGAATCAAAAGAAGAAAAAGTTAGCGGTGTCCTTTAATTTGACACTCACTGTACCAATTATGACGAGGATACACTCCTCACGTGTTTAATTGGACTTGGCTGTGGACTCACGGCGGGTGTGACCGGTCGACAGGGGATGCTTACTCCTCCATGGCACCTGATCCCACATCTTGGTTTCCAGAGGTCCGTGTTTGTCCATTTTTACCGGATTTGTATCTATATCCTGGACATTCTATTGATTTATGCTTTGGTATCTGAGGTTTTAAATGCATTTATATTAAATTGGAGCTCATCTGATGGAGACTTCTTGACAGAAACGATGGTCTTGAGCATTTGATTTGGCCTCTTGTGTAAAACTTTAATTTTGGTATTGTTAATAATATTCAACCATTGAACTGCATTTGGTTGATTGTTGCCAATTAGATAATGTCGGATTATATGAGGTCAATTAGAGTCCATCCGACTTGTATTCAAATAAAAAGATAAAGAGGTAAACTAAAAATAGTTCAATGTTTTATTATTAATAGTTATGACTATTTTCATCCAGTGGTTTTTTCTTCATTACCAAAATATAGCGTTCTATTTTCACACAAGGTCCTTCGTCTAAAAACCATACTTATGATTTGCAGAGAGCCGTAGTGGCTCCACGGTAGAGTGCTCGATTCGTAACCAGAGGGTCGCGGGTTCGAGCCTCGGCAGAGGTGGCTGGCTTTTCCTTTCCTTCGGATGAGACAGTAAAACCGAAGTCCCGTGTCATAGTAGGTGTCAGACGTTAAAGAACCCTCATTACTCAATGGCAGTAAGTGCTTCACTGGCATTTGGTGACGTCTCCGCACGGGTGAAAGATTCTACAGTGGGACATTAAACAACAATACAACAACGATAACAACAGCACCATGTCTTGCAGCTGTTTAACAAAGATTTAGGACTTGTGACTGATCAGGAGACGGTGACTCCTTCCTGACACCTGGTCCCATTTCGTTTGTAATTCGCAATTCTTCTTCGTGTTCAGACCATTTGTATATATGATTTCGAATTCTAATGGGCTTGGAGTTCCGATTATTCATTGGTACCTTATTCTTACTAACAACCAATAGACCATTTTCGAGTAGGCCAATTCCGTTCACTTTCGTCACAATAGTTTTTACTTAGTCTACGTGACGTCATCTGAAAATTGGGCAAGGTCGATTCAGGTTATGTTAACTTTTCATTGAAGACATTCGGCGATATCTTATTTCACTTTAACTGCAAGGAATTAATTTTTGTTAAATTATCTCTCTTGTTAATATGGACAGTGTCATCACTGTCCTGTAATCTAATTTTCAAATCTGGCACCTATTACTTCATGATGTTATATCCTTGGTCATAGAGGCGATAAACTGCTTATCCGGAATGTAATGATGCCCTGCTTTGCTCTTTGAAACCGCACTCTATTAT
Organism: Atrina japonica; assembly: GCA_030159075.1. Classification (NCBI taxonomy): domain Eukaryota; kingdom Metazoa; phylum Mollusca; class Bivalvia; order Pterioida; family Pinnidae; genus Atrina; species Atrina japonica. Next base: position 1,869,349 of record BROG01000061.1, on the reverse strand, counting down.
GACGAATCGTGACGTAACAAGACAACTCGAAAATGGTCTATTCTGAATCATCAATAAAGGTCATATGATGCGATGATACGGAGAGTTTGTGTCATGAACTTGTGACAACTTGCTACTTCATTTTCATTGTAGTAGGTCTACATGCTGTTTAAAAGTTGCAACCGTGGTATATCTAATGAATCCTATTCAAACGAACATATGCACCCAAACTTTCTACAGTCGTGGACAGTTTTGTACTCAAAGAGCCAACGTTTGATATTCTTTTTTAAAACTTTGATAGCTGTGGGTAGTTTTATACTCAAAGCTCCAACATTTGTTACATTGTATTGTTTAAATGGATTAAACACACCTAAAGTTCAGCATTTAACACAATGTACTATTCAATTAAAAACGATTTATAATTTGTATCTTCATTATGAAAACAAAATACGAGCAATATTTCATTAACATAATACGCGCAAGTCGTTAACATTAATATACACTTCGAACACCTCTCAATAAACACCATTTGAATATTTGCGGTGCTGGGTGCGTATATTAAACTGAATGACCTATATGGTCATAGACATTAATCATCCTCTTTTATCTCTGTTTACCTAAGATATTTTTTACAAGTGGGTATTCATAGAAAGATTTGGCCACACATTTTAGATTTATCATTTGACCTTGTATTGTACCACGTTTTCTTAAGGAAATATTCAAATATTAAATTCGAACACAAGTGATGAAGTTTGATTGACAGAAAAGATCGCCTTGAGAATTTGTTTTGGCCTCTTTTGTTAAAAATATAACTTTGTTATCGTTAATGGTATCTAGAAATATCTGATAGTTTTATAGGGTATTGATTTAAGTACATGTACAACGAGCTTCCTTACAAAGGACTATATATGATAAGTTCCAAAACGTCGCCAAAATGGTGGATGGTCATATTTTCATAACAGGTTCTACATATCGTCTTAAGTTGAGATCTAAGTAGTTTGACTTGCTCTCTTGACCCCAAAGGTCATTTCAAGGTCATGTTAAGTCAATGGAACTCCAGTGACTCAATGAACTTTTAAGTCTTGTGAAAAATTATTTCGAGAAAATGAACTTTATTCCACAGATTAATTTTATCTGGTGAAAAATATATGTAGATATAAAATGAGTTTCTTTAAAAATATAGTATAAAAAGAAAAAATGTCCTTTACGCAGATTCGAACCCTGGACCCTTGAGTTAACAATCTGACGTGCTTTTTTTTTTATCTCGACAATCTGACGTGCTAACAATTACACTACTATAACTTATATGGTTGATTGGTTTAAAATGTTAAACTATAAAAATTTCAGATACCAAAGTATAAATCAATAAAATGTCCAGGACATAGATACAAATCCGGTAAAAATGGACAAACACGGACCTCTGGAAACCAAGAGGTGGGATCAGGTGCCATGGAGGAGTAAGCATCCCCTGTCGACCGGTCACACCCGCCGTGAGTCCACAGTCAAGTTCAATGAAACAAGTGATCTATCGACAGAAAATTCCAAGAATGAAAGAAAAACAAAGCATTGTAGGCTGTAGCCTTGCAGTACTCAGTATTTTCCAGTTGGTATTAAGAATGTGATTGCCGCAGTAATATATGGAACCAGCGATAAAAAGAGAAGAAACTACCCACTGTCGCTATTTATAGCCTATGCAACAGCAGTGGGGTTTCCTGGTTTTGTCGAGTAGCACTTTTGTTTCTATTAAAATGTATGGTCCTCGATGAAATACGGCCTAAATTGAACGCCGTCTGTAGATCGTCAAAACAACCGGAAGTAGAATCTCCTTAGCAACGACGTAATCCATGGACGTGTTGGCTGTTCATATGAAAAGTTGTTTGTTTATATTGAACGCAGCTTTGGACACAATTTTCCTTTGTACACAAAATAGTTAATGAACATTTACAACAGAGTATGGAATATCTTTCTTGTCCAAGGCTGTGCTCATACTTTATTTTACCCCCAAAGGCTAAAAAATAGAATGAAATAAATAAAATATTGAAAATATACATATTTTATGGTCGATTTTAAGACACTTTCCTGACAAGGTAATTTTTGTTTTCAATGTGTATGTAAACTGCTAGTCTTAAACTTCATAATGTGTACAACCATGTACTTTACAAGAAATACTTAATTTTCATTTCATTGGTGGGTATATAGGCATCTCTATCATATATAGTCCTTTGATAAGTTTTGTGTAAAAACAGCGGCCCATGATTTACACTGTGCAATAACGATAGATCATATTCGCGTACGACTAATGTTGGACTTCATTAGTAGAGATTATCTCTGTCCTTCAGTGGAACATTACAATTAAGACTACCTAAACTAAACTGTCTAAACGTGTGTTTTATTAGCAAGATAGCTAGATGTGTCCTGTTGATCTTTATGAGAACAACACATCTGCTTTTTACTAAGATCTAATCTTCCCGTTTCTGATTACTAATATCTCGTCTTCTGCCTCTCCTGGCGTTTTCATTTCACAACTTACACGTTATGCTATGGCATGCGCATCTTGTAAATGCTTCATTCCGAGAGCCAAATGACTCGCCATTAACCTACTCACACAGGGTTACGTAGTTGAACGCTTGAAATCGTTACTGAGGAAGTTTGATGCTCGATACGGGGATCTTGTTAAACAATATGAAGTCCCCCTCTCAGGAATGTTAGATAGTATTCTGGAGCACGACATTATACATATAAAAAAATCTCAGATACCAAACTATAAATCAATAGAATGTCCAGGACATAGATACAAATCCGGCAAAAATGGACAAATACGGACCTCTGGAAACCAAGAGGTGGGATCAGGTGCCATTGAGGAGTAAGCATCACCTGTCGACCGGTCACACCCGCCGTGAGTCCACAGTCAAGTACAATGAAATACGTGAGGAGTGTATCCTCGTCATAATTGGTGTTTCACCGCCAACGAAAAGGCAACTCAACATTTCACAGAGTAGTCGCAAACAAGATTATTATACCGACCATAAAATTTGCGGAACGTTGACATTAAACGCGGTTTTCGATATCCCTGTGTCAATAATTTGTCAGTGAGTAGTTTATCTATATATATGAAATCTTTCATATGTTGTACACGCCCTGGCATATCGGATCATTTGTGAAATATAAACTCCATATGCGGGTGACTGAGGGATATTACTACTTAAATGTGGAAAATTTACGATGGGAAAGCCGAAATCGTCGCGTTTATCGTTTAGCTTAGTTGCTAATTTCCCGTCTGTGTTTATATTAAGTAAAATGTCTAAGTATGAAGCGTGTGTGCTTAATTCTGTTGTATCTTATACAATGACCCCGTTTTGCCAATCGGATCTAGAAAAAACTGATGACATTTTCACCGACCTTGTGTTTTTCTCCGAACTGGAGAGGTTTCCATGTAACATTTGCGATGGGTGTAGCATGCTAACAGGTGATGATGAATCATTCCGGATACCTGGACCAATCCCGTTTGGAATTCATACTGATACCATTTACATATCTATTTTGTCGTATTCTAATAGTCTCAGAGTTTCATTACAAAACATTACAACCTTTATCTTACATACAAATATCTATTTGAAAGAACGTTTTTATGCCACACACAACACATTTTGAGTGACATGGCGACAACCACTTTTAAATGATGGGGGAGAGAACACGGTTATATTGTACCCAGGAAGAGATCACCGGCCTACTGACCGTTATCATGCAGTTTAGGTTTCAGTGAGGTATTTCATGATTTAAAGCGCGATGCTGTAACTACTTCGCCGCTGAATCCCAGAAGTGCTGAGGTATCTGCTGAAATTTAAAATATTAAAGGGACATTAGCAGTGTGTGTGTTTTAATATATATATATATATATATATATATATATATATATATATATATATATTTAATTTTTTCCGTGATTCGTTAGTAAAGCGGAAAAAATATTGTATATAAATCGATTCCGAGATAATAATATATCCGTGTGTTATTTATGGTCGAATGGTTAGGACCAATGGGGTGTAAGGAAACGCATGTGTTTTCTACAGGTGTTAAGAACCTGGTCATTTCTCTAGCCGCCACGCTTAGGCGTACACATCAAATTTAATTTTTAACGTATATTCATGTTTTGAATAAATATTCAGATGAAGTGATGTACAGATATATTGCCCAGTTTCAGAGAATTTTGTTCTAAAAATGGTTTTTATCTCTGTTTTCCTCTGGGTTTGTAAAACGTTATGAACGTATTTATTTATTGCGTTGCAAATATAAGGGTATATTATAAAAACATTAATTGGTTACGACCATGGAAATAATTAATGCTTAAACTATGTTAACTTTGTTTATAAAACAAATGTAATTGATAGTCAAATAAAATATACTGGCGTCCATAGGCTGTGGCGGGCTGTCAGCAAAATGTTATTTGCTTGTTTGTTTTTATGTTGATCAGAGGTAGAGCGTATACACACACACACACACACACACACACACACACACACACACATATATATATATATATATATATAATATATATATATATATATATATATATATATATATATATATATATATATATATATATATATTTCCTTTTTACTACTTAGATTGATATACAATAAGATAGAAGTTATATGCAAAGGCAAGATTATTCTTTAATTACTATATATTTTGTTAAAATTGCTCGAGAAACCCAGTTTGGCAATTATTAACTTACAGTTGATTAATTCAATTACTATTTGTATATGCATACCAAACTAGAGAGCTGACCTTATTTTCAAAAAGTATTCAGGAATATAATATATCTTATGTCTATGTATTGTCGATCAAGTACAAATAGTAAAAGTAGAAAAATACGAAGTAATTTTGGGGCAAACATAGCTAATGCCACAATCTATATTCGCACTTTAATCATAGCATTTCAACCTTTATTATACAGACACATTGTGACCATATCGTGCATCAACTTAATGACATTTAACGTTAATAAGATGACACTGAATAGTAATAAATGGTAATTACACGTACCATGTTTCATTGTATCTAGTTTATTATAAGCACACCAATGCTATTAAAAATCATTTATTCTCATGAATGTTTCAATAATGTTTTCTATAATATATAAATAATTAAGTATACCTTTAACTTCATACCATTACTACATCTGAAAAAAGAACTCGTAAATGTCCCTGTAGCGATGTAATTGCAATTGTGCTATTTGATATGTATATCGTCATGCTAGTGAGGCGTTATTAGGTCAACCTATCATAATATTACAAGACGGTCATATAGTCGCGAAGCACCAGAAAATGAGGTTTTGGAGAAAAAGGACACAATGGCATTATACATTCCTGTTTAAAATACAATTTAATATTGAAAATTTTCATATTTCATTAATTTAGATAACAATACTATTCATCATCATATTATCAAAAACTATTTGTCGAAAATATGCCGACATATTTAAAATTCATAAAACATTGCAATACGTCGAATGTTTGCCGTAGCCCTGTTACACATTAATCGTTAATATTTAAACAGATGCCGACCTATGAAAAATTATCGAATTATTTAAAAAACGTTTGCATACGTCGAATATTCGCTGTAATTTCGTATACGGTGGACATTTACATGTGACGCGTAAGAACGTCTGCTAACGATCGTATAACGTACCTACAACTTACTTCAGCATATGCGGAACGTATGGGTCATATGCACGCACAACATTTTACGACGATCTTGCAGTACTTTAATTTATCCCAGCGTACCCCAGTATGTTGTTAACTTAACTTATCAGATGTATGCCAGCGCAGTCACTTATTTTTTGCATACGCTGGCTAAGTTGTCAATGTGTGACAGGGCTTTTATATTTTTTTAATATTATATTGTATATAAGGAATATATATATAGTGTCTTAAACAGTTTAAATCTTGCTCATTCTCGTGCGACTTAAAAATTAGCGATTCAATATTAAAAATATTAAAAAAATTAGTTTACCAGTGTTTACCAAAACCACTTAGATTTCTTTTTTATACCTATACTACCTGTACTTGATGTACAATAACAAAATTAGAGCTATACACAGACATGCAATCTTATATTCCTATATATTTTGTAAAAATAGGGTCAGTTACAGTGTTGTATGCATATATGAATAGTAAGTTTGAATAAATCAGTTGCAAGTAAAAAAAGTCCCAAACTGGGTTTGTCAAGTTTTGTCAAAATTTTATCAAACACCACTCTGATTCTACACATAAATACACTGAAGTTGATAGAAAATTGTTGCTGGAATTTCTAATAGGCAATATATTTTTAATGTTCGGAGACATGGTCTTTCAACAAACTGTCGGCATTCCTATGGGGAACAATTGTGCTCCTTTATTAGTTGAACTGTTCCTTTATTCATATGAAGCAGACTTCATTCCCAAACTGCTGAATCAAAAGAAGAGAAAGTTAGCGTTGTCCTTTAATTTGACAGTTAGATATATCGACGACGTTCTGTCAATTGATAATGTTAATTTTCATACACTACTACTGTAATGAAAAAAATATGGCAAACTCGATTCTAAAGTGTTTGTACAAAAAGTTGCAACAGGCCTGTTGTCGGCGGTCAAAGTTATAAGAGTAATTGGAGGGAACGGGGGTCTCTAACAATGTCGGATTTCTTACCTTTGACATATTGATGTGATCTGGAAAAATTGTGACCGAAACGAGATACTGATTTAACGGGATCAAGAGAGTCCAAGTCCGATGATACCTAGACATGATGTGGGCTAATGTTCAATACCACACATGTTTTCAGCAATGGTAGAAACAGAATCAACAACCCGTGTCTGTTGATGATCATATTTATCTAACTTGATTGAGTTGATTTTCAAAACTTGAAAAGACACATCGTGCTTTTTTTTAAATTTTGAAAATTAACTAACTCAAGTTAGATAAACATGATAATGAAGTAACACTCGTTGTTGATTCTCTATGTAATCTGTGCTGAAATTATATCTTGAGGAAGTCAATGTGTATATCTCACTCTAAACACATGAACAGAGAAGTGGATATGAAGATATGCCGGGATTTCTAAATGCCAAGCATTTCAGAAAACTGTTTACATTCCCATGGAAATTTATACTTCTTCTTAATTAGCTGACCTGTTATTTTTTCACTTGAAACTGATTTCATTTCGAATCTTAGAAACCAGGAGAAAACAGCAATCGATGGGCAAACTTGGACACTAGCATATATCGACTGTGTTTTTTCAATTAATAATGACAGTCTCTCTCTCTCTCTCTCTCTCTCTCTCTCTCTCTCTCTCTCTCTCTCTCTCTCTCTCTCTCTCTCTCTCTCTCTCTCTCTATATATATATATATATATATATATGTGTGTGTGTGTGTGTGTGTGTGTGTGTGTGTGAAAGCTGTTTATCCCCACAAAATTGAATAAAACTAAAACATCTAGCATATATGCGTCACGCTTGAACAACTAGACTATACAACAAAGACCAAACATGATGGTTTTGACTCTCCTGTCATTAACATTCCAAATCAGGTGCCGGGTTCACGTAACTTTGCCCGCAAACGTAGACGTAAATTTAAACGTAACTCAAGTTACGATTTTATTTACGTGCACGTAGTTTCAGTTTCACAAAAGGTCGTAAACTTATGCTTACACACTAATCAACACTACGTTACGTGTGACATTAGTAGTTTCAAGCACACGTAGACTACATAAGTTTATACGTAGGATGAAATATACGACCTTTAATGAAACTGGCGCCTGAGCAGTTAGTTGTTATATTATTTCATAATCTGAATGCGGTATTCCTGTCCCCCTACATCCAGATTATGTATTTATCCTACATTTCTCTGTATTGATTTTGTTCACTGCCTTCTGGACTGAACACTTTGACATCTGTACTTTTGTATTGCCGGGTTGTAGATGGCCATAATGATTATTCGATTTAAACTGTGGGATATGGAAATGGCCGGAAAAGCACATCTTATGGTAAACTAGGTGCGTAAATTTCAAGTCATCAATCATGTCATTTACGTTTTATCTAGAGCTATAATTATGTTTTAACGGATGCAGGAAAAAAAATCATGGGTTATTGTAATGAAGACTTCATAGCTATATATGAAATCCCAACGAGACTGAAATAGATCCATAGATATGCCGTAGATCATTTGCACTCGATTTGCAGCAGTCGTCACTTGCTGATTCATTAACAATTAAAAACGTAATTATTAGGATCATGACTTCATCCTACCACCGTTCTGTAAATATAATAATTTTCTTTAAAGGACCATTAGCTTTTCTACCGTTTTTACTTCTGATATTGATATACAGTAACAAAAAAGAGATATACCCAGGCATACAATTTTTTAATTTCCTATATGTTTAATTACATTGCTTGAGAATCACAGGTTTGGGGTACTTTTACAATTGCAATTCATTAACTCAACCTTACTATATGTATATGAATACCGCACTGGACCTGGCATTGTTTTCACAAAACATCTAGAAATACATTTTAAAGCTCTTATTTGTTATCGTACGTCAAGTACAAGTACATGTAGTAAAAACAGACAAAATCGAATTTTTTTTTTGCGGGGGGGGGGGGTAAATGGGGCAATGCCCCTTTAAATTTAGACATAAAAGTATAAAGGTTTTTAACATTATATATTTCAGGCTCTGAAAAAATATTGAAAGTTGTATGACTCTCGTGTACTAAAATTGATTGGTTTATTGGTTTTTTGTATGGTAACAGGCTCGTGTCACGGAATTCAACTGAAGAATTTCAACATAATGGCATTTAAAATTGAAATAAATCATTAAATCTATTTGATCCTGCAAGATAGTTTGCGTTGCCAATTAGGAGGGGTAACACAAATTTCTTTTCTTTCATTACTGATCAATACCAACGTCCTTTTAAATCGTTGACTTCCTATATATTTCATTTGTACAGACAGCTTATTCATTGACTGCATATCGAAAATGCTCTCTTCAAAAGTTTCTGTTTTGTGCTGTTTTTTTCCCCAAAATCCTGTATTTGTTAATGTGTTACTTTCATAATGCTCCTGATTTTTTTTACAATATTAGATTTGGTCTTTGTTTGATTTTTCTACTTTAAGAGAGTTTCTGTATTTTTTGGATGTTTTATTTTATATGTCATTATTTTTGTGTTGGAGGCGGCCTGGTTCAGTATGTAGCACTCTCGTCTCTTGATTGCAAGGTCAAGAGTTCAAGTCCAGCCAGCGACAGGTTGGTTTCCTGTCCTTCGGATGAGACAGTAAAAACCGTGGTCCCGTGTAACAGTAGGTGTCGACACGACACATCTGCTCAATGGCCGTAAGTGCCGAGCATAGGCCAAACATTTGAAGGGCTTCATCGGCATTTGGTGACGTCTCCATATGAGTGAAAAATTCTTGAGTGGGACGTTAAACAACAACAAACAAACAAACATTTTTGTGTTCATAGTTCTCCCTTTTTGTGATGTTTTTATTTTCTAAGTGTTCTCTTTTTAACGACGTTTTTACATTCAAAGTATACCGTTTTTGTAGTGTTTTTACTTTTAAAGTGTTCCCATTTTGTGCAGTTTTGGCATTAAAAGTGTTCCTCTTTTTGCTATGTTTACATTCAATATGTTCCTCCTTTGTAGTGTTTTTACTTTCAAAGTGTTTTTCTTTTTGCGATGTCTTTACATTCAAAGTCTTCCTCTTTTGTTATGTTTTTATTTTCAAATGGTTAACCTTCTTGCGATGTTTTTACTTTCAATGTGTTCCCTTTTTAGCGACGTTTTTACACTGAAATATGAAGATATGCTGGGGTTTCTAATTGCCAATATATTTGTTTTCTTTGAGGCCAAGCATTTCATAAAACTTTACATTCCCATGGAAACTGATACTGCTTCTTAATTAGCCGACCTGTTATTTTTTTCATTTAAAACTGATTTTTCGGTTCTTAGAAACAAGGTTTTAACCTTTTCGTAATGTTATTACTTTTATAGTGTTTCCATTTTGCGTAGTTTTTATTTACAAAGTTTTCCTCTCTTGTGGTGTTCTTATTTACAAAGTTTTATCTTTTTGAGATGTTTTTCTTTCAAATTTGTGGTGTTGGATTATTTTCAAATTGGTCACTTTTACTTTCGAGGTCTTGTGGTGTTTCTTTTTTTTCAAAGTTCCTTTTCCTTTTACTTTTGTTCCTGTTGGTGTTCTTATTTTCAATGTTCCTGTTTTTCCTCTCTTTGAGATGGTGTTCTTATTTTCAGTTAGTTTTTCCTCTTGTGTGGTGTTCTTGGAGGTTATTTCAAAGTTTTACTCTCTTGTGGTCGTGTTCTTTACTTTCAAGGTTTTCCTCTCTTGTGAGGTGTTCTGTTTCGTGTTTTCAGATGTTTTCCTCTCTTGTGGTTACTGTTCTTATTTTCTGTTGTCGTTTACTTTCTTTTCGAGGTGGTGTCGTCTTATTTTCAAAGTGACCCTTTTCTGCTATGTTTTCACTTTCAAAGTGTTCATCTTTTTGAGATGTTTTTACTTTCAAATTTCCTGTTGTTGGATGCTTTTAATATCAATAAATTGGTCACTTTTACTTTCGAGGTTTTCCTGTTGTCGTGTTACTTTTACTTTCGGGGTGTTACCCTCGGAGTGTTCATATTCGTGTTACTTTTACTTTCGAGGTGTTCCTGTTGTCGTGTTACTTTTACTGTCGAGATGTTCTTGTTGTTTTATTTTTACTTTCGAGATGTTCATGTTGTCGTGCTGTTTTTAGTAAGGAGATGTTCCTGTTGTCGTGTTACTTTTACTGTCGAGATGTTCCTGTTGTTTTATTTTTACTTTCGAGATGTTCATGTTGTAGTGCTGCTCTTAGTTAGATGTTCCTGTTGTCGTGTTGATTTTTTTTGGAGGTTATCGTGTTACTTTTACTTTCGGGGTGTTCCTGTTGTCGTGTTACTTTTTTCGGAGTGTTCCTTTCGAGGTGATTTGTTTTCCTGTTGTCGTTTTACTCTTACTTTCGAGGTTTTCCTGTTGTCGTGTTACGTTTACTTTAGATGTTTTCCTGTTGTCGTGTTACTTTTACTTTCGAGGTTTTCCTGTTGTCGTGTTACTTTTACTTTCGAGGTGTTCCTGTTGTCGTGTTACTTTCGAGATGTTCCTGTTGATGTTCCTGTTGTTTTATTTTTACTTTCGAGATGTTCATGTTGTCATGCTGCATTTAGTTAGGAGATGTTCCTGTTGTCGTGTTACTTTTACTTTCGGAGTGTTCCTGTTTTTGTGTTACTTTCGGAGTGTTCCTGTTGTCGTGTTACTTTTACTTTCGGAGTGTTCATATTGTCGTGTTACTTTTAGATGTTCGGAGTGTTCATGTTCGGAGTGTTCATGTTTCTTTTTACTTTCGGAGTGTTCCTGTTGTCGTGTTACCTTTATTTTTTCATAGTGTTACTTTTAGTGTTCCTGTTGTCGTGTTACTTTTACTTTCGGAGTGTTCCTGTTGTCGTGTTACTTTTACTTTTGGAGTGTTCCTGTTGTCGTGTTACTCTTACTTTCGGAGTGTTCCTGTTGTCGTGTTACTTTTACTTTCGGAGTGTTCCTGTTGTCGTGTTACTTTTACTTTTGGAGATGTTCCTGTTGTCGTGCTGTTTTTAGTTAGAAGATGTTCCTGTTGTCGTGCTGATTTTCTAGGTTGTCGTGTTACTTTTACTTTCGTAGTGTTCCTGTTGTCGTGTTACTTTTACTTTCGGAGTGTTCCTGTTGTCGTGTTACTTTTACTTTTGGGGTGTTTCTGTTGTCGTGTTACTTTTACTTTCGGAATGTTCCTGTTGTCGTGTTACTTTTACTTTCGGAGTGTTTCGGAGTGTTTGTCGTGTTACTTTTACTTTCGGAGAGTGTTTCGTGTTACTTGTCGGACGTTACTGTTGTTTTACTTTCGGAGTGTTTCTGTTGTCGTGTTACTTTTATTTTCGAGGTGTTTCTGTTGTCGTGTTACTTTTACTTTCGGAGTGTTTCTGTTGTCGTGTTACTTTTACTTTCGGGGTGTTCCTGTTGTCGTGTTACTTTTACTTTCGGAGTGTTTCTGTTGTCGTGTTACTTTTACTTTCGGAGTGTTCCTGTTGTCGTGTTACTTTTACTTTCGGAGTGTTTCTGTTGTCGTGTTACTTTTACTTTCGAGGTGTTCCTGTTGAGAGGTATTACTTTATAAGTATGTCTCTCTTTGTGAAGCTTTTGCTTCAAGTAATATTGTCATTTGTGATGTTTACTTTCTGTCATATTGTTCCATTTGTCTTGCTGCTTTTACTTTCAATGTGTTTCTGTCATGATGTTTCATAACGATGATGATAATGTTGATTATAATGATGATGACAGTAATGATGTCAATGATAACGATGATGATGATTATGACAATGATGATGGCAATGATGATTATAGCGATTATGATGATATATAATTTGGTATTGGTCATCCTTTGATCTCGTTTCAATTTATTTAAATGTACTTTCATGTGATTGTTTGAGTTGCAAAATTTAACAAATTCACATCACATGTATCTATAGGAAGGCTGTGGCTAATTTGAACGACATTGTTTTTGTATTACAACTTTAACCAAAGTGTTATTTATTTCCTAAATTTTATAATGTAACTTTTTAAATTTATGTATTCAATAATGTCTCAACAAATTATTCCCTTTTGCATATTGACACCATTCTTCTTTTCTTTTGCACACCACGTTTCTTAGCTTTGACGGGTTTCAAAGACCTAGTGGTTAAAGCACCGCGCTTTCAACCATGGACTGTCATACTTCTGGTCAGTACAGGTTCGAGTCCTGCTGGAACCTAAGCTGATTTTTGTGAGAATTTCTCTCCTCCGCCATTAAAAACTGACCATAACTGAAATATTGTTTAGTGTGGCGTTAAAACTATTCAAAAGCATAAAATAAATTAGCTTTGATTTTGAAACAGATTCGAAATCACCATTCAGAAGATTATCTTAGATATAATGTTAAATATATTGTACCAAGCTCGTATTGATGTATGATTAAATCATTTCCAGTATTCAACAAGAAACCCTTTCTAGATGTACAATCGAATTACAATTGACTCTTTCCTGTAAATTATACATTTCCTTTGTACAGTAATTTTCTTTATTGTAGAAGCAGTTCAACAGTTCAAGAGACTAAGATTCTATATCTTCCCCGTGTATTCAACACACACACACACACACACACACACACACACACACACACACACACACGCACACACACACACACACACACACACACGCACACACGTAGTAATGTACTTCGCCACATAAAATACATAACTTTATATATTCTCATACACTATGTCATACACCACTTGTCGACACACGTAACTTTTTATCTACTTAAGTGTTTACTATCTATAGTAAAGTTATAGTTTGCTATCTATACCGCTTATGATGATTCCCTTGTAACTCGAGTTCGCTGTAAAGCATATCAAATGACCGATCATCAATGGATCTTTTTCTCAATAATATGACTCGACCGTCTTAGCTTTAAATGATAAAAATAGTGACCGAGATAGGCTTGGAATAGACACGAACACAAACTCCATTAGTATTCAATCAGTGTTCGCTAGTGGTAAATTTGAATTTTGAATAGTGTTTTACGCCACACTCACAGTTATATGGAGGAAGCTAGTTTTAATGGTGTAAGAGATATCCCGGTTACAATGTACCCGGTAAGAAACACCGGCCTTCCACAAGTAAAATGGCACATTTTCTAGCATAAATCAGCTTAGGTTCCAGCCGGACTCGAACTCGAACCAGACCGGAAGTGAGATATTTAATGTTTTAAACCACTCGGCCATGAAGGTCTCCGTTATTAGTAACTCAACCCGTACAGTAAGCTAAAGGGTTATTTAGGACTATGCCTTTTTACCTTTAATACATGGAAACTTACGGTAGACCGACGTATTCGCATCTTCAATCCACTGACAACAGCTATTCCTTTGACATTGCTGAATTATAGCAGTGCCAACTCACAAACATTAGATAGAAAGTGCATACAATTGCCAAGAAAATGTGTGTGAATTATGACAACAAAATAACGAATGATTCATTATCTGTTACAGAATAAATGCTTTACTGTACTTAAAATAGAAATTACTCACTAACATTTCTAAAAATACTCTTTACGTTCGAAATCTAATCCACATCAGAAAATCAAACCCTCAGGCTACGCTAAATGACTGATTCAGACGATAATGATAGTGGTCGACGCGGTAAATGTCATTCCAATTATTGCCGATTCCTCTTGAAACTGATTGGTGACAGAATAGAATAGAACCGAAATGAATTGTAAACGAAAGTATCTGACATAAGAAATTAATGAACATGACGACAAGAAATGCTTTTTGGCACGGAAGTCGCGCAAAATCAAAACGTGATAAAGTTGTGTACAACTTAATATTTTTTTTATATGAAAATGAACAGGCAAACATTCTCTCACAGAATTTAGACTGATTTTTTTAATTTGCCAGTTTACTTGCAGAAGATCAGTGGTATCTTTTTTGGTATAGTGGTAACCTTGTTCTCTCTTTCACCATATAAGAATGGGTTCTGCCATCATGGAACGGATAAAATTACTGTAAGTGGTTTAAAACAGCAATATCGGAAAGATGAAAGAAATACAAAACAAACAAATAAATATTAATGTTGAAATGAATCATCAAATAAAGTCAAACTTGTCTATAAAGGTTGCTCAATTGAACAGACAAAAGTAGCTGTTATAGACAAGCCTTTATATAGAGGTTTATTCATAATACAACGTTAACATCAGGTATGATTGTATTTCTTCTATAGGTAGGTGCCATTTATACAGTTGACTATTAATGTAAGTTTGACTGTAGGTAATAAATTTAGTAATTCAGAAATAACCAATCATTATATAAAGTTATTTGACAGTAATATAGCTGGTTTTTTAGGTATTTTAGAAAACAAACGGCGTGTAAGTAGTGGCAGTCAGTGTAGATGATTAACCCAATTCCTAACCTGATTAGTTTAATGATGTTTCTTTACCTGTCCGCTCTGGTGGGTGCCAAGGATACTTTATATCCTTAAGCCTCTCTCCCAAATATTTTACTGTAGTGGTACACAATTGACCTATCGCCTAATGCCCGACACGGCACCTTTTGGCAAACTTTTCCATTATGACGTCACAATGAAATGACCCGTAACAATCGAATGAGGTCAAAAAGCACATGGTCAGCCATGTGACAGATACTTGGCGATAGGTTAATTATATACAAAGTACACTACAGGGTCACGACAAAATAGTTTATAGGATGTTACTTGGTATTGTTTCAATGAATTAATGCAGAACTATATACACCAATGAAAAGACATATATCCTTCTCATGCCCATTTCTTGGACAAATCAACACTCTTAGGTTGCTTTGATTAATGTAACTCTATAAATACTAATTAAGGTCATTTTAAAAAGATGAAATGATCATCTGTCACTATTTGACAGAACGAAAACATTTTGGACCAAACAATTTTGTTAACACAATGTTGTACAAAAGAAAACACAAAGGTGAGACAGTTTTATGTCAACACTCCAAAAATGCATACCTGTATTATTTACAACGAAGATGGAAAAGGATAAACAAAATACTTACATATAGTATTTCCGAGTTCACATAAAATGTACAAATCAAAAAGATCTATATATTTATGTACATATATTACCAGTAAAGTTGGGAAAAGTTTAAAATGCAGGTGAGGCGGGAGGGTCTATCAAACATTTCCTGACAGTCTCATATGACAATTTGATATTCATGTCTGTGTTTTAGTATTGATGCTGATACATGCGTGCACATGTGTGTGTGTCTGTGTGTTTTCTGTGTGAGGAGACTGGTTGTCATGCCGTTACAATCAATGAAATAAAAAGTAGGCTTCCCGTTTGAAATTTCCTGTCCTTTGGATGCGATAGTAAAACTCGAGGTCCCGTGTCGCAGTTGGTGTCAGCACGTTAAAGAACCCTCACTGCTCAATGGCCGTAAGTGCGGAGCATAGTCCAAAATTTGAAGTCCTTCACCGGCCTTTGGTAACGTCTCCATATGAGTGAAAGATTCTTGAGTGGGACGTTAAATAACAATAAACATACAAACAAACAAACAGATTTCGATTTTTCATTTTCTGATTTTCTTTTAAAAGGAAGTACTTGAGGTGCAAAATATAAATAGAGTGGTCTTGTGGTGAACAGAATATAACGACTGAGTCATTCGGGTTAGGGAAAGGACGGCTCGATGCAGAATGCAAACGTTTTCCGATTCTTTTCAATATGATTAACTGATAATATGAACACTCTGTAAATCATGTGTTATTTATAGATTATGATATTTTGTTGTTCTGGGTCTTAACGTCTAATAAAAAAAGCATATACCAATGCATGTTTATCCTAACTTTAATTTAAAAGTATCACTGTAAAATGACTGAATGTGTTGCATAGAGTCTGCGTCATTACAGACAAAGGAGTCGACAACGAAATTGTACCAATTTTATATCTAAACTAATCAAATTGGATGTAAGATATGAAAACGAATATTGTATTAGACGTTCTGTGGGACGACAATATTTGCATTCACCAACTAAATGTCTATCAACGTGTAAAATTATTATTTACAAACGACAATGGCTGTCAGTTAATCATTGTATCTTATTTTCACCAATTACATACAGGACAAATAAAACCCGATCATGTTGATACATAAAGCTAACGATACATAAAGGGTAGCTCTGTAAATGACGTTACTGGGACATTTAGTGCGCTGATAATATCAAAAAGTGCTTTTTGACAAATTGGTGATATTGGTTAAAATGTTGTCTTTTTGCATAATTTATGTTTTGATAATAAACTGTTTGTTTGTGTAAATGTTGTTTTACGCCATACAATACTTTATCAATATTAAATATGGTGACAACCAGTTTTAATGGTGGAGGAGTGAATCCAGTTACAATATCAATGTCCCCAGTGAGAGATTGTCAGTCATTGGCAAGTAAACTTGCAAGCTTTTTCACTAAATCATCTTAGGTTTCAATGGGACTCAAGGTGATAGGTTCCATGGCGCGATGCTCTAACCACTCTGTCATGGACGCCCTTATGTATATGGTAAAATATTAATATTAATGCGATTGAAAACAATATGAATGACGTAAAAATTATGGAATTCCATAAATTATCTAAAATCGGTTTTATTTTGTTCATTCAACGGAACTCCTGCAGCGTCTTAGACAGTATATGTCGTTTTACTCCCCTGATTTTGATTTGAGATACGAGTTAAATATAATATTATTAAAAACATCAAAGATATAGTTTTACAAAAGAGGCCAAAACATGCTCAAGGCGATCGTTTCTGCCAACAAGACTTCATCAGTTGAGCAGAAATTTAATATAAAAGTATACAGGGCCATATGATAAATCTAAATATGTTGCCAAATCCGCATAAGAAGTACCCGCTGTAATATGAATATGTCAACTTTTGAGAAGTTCAGCGAAATATTACTTTATCGTAATCTAATGGCCTGGTACTGAAATACCATCGGGGACATAGACGGTCCACTTGCAGTGGATGAATGATTTTTTCAGCGAATAGAAAAAATTATCATAGAAAATATGAATATATATATATATATA
The DNA here is from genome assembly GCA_030159075.1 of Atrina japonica. Classification (NCBI taxonomy): domain Eukaryota; kingdom Metazoa; phylum Mollusca; class Bivalvia; order Pterioida; family Pinnidae; genus Atrina; species Atrina japonica. Next base: position 1,851,688 of record BROG01000061.1, on the reverse strand, counting down.
TATATATATATATATATATTTAAAATTGTATGAAAGAACAATTCTATACCCTTGAGACTCAACAGATAGGTATAAACTTGTCTATAATAGCAGAAAAGAATATTCCATTTACATATATAGGGGTGTATAACATATACAGTAAAAACCTCTTCATAATGCTCATCGTTTCATTTGCCACCTCGCTTTACACCACAATTTTTGTAAATCCACTTTACCAAATACCATTTGATTTCATTTCAGGTTTCTCTCAACCACACACCAAACCCCTTTATAATTACATATTTGGGCAGAACAAATTGTGACAATATAAGGAGGTTTAACTGTAAAATGGTATCCGAACCCGAACTGATTCAGTGAACTCTACACGTTTATTGCAGTATATAGGAATCATAATGATTGTTGGATGATACAATTTTTTATACGCGTTCTTTGCATTCCGTAGACTGTTAAAAATTTGTATTATTGTTGAAATATATTGCAGCCCTATTCTATGAAACAGATATTTGCTTAGTGTCGAATGATATATATCAAAATTATACTAATCGATTGCATCTCATAGGTAACACGAGATAATATAATATCTAGCTTTCTACCCTTAATGGATAATTTTACTGTATTTATGAAAGATAATTACGTACTTGTTTACATTGCTAGAATACTAATCTACATAAATCTCTTACGGCAGGTGAATTAATGAATGGCGCTTCAGGTACGAATTGGCATTTCAATGTACAAATTACTACTATTAAGTAGTGAAATATTATTTCAAAGTTGTACTTGCTTCACCCGGAATAATTTCTTTTTTTTTTTCTTTTATTGTCAACATTTGTCTGGTTCTTCATGGAAAGACGGTATGCAATTAGAATTATAATGTCGACTTTCTCAATTACATATGCGAATGAAAGAAAATAATTTAAAAAAAAAAGTGAAAAAAGAAGTGGGGGGGGGGGGGGGGGGGGGGGGGGGGAAAATGACAACATTAAATGGGAATTAGCTGTGCCCCCCCCCCCCAAAAAAAATCCTTTCTCACTACTTGGATGGATATACAATAACATAATGATATACACAGTCACAAAAATTCCTGAAAAGTGCTTAGGGTAACCCAGTTTGGCAATTATCCATTTGTAATTGATTAGTTCAACCTTACTATTCGTGTGTGCAAACCACACTGGACCTTATTTTGTTTTCACAAAAAATATAGGAATGTAAGATTTTTATCTCTGTTTATAGCTCTTATTTGTTATTGTAATACAAGTATATTAAGTAGTAAATGTAAACATGAATCGAAATTTGTTTTTGGTAAACACAATCTATATCCTTTAAATGTTTTTCCTGTGGTAAACAGGGTTTATATCCCATTAATCCCATTTTTTGTTTTTCCTTGATATATGGCGATGCGATGGAATGACGCATGATTCCAATTTATTTATTTAATATATCCAAATGTATGAATAAATAAACAAAAAACAAACATATCGAATATTGAATAAATTATGAAACGTCGGAAATTTCTGGAGAGATCAGGTGCACGGAGCAATGGATATCCCGATCACAACTGCTGTTAATAAGAAGTCAAGCTAAAATCAAAACAAATTCGGAACAACAACGGGTCAACATTGGTATAGAATAAGAACTAGGTAATTATATCGACCGCAAAGTTTGCCAACCATATATATATACATGGACAGTAAAACTCGAATATAGCGATTTAGCGAATTTACGGCGATAGCGAAGTTAAACTGATTTCCCCGGTGGATTCCTTAATACTCTACACACAAATCCCGCGTCTATAGAGAACACGCTTATAACGAACTTACGCTTATTACGAAGAAATTCCTGTTCCCCTTGACTTGAAATAAAATGCAAAATCAACTTTTTACAGAATGTCCACAGGAATATGCTATATCATATATATATATATATTCTGTGCCAAGGATAATTAATAATTAACATCAAATCATATGAAATACCTAACTCTGAAATACTTCAATAATACATGGCAAATATTCAGATTTTTTGTGAACTTGTTACTTATATATTTAACTGTTTATGCGTATACTTGCTTTTAAATTCCCGAATGATTTCGGGTTACGTCATTGTATACAATTTAAATATGTGTTGTTAAACATAATATATATTATTGATAACAGCAAAGTTATAGTTTTACAGAAGAAGCCAAAATAAATGTTCAAGACGGTCGTTTCTGTCAATAAGACTTCATCAGTTGAGCTCGGATGTAAAGTAAATGTATATTTCCAAATACAAATGGTGTTTAATTTAACTGTCACACGTGACTCAAACATAATATTAAACTGTACGTGACGATATAACCCATGATGTGAAAATTAGACAAAGTAACGTTAATTTTTTTTTCACAGATACAAAAAAAATAGGAGAACGTGTTAATTTGAAAATTATGCGTACAAAATGTAACTTGATACATTGCAATAAAAAGTAAATAGCGCTCATGAAATTATTGTTGTTAAAAATTTACGAAATACGTTATCTGTCGCCATGGCGTTGGCTTTGCATGAACAAAAGTTGTAGTTTCATATTCCGATCATGACTGGCTTTATAAAAGTCAATGTTGAGTCGTCTGCACCACTTGTGATGATGCTTTGTTCCTCACCAATTTCATTTGAATTTGACCGTGGACCTACGGCGGGTGTGACCCGTCAACAGATGATGCTTACTCCTACACAGCACCTGATTCCACCACTGGATTTCCAGAGATCCGTGTGTTTCCAATATTCAACAGATTTCTATATGCATCCTGGACATCTTGAAGATTTATATTTTTTTGTCTGAGATTGTTATACTTTATAAAGCACTCGGCACTTCTGATGACACTGGTAAGATTCCGAACAATAGGTAAAATTCAGTTTGTTTGATTGCTGTTTTACATCCCGTATCACTTATATTGAGATGTCTCCGGCTGAAGTGCTATAAATACTGGCCTGTGCTATGGACCTACGCCAATGCAGTTAAGGTTATTTTACGTGCCACGCCTTCCGCGATACGTGACCTCGGTTTTCCGTATCATCAACTTGCTGTGTAATCCTGCTTAAATCGGGTTTAGTATACATTTTGTCGACTGTTACAGTATCTGAAACAATTTTTAACCTTAATTAAAGGATTGGTTTATTACTTAATTACTGGGAAAACAATAATCATAGCAATTTATTCGAATGTCTCGTTACTGTTGCGTCTTTACCGAAATGTGTCACATGCTATTTCGGCTTACCCGTCGTCAACCTTCTACATATAAATAGTTATGTCTTTTAATCAACTGTATACAATTTATATGCCCCCCCATATATTCAGCCCAGCGCTTGTCAACTGTATACAGTATATATGTTCCACCATAACTTTCGACCAGAGTATTTTAAGCATACGATTATTTCACATGAACAGTTTAAATGCTTAGTGATCAATTGTTGTCACAATGGTAAACAGCAAAAAAGTTTGAAGTCAACATTTTGGAAAATGTGTTGTCTGCGGTTATCCACATGCTTTATAACCTTTTATCTTTAGTTACTAGTTAGTTATAGCAGGTTTTGGTATTGATTTAATAAGGGATGCAAGTCGGGTTTGATAGGTCGATAGAAATACTAGCTCCACCATGGCATATTGCCCTGTCGCTGGATTTTTAGTAGCCTATGTTTATAATCTGTTACTTCTCTCACGAATATCTATGTTTCCATTTTTGGCATTAAGTTCCATGCACCTTTTAAAGGAATCTTAACAGAAATTTTCTTATTGTAAATTGCATTTCATCTAGTATAACATTTTCCGAGACTTTGATGATTCTTTTATATCTTGATACAAAACGTGACAAACGTTACTATAGTGATGCTATAATATTACCACTATATATATATATATATATATATATATATATATATATATATATATATATATATATATATATATATATATATATATATATATATATATATATATATATATATGTACTGTTATGAATTGTAAAAAAACACCTAGTTCATCTTTTTCGTTTTGTGAATAAATTCGTTTCTGAATTCCGCTAATGCAACGTTAACAATGTATTTCTGTATGTCTGTCTGTCTTTGTGTCTGTCTGCCTGCCTGTCTTTGTGCCTGTCTGCCTGCCCGTCTTTGTGTCTGGCTGCCTGCTTGCCTTTGTGTCTGGCTGTCTGCCTGTCCTTGTGTCCGTCAATCTTTGTTGCAATGATTATTTTTTATCAAATACTATTTGCTAGGCACACAATTTTTCTCGAATTCACTGTATCAAAACTTATGACTTCTCTACTCTTTACACTACTATTCCACATAAAAAATTAATAGAAAAACTTTTCAGCATCATACACAACTGCTTTTTCACTAAAGGTGGTACCCGAAAATTTAAATATCTAGTGATTGGCTATCAGGATACTTATTTCGTCAAACACCACTCTGATTCTACACATAAATATACTGAAGTTGATATAAAAACATGCTGGAATTTCTAATAGACAATATATTTGTAATGTTCGGAGACGTGGTCTTTCAACAAACTGTCGTTATTCCTATGGGAACCAATTGTGCTCCTTTATTGGCCGACCTGTTCCTTTATTCATACGAAGCAGACTTCATTCAGAAACTGCTGAATCAAAAGAAGAAAAAGTTAGCGGTGTCCTTTAATTTGGTTTTGAAATATTCCGGTCACTGATCTTATGAATTCTACTGCAATGCATATATTATACACTAATCATTTATAAGTTATAGAAAGGAACATTCGCAACAGCCACGTGCATATTGATTGGACGCTCTGTCGTGCGATTAAGCTATCATACTGGACAATATACTAAAGTTTGATTGTGAGCGTATGGACTTTAAATAATCCAAACCGTGTTAGTTACCGAGTGACCATTAGGACTGAGATATTAACATCATACAGGACAATATACTAAAGCTTGATCGTGAGCGTGTGACCTTTAAATAATTTGAACCGTGTTAGTTACCGAGTGACCTTTGGGATTGAGATATAAACATCATACAGGACGATATACTAAAGCTTGATCGTGAGAGTGTGACCTTTAAATAATCCGAACCGTGTTAGTTACCGAGTGACTTTTGGGATTGAGATATAAATATCATACAGGATCAGTCACCATGTCGACAATGCCATTGTTATCATTTTGCCGTCGAAAGTAACAGTAACGCAATTACATGAAACGGGTCTCTTTCTGATGTACCGATATGCAATGTAGATTTTGTACACATATTCCATCCAACAGGGAAAATATCAATAGGAAATATAATCTAAATTGTTATGCTAAGAATCAATCTCTCTAATGTCTACTCGCCCGTCCGTCCGTCCATCCATCCATCCATCTATCCATCCATCTATCTATTTATCTATCTATCTGTCTATCTATCTATCTATCTATAATTGCCATAATTTGATGATGAAAATAGGGACTTACGTTTAAAGATGTTTTATAAACATTGTATTTATAATAATTTTCTTTGTATAAGCGGAATGATACTTAAACGTAGATAGAAAAGTCAGAGAGGTAAATGATAATTCCACTTTTATTCATATAAGAAATAATGAAAATGAAAGTAACATAAAATTAAATGTATGTAAAGAATGCAATCTCAAAATAATAATAATAATAATAATAATAACAACAACAACAATAATAATAATAATAACAACAATAATAATAATAATAATAATAATAATAATATACCTAAGTCAATTCCGATCATAACAGTTGGTTTTTTAAAATATTTGGTTATTGAACGTATTAATCTTTTTTTTGTGAAAGAACACTAGTCATTTTTTGATAGTGGTTACTCTTAGACGGATTTCGGCTATACCTTTAGAGATATTGTTTGGCATTGTATGATACCACTTTATCTTTAGAAAATACACATACTTTTTGGAGCTCAACTGATGAAGTCTAATTGACAGAAACGATATATCGTCTTGAGCAATATAACTTTGGTATTATGTTTATAATATTTATAATCACTAGATCGTTGCCACTGTTGGTGGACCGTTTGAGTCCCTGAGGGTATACATAAACCTAGTACCTGGTATTTCGGTACCAGCTATTCATCGTATACTAAAGTAATATTTGGCACTGTTAACACCATTTAGATTGGAAAATTTTCTAAAACTAAGGTAGTCATTTTTTGACAGTGGTTACTCTTAGACGGATTTCGGCTATACCTTTAGAGATATTGTTTGGCCTTGTATGATGCCACTTTATCTTTAGAAAATACACATACTTTTCAAATTAGAGCTCAACTGATGAAGTCTAATTGACAGAAACGATATCGTCTTGAGCAATATAGCTTTGGTATTATGTTTATTATATTTCTAGTGAAAGCAATCAGGCAAAATAATATAATATAAGTTTTATCGTAAGCAAGTAACTTTCAAATAATAAAAATCGTATGGAAACGTTACCATTGTTATGAGGATTATTTCCTTCAATAAAAATAATCTATGTCTAATAAACATGTATGAAACGCGTTTTTCGTACACACATTTCATCCAAACACATTTTTGAATTACTTTATAAATCGGTAAAGATAAATCCAATATTCTGTAGTAAAGACGCTCTCAATGCGGAAATAAATTGTATCGAAAGGGATAATGAGGTTGATAGACTCCGAATAGCCAGTAAATAAGTGTCTTACTATACAGAGGTCATACTTGAACATCGGTCGTCCAATTTGTTTTTCGAAATCTTGGAGAGTGATCAAAATCCACATTTTGCAGCCGTGGTCATTATAAATATTATAAACAAGCATTAGGACTGAGGTGAGTAAACTCAAAAATATTAATAATAGAAATTACAAAAAATCATTTACTATAAATGATCAAAAGAGAATGTTGACTTTATAAATGTACAGGGAAATGTTTGCTTCGAGAAAATGGTTCATACCTAGATAATATTTTTGAAATTATTAACCGATTAATATTCTTTTTAGACAATATCGTAAAAGTTTTGAATGTATTCGTCTATAACTTTATAAAGAAATACACTAGGTTGGTATAATTACAATATTATTCAAGTGGAAAGGTATAATTTGAAATCAATTTTCTAATAATATGCTTTTAAGTTATCATCCCAACATTCAAAGACGAGTATATATATACTCGGGTTTCTGAGGTATATGTTTTTGTATCGTGTAATATCATCGTTTAATTGTATTTTAATTATGGATTACCTTTTTATCAGACTAATGACGAGAGCAATTCGATGTTGTAGATGTTTGTTCTGTCATAATTTCATTTTAACACCACATAAATCTCCCATCTCGGCTCATAAGTGAATACATGTAGTTTATGCAGTTTATCACATGCAACACGCTGCTATGCAAACTTTATTCTGTTCCTTTTACACTACTTAATGAACTTTTTCAGGAAGCGAGAATGAACCCCTACGCGGATTCTTCAACCTCAGAACACACACTGAACTGTATTATAATGGACATTGCTTATCACAGACTGTTTAAGTTTACGCGCGTTACAAACGATGACTGTTCTGAACAGAAACGTCTTTTCCTAAAACTTAAATTTACCAATAAAGGTAAAGACGCTTTAAACATTGGCAATGTTCTAAATCAAAAAAAAAAAAAAAAAAAGATTAGTCCTGTGTTCCGCCATATTTTTAACTGAAGACCACGCCTTGCATTTCATATAGCTATACACCTAGCATCGCATCCAAGCTATTCAATTACAAACAGGTTTTGCAGTGCCTAGACATCAACCATCTTCTACACAACACCTTCACATTTTCATGTGCATCATCTTCCTTCAAATATAATCTTATCGGGCATGTCATCACCGGCGCGTTTCGTTTGTTGAAAATGAAAACCTCAAAAATATCATTTTACGAGGTCCTAAAGACCGCGAAGCAAGTTCCTTTTATTGACATCAGAATTTCAGTTTAGTTATGAATTCTGTCGAAGATTATGCCAGACGATGGGCCAAACATGAAGACGCGGAACCAGACACATTGTCTGAATGGCTAAAAGCTGTACGATGGTTGATAAAATCTTGTATTCGAAAACTTAAAGGAACTATGAAAACACGTTCTCCCTCTGTATTTAGTGATTCAGAAGTAGTAATTGGATAGATTACATGACCAGTATGTACTGGTCCCAGCAGGCAACGCCACAAATAATATAGTTTTTATTTGCAAGGCACATTACTATAATTGTTTATTAGAAGATATAGGGTTTTATACGAATTCCGGTAATCCTACATACACACGCAGCTCACTTTCAAAGGATGAGATCCGATCCTTCAAAATCACCTGTCCGTATTACGCTCTTTTGATGTACCTACAACCGATACTGATTTTGAGCTACCATATTTGTATTGGATACCTAAACTTCATAAAACCCAATATAAGCAGAGTTACATAGTAGGATCGAGCAAATATTCTACCAAACCTTTATCTTTACTCATTACCAAGATATTGACAGCCGTTAAGGAGAAATTTCAGCAATATTGTACAATTGCTTATTCCAGAACCAGTGTAAATCAGATGTGGGTACTTAAAAATTCTAAACAACTTTTAGAAAATTTTAAGGCACACAATTTTTCTATAATTCACCGTATCAAAACATACGACTTCTCTACTCTTTACACAACTATTCCACATGAAAATTTAAAAAAAAGACTTTTTAGCACCATAGACAACTATTTTTTCACTAAAAGTGGTGCCGGAAAATTTAAATATCTAGTGATTGGTTATCATGATACGTATTTTGTCAAACACCACTCTGATTCTACACATAAATACACTGAAGTTGATATAAAAAACATGCTAGAATTTCTAATAGACAATATTTTTGTAATGTTCGGAGACGTTGTTTTTTATCCAAACTGTTGGCATTTCTATGGGAACTATTGTTCCCCTTTAATGGCTGACCGTTCCTTTATTTATACGAAGCAGACTTTATTTAGAAAGTGCTGAATCAAAAGAAAAAAAGCTATCGGTGTCCTTTAATTTCACATTTAGATATATCGACGACGTTTTGTTTATTAATAATGACTATTTTCATGCATATGGCAATGCCATAGATCCCAGCGAACTAGAAATTAATGATACAACAGAATCAAGCACACATGCTTCATACTTAAACATTTTACTTACTATGGACACAGACGAGAAATTGGCAACTAAGCTATACGACAAACGGGACGATTTCGGCTTCCCATCGTAAATTCTCCACATTTAAGTAGTAACATCCCACAGTCACCCGCATATGAAGTTTATATTTCACAAATGATCAGATATGTCAGAGCATGTTGAACACATGAACATTTCATATACAGATGTAAACTACTCACTGACATATTATTGACACAGGGATATCGCGTTTGACGTCAACGTTTCGCAAATTTTACGGTCGGTATAATAGTCTTATTTGCCATTACTCTGTTTCACAGGGTGAAATGTTGAGTTCCCTTTTCGTTGGCGGTTGTTGAGACGTCTGTACCAATTGTGAAGAGGATCCGTTCCTCACGAATTTCATTTGCACTTAACTGTGGACTCACGGTGGGGGTGACCGGTCAACAGGGGATGCTCACTGATCTCATCACTTGGTTTCCAGAGGTCCGTGTTTGTTCATTTCTGTCGGATTTGTATCTGTGTCCTGGACATTTTAAAGATTTATACTTTTGGTATCTGAGATGCTTTATATATATTTGTTTGCCCGAGGAGGTATCCGAAAAAAATCCTATATATAATCCTATATAATTCATATAATTTCAGCTATGCGGTCCATTCTATAGCTTTCGGACACTACATAAGGGAAGACCCCTTTGTCTTATATTAAATATCACATTGGTGGCTTTATTAATATTAAAGTGAAAGATTCAGCGGACATAAGTCGATCAAGAGTCAATTCTAGAAGATTCGGTAATATGGTCCCTGATAATATTCCAATATTTTGTTTTTACAGAATTAAGCCAAATATGAATGGATGTGGAACCCTAGTACCCTACAAGAATTCAGCGATGTATTGTTTTATTCAATGAAACGTATTGATATATCTATATGTACATAGGTGTCTTAATTTCAGGTGTAAATGACAGTATTTTCCCGGTTTAATAAGCGATTAAGAATACCATATCTTATAACGACATTACAAAAAAATTATCTTAAAAAATAAATTATTATACTGAATACAATTCATCACGTGTATATATCCCAGGTATAAAATACAAACAACTCCCGCTGAAGTTTATCAAACAAAGTGACTCGTATAAAGACACTGTTTGTTGTTTAAGTACGTGTCTATTGACGATAGAATGTGGATAAAATCAGTCAGATGATCATTTGTATTTCTAAATATTCCTAAAATGAAAAGACACGTGATTTTTAAATTATGTTGAAGTAACCAAATTCTGATTTTAGTATTCGATAATCGGACAATCTAACGAGTACTTAGTTAACCAGTTACACTTTGACAAACCTAATACATATGGTAAATATTGGACAAACACGGACCTCTAGAAATTAAGAGGTGTGATCAAGTGACGTAGAGGAGTAAGCATCCCCTGTTGACCATGTAACACCCGCCATGAGTCCACAGTCAAATTAAAATGGAATGAGTGAGGAATAAATCCTCGTCACAGTTGGTAAATACGCCTCAACAACCGCTATCGAATAGGTAACTCAACATTGCATTTAGTGAAACAGAGTAATCACAAACAAGGATATTATACCGGCCGTAACATCTGCGGAAGTTTATACGTACTGTCATACTTTCAGTCAAAATAAAACTAACGATATCCTAGATTCCATGTCATGTGCTTCTTACTAGGACATTTTTCTGAATTTCCGTAAGAGGACAAAGAGGCAGATGTTAGTTATATATGATCATGTTGTCAGAACGATATTCGAAATCAAGTTTCAAGTTAACATTTTACAGACTCAATGGTTGATGTAATGGCCACTGAACTATTTAAAGTCATTGTCTCGAAAGTAGTGGTTTAATTGCCTGAGGGGCTTATGATGGTGGGGAGTTATTCTACGTATGCTATTAGTTGAAGTTTACCGGCCGGTAGGGAATTTCTGCATTGCACATGATTCACTTCTGGCTCTTTAAAGAATCCCTATCCATCTTTATGTTCCCTATGTTGGCATGTTTTGTTACCTATATTTTAAATTGAAAACAAACTACATTCCTCTCTCTCTCATAGTCTTTTCTAAAATAGATCAGTACCGAAATAACGATAAATTGACCTATGAATTATGAAGTTGGCTTGTTATTTACGGTGTTTCTCTGCACATAAATCAAGTACGTATATATCCATAAGTTTATAATAGTTATTGCAATCTGTGAGTTTCGAAATAATTCTTTATGAATTTTGAAATTTAAGGACAGATAACAAATCTATATAAAAAAGCGAGTGAGATATTGCAGAGTTTGAATAAAAATATATAAATATCGATTTTTTGTTACTAGTAAAAACCGGATAAAATCTGAAATATTTTTAGTTGATTATGTGAATGATATATACCACAGTAAAAATCCAGGATTATGTAATGCAAAAAGCACGACATTACATTGGATCAATACAAGTGCGTATTAATTTGTTTAAAATTCTTTTTTACTTTTGATTAGTGTTTTACGCCACGCTTTATGGTACTTTATAAGTGCTGTATAATTGTTTAATTTCAAGGGGAGAAAATTTCGCATTTTTCTGAATGGAACTTATTCACGGTTATTAAATTTCGCGCATGACTAATTACGATGTCTTCCTGATACTTCATAAGTATAAGGTATTATATTCACGGGTATTTAATTTCGCTGTATTGTCACTGACTGCGAATATAGCGTAATTAAATCCCCCGCGAAATAAAGCAACTATACAGCACCTTTCATACTTTCAGTGAAAGCAATTAACTTCAGCCAAAATGAAACTAAAGATATTACACAATTACGGTCATGTGTTTCTTACTTGGACAATTGACAGAATTATAATAAGAGGACAAAGAGGCAAATGTTAGTTATATATGATCAGGTTGTCAGAACGATATACGAAATTAAGGTTCAAGTTAACATTTTATAGATTTAACGGTTGATGTAATGACGACTGAACTTTAAAGTCTTCGTCTTGAATGTAGTGGTTTAATTGTCTGCGTGGCTGATGATAGTGAGTTATTGTACGCATGATTTTAGTTCAATTTCGACAATATACTCAAACTCACGACGCATGTGACCGACCGATAGGGAATTTCTGCATTGATAATGATCCAACTCTTTCAGAAAACCGTATTTCCCTATATTTGTATATTTTCTTATCAATACTTTAAATTGATTGAAAAAAATACAATTCTCTCTCTCTCTCTGTCTTAATCGTGTCTAAAACAGATCTATACCGAAGTAACGGTAAATTAACTTATAAATATGGAGCTAGTTTGTTATTTACGGCTTTCAGTTTCACATAAATGAAGTACGTATATATATCCATAAGTTTATCGTAGTAATTACATTCTATGAGATTCGATGCAAATTTTTATGGCATTCCACGACACAAAACACATTTGTATTATAGAACACGTGACATACTGCAGAGTTTGTTTAAAATTACATAAATATTGACTTTTTGTTACAAGTTATAACCGGATAAAATCTGACATATTTTTATTTGATTATATGAATAATATATATCATACAAAATCTAGAATTATGCAATACAAATAAAATAAAATGAAGATAAAAAAGAGGAAAAAAAAGGAAAACAAAAATAAATGAATAAAAACAAGACCGCCTGTACGTTATTCAATAGGGTCGGTACAAGTGTTTAGTATATTTATCGAATTTGTTTAACCAAAAAGTGTTTTACACTCAACAATTTTTCAGTTATATGGTGGCGGCCAGGTTTTAATGGTAGAGGAGATGACCCGGTTACAATGTACCCGAGAAGTAACCACCAGCCTTCCGCAAATAAACTGGAAAACTTTCTCACAAATATCAGCTTAGGTTTCTGCGTGGCTCGAACCTGCTTTGATCCCAGAATTTAAAGACTTCTTAGTTCAAACCGCGATGCTCTTGTGGTCCCCTGCAGTAAATAGCACTGCAAAAAATTGACAGTGCTTTGTAACCGTTAGGCTGCTTGTGTTCTACTAATTCGTATCAGACACTATATTTACTTTACTTCAGAAATATTAGTCCATTCACATTCTTACTTGACTAAACGAGTCGTCGATTATTATAACTATATGAACATACACATTGTATTTCTTGGACGCACTCAACATCTAAATTATTATGTCGAGTACGGTCCTAAATTCTATCATAGTATGTATCATCTATACACATTGTATTATGGTCACATTTGCAATAAAGTACACCTCTGTATAAAGGGAAGCGGCTTTTACATGTTATTCAAACATATTCTTTTAAAACTTTTTATAATGATTAAACCTGTTTATACAGGCCACCTGTCTGTAGCACTTACTTTTTGTTAATGTCCTTATCTGGCCTTCATCATGTTTATAGACAAACCTGACTGTTCTTAATCCTCATACAGTTCTCTGTAAAATCAAGATAATATTGGCATTGATCATTTCCTGTAAGAAATTAAGGATAGAAACACGAGTGACATTCTACACAGTAATCTAATATTTTTTTCTGATTGTTTTAGGCTCTGTCTCGGGAGACTTTTAGTGAAATACATTAATCACAGCTTTTATATAAAACATCAGCAACTGTCCATCGGCTAAGACGTAGGTAATGAAAAAAAGTGCGATCGTAAATGCCTTAAATACTCAATCGAAGTTAATAAGCCTTGAAAGAGAGTCGTAAATGCCATCCATTTTTGTGATTTATAATGCTATAAATGATCATCATCTGAGGAAAATGAAACAGAAAAAGGAAAGAAATAATAATAAAAAAGAAATGATGAATAAATGAATGAAAGAATGAATGAAAAGGAAAGAGAATATAAATAAAAAAAATAACAAAAAGATAACCCTTCAGAGTATGTGTAAAGACAAAGTTGTAAATATTTTCTTATTGAATATGTTGATTATATTTAAGAATGGTAAAACGCTGGAAACTGATCTGTTTTTGTGAGCGAGTTAATCAGTTTACTTGCAGACGGCCGGCTGTCTTTTCCCACGTACATTGCATCCGGGTCCTCTCTGCCACCGCCTAAATAGCCGCCAACCTGTAACTGAAATTTATCTATGAATATGACTTAAAACATCAATAAAACAAGCAAAATACTCTTAAAAGATGAATGAAATTTAGTGCATGTTTATCGTTTGGTGTTACATACAATACATAAGTTAGATTTTTACAAAGGAGTCCAAAACAAATGCTGAGGACGATCGTTTCTGTCAATAATTCTTCAATATTTCTGGATGACGGAATCGATGCATTAATACTCTATATCATTGTTCTCTGTTATTGTTCATTTTATGATTTTTGATTTAAGAGTAAAACTCTCTAGTTAAACTCAGTTATGTAAGGTGATTCATTATTATTATTATTATAAATACTATTATTATTATTATTATTATTATTATTATTATTATTATCAGAATCCAATTCTTACTACTAGTTCTATCAACATATTTGTAGACATCGAACAATGTAGAAAACAATTCTAAATGTCTAAACATTTAAAACCATTAAACTTTGCAAATTAGGCAAAATAAAATGTATTACAATAAAGATATAATAATGATTATGACGCATGACGTTTTTCGTCCACATTTCAGATAAAGACGTTTTATTAAAAGATATGTGTGAGAAAATACGTGATGTGAATTTCCAAATTAGGAATCAAGTGCTTGTCACGAACCACTCCAAAGAATTAATTAGTTCAAGTTGGTCACTAGCATTAAAAGATATAGAACAAAAGCGAATATGCTCTAAAATAATTCTTCCTTTACGATTTGAAGGATAACAGCATTATGAATATATTCGTGGAATTGATCAAGTTGTCCACAGTGAGAAACTATCTTATCCCATCATACCTGACATAATATACGAGTTTGCGCTGACATTTGATAAAAGATATACAGTGCTATTGACGTCTGGTAATAATTTGACTAATAAAGTCGACTAACTTATATATCCTCAAGTCAAAGTAAATACGCAAGCTGGCGCCGGTGTCATAACTCGATAAGAGAAATTCGAAACTACGGATTAACAAATGT
This sequence comes from Atrina japonica, assembly GCA_030159075.1. Lineage (NCBI taxonomy): Eukaryota > Metazoa > Mollusca > Bivalvia > Pterioida > Pinnidae > Atrina > Atrina japonica. The sequence continues at coordinate 1,836,516 of BROG01000061.1, read as the reverse complement.
CTGTTTTGCAATGGGGTTGGTCACACTGGTTTTAATCATTTTCACACAAGATATCGATGTACAACATTAAGCAAATATTTATGAAAACGCAAATAACAATCATATGATTTATGATCTAAAGAACATTGATTAAATGTGTAATATCAATCAATTAATGGAATGCTGTCCGCATCTTAGATGACGCCTGGCACATAAATGCTCTGCAAGATGGGTCCCCAAGAAAATTATTGATTCTAGTTCACAAACCAGGAAGCTTCAGATATGATTTTATCAATACTGAGAGGATATTATCTGAAACGAAGACATACGAAATCCTCAAATGGGTTCTTAGTTAAACTCTTAGAGTAAACACTGGAAAACTAAAAATATTCGCTTCGTCCAACCAATGTTTAGTGTTTTTTTGATAGGTAGAGTGTGGAAATATCGACGAATATTCGAAACTTATATAAGTTTACTACAAAACGACAAATTAGATGTAAAAACGGTCTGAGCATGTATAACAATTGCAAATCTCGAAATGGATGGGACCTGGTGTCCGAATGGTGTCAGCCTCACCTGTTGGCATGCTACGCCAATCGCAAATGTTCCATGGAAACCTTCCGAGTTTAGTCAAAAGGTCAGGTTCGGTAAAATGGTCAAGCTCAATGAAAAGGTCATCAGTTAGTTTTAGATCTGATTGGCGAAAGGGAGACATTGTATATAGGCATGCTCCAGAATAGTTTATTTGCGAGTTGTTTGGCTCTCAGAATAAAACATTCATAAAAGGATCATACCCTGGCACAAGGTATAAGTTGTGAAATGAAAACGCCATTGGCACGAGAAGACGGGGTATCAGTGATATAAGATAATCAAGGTGTTATCTTGATAGCTTTCTAACCTTCGAACTTCAAAACCATGTATTCATCTGTGTCCTTTCGGTGTTGTCTACATTTTCCTTCGATCAAAAGTTGTACTGTTTAAATGGATTTTGACAGTCGTATCGGCGCCATTCAAAAAAAAAAAAAAAAAAAAAAGAAAAGAAAAGGATGCCTTGCTGTGGCCTTCCATTTGACATTTCGATATATCGGCTGCATTTTGTCAATTAATAATGACAATTTTCATGCTAATATAAATACGATATATACTAAAGAAATTAAATACACCAAAGAAAAAACATATGCTTCCCAGCTGGATAGTTTACTAAATTTAGACACAGACGGAAAATTATCAACAAAGGTGTACAACAAATATGATGACATCTGCTATTCAATAGTCAACTTTCCAGATTTTAAAATTTGTAATAACCCTTTTCTTGCCAGTATATGCTGTTTATATATATAGAGTATCCGATATGCCAGACTTGTTCAACATATGGGCATTTCATATAGAGAACTACTGACTGATACGTTGTTGTCACAAGGATACCTGGAATTGCCTTTAATGTAAACATTCCGCAAAGTTTACGGCTCGTTTAATACTCTGTAAAGTACGCATAAAAATGATGCAATTGCTATCGTATATGCCTAATTAACGTCAAACAATAAGACAAATATATGTTGAAATGTACTCTCGTTTATGGCACTAAGAACCGAGATTACATTTATGTTCCATTTGAGATACATTAAAGTGTTTACTCTAGACATAGTATAACTGGAAATTCTCTACATAAAATTTTTATGAAGCTAACCAATCTCAGTAATGAGCGTCATCAATCACCCAAAAGTGTAGGTTTCAATTATGTTTCGCTAAATGGTGTCAATCTACAAGACGTTAACTTTACAATGTGCAGTAAAATTCGATGTTCATATTCGAAGTCTTATTACGACCGACTCGTTTTATTCTATAATGTTCTTACTAGTTCATTGATTGATATAAGGATGTATTGAAGAATGTTTATTGATTGTAAAGTGCTGGGTTCCCCTGAGATTATTACAAGTAGAAATGACAGCAAAGTCTACGAAGGAGAAATTATCAACTGGCAATACGGATTCAAAGTGGTTTTTAGGATGGATAACTATATTGTTGTGTATAAAATGCTGTAATAAACGCTATTGAAATTTGAGGACGAAACATGTTATTTCAAAGTTCTGACATTCTATAATATCATATCAATGCTGCATAGATTACAGACATCAGCGGTATAATTTGTGTGCAATGTACCGTCATATTCTTTTCAGAACAAATCCTCTCATAATGAGAACATTATCAGTTCAAATCTACATATTTCCCCGGAAAAGAGACCCAATGACAACCCAGTTTTATGTTAATATTTCCAGAACATTTTGTTTGAAGATATGTTCACCTTTATTAGAATGTATCTTACTAAGTATCATTTGTATACATAAACCTAGTACCTGGTATTTCGGTACGAGCTGATCTTCGATAATCTTATACTAAAGTAAATTTTCGAACTGATAATGCCATTTAAATTATGAATTCTTCAAAAGCTAAAATAGTCATCTTTTTACAGTGGTTACTCTTGGGCGAATTTTGTTATATATTTGGTTTTAATATATGGCCTTGTGTGATAAACTGTAGTTCAACTAATGAAAAGTCTAACTAATAAAAACGATCGCTTTGAGCATAATAACATTGATATCATAATATTTGTATAAATTTGCAGTTGCCGTTTTCCTTTTTTTGTGTTCCTACAGAAAGAATCTTTTTGGTGTATGGTTGGTCATGCGAATACCCCGCTGGAAGTAATTTTACAAATGAGGCGGTTGCGGTGGTGTTGTTCCGGCAATAGCAACTTTCTCGGCATTTCTGAAGATGCACTCAATGACAAGTTGCATCCTGCCAAACTGTTCGACTTATATCTTTTTGTAGAATTTTGCAGTATCGTTTTCTTTTTACGTGTTTCCACAAAAAAAATTGTTGTTTAGTTTTTGTCAAACCAATTCCTCACTGTCAGTAGTTGTACACAAGAGACGTTGCGATGGTGATGTGTAAATTTGGGAATATCTATCGAAATAAGCAATTTTTAAATATACACTCAATGATATATTGAATGCCAACAAAATGCTCCACTTATAAAGAGACGTATTCAAGGTACTGCCATTTTCTACCCGCGCTGTGGACCTGGATTTTTAGTCTCACCAAATGATCCTTGCCATTCTCTTCTTATTCCGACCGCTTGATGAAGGAGTAATCACTATAGCTTTACCTCCGCTTGCGAGTCGAACTCTCAACCACTTAGACTATCATGGGTAGTCAATGACCTATTAAAATAAGCACTGTAATTTGTTTAGCGGTATACTTTAGCAATTCACTCAATCGCTGGTCGACATTACTTTAATTCTCGTCAATATAATATATTTTGTTACCAATACGCAATTACCGAGTTACATTACAGATGTCCCCCTTGTTTATACCGTTTTCAATTGAAGTGTGCAAAAAATATAACAATGTCAGTAAACATTTGGTATAACGCATTCCGCAACAGTCGGCATAAATTATACACACCTGTATCCCTCTGTGAAATGATGCAGCCAGAATTGTCACCTGGAAAAAGGGTATTTTTTTCGTGCGTAGCCGGACGAAAAATAGTTCTTCCAAAGTTTACACATTTACTCTTAATTCATTCACACATTCACTTCTGGTTGATGTCAACTGTGGAATCATGTAATACAAATACGGTTGATTCCCTCTTGGCTAAATCTCCTTCTGTAATTACTTTTTAATGCTTTTTATTTGGGATCATGTTTAAACCAGTCAGAACGTTTTATATAAAAATGAACGATGATGATACAAAATATCCTCGCTGCGCACTGAAATCCTGTCAAAACTGGACCAGCTAAGAAATAGTAAGGATTAAATGTTCAAATCAACATTGTCACAGTTGTATCAACTGCGTTTTGTTGAAACCGTTTTGCAAACCTAGCATACTGTAATTAATTTACATCAAATGCATTATGAAGAAGAACTGTAGAATCATTAGACACAATATTATACCCACTGATACAGTTATCCCTAAATATAGATATATAACAAAGTCTTACAGTCTCTTTGTTAGTCGGTATAATAGTCTTGTTTGCCATTACTCTGTTTCACTAGGTGAAATGTTGAGTTGCCTTTTTGTTGGCGATTGTTGAGACGTCTGTACCAAATGAGAAGAGGATTTTTTTCCTCGCGTATTTCATTTGGACTTGACTGTGGACTTACGGTTGGTGTGACCGGTCAATATGGGATGCTTACTCATCCGTGACACCTGATCCCACGTTATCCATTTTAACCAGATTTGTATCTATATCCTGGACATCCTAAATATTTGTAGTTTAGTATCTGAGATGTTTTATATTAGTAATATTAATGGATTTTCGGAAATTTAAGTACATAACATTACGACAAATTGGATATGATAACGTTCCAAATATGAAGAACTATTATGAATCACAGACGGAATGGGACCAGGTCTCCAGAAGGAGTCAGCGTCACTGGTAACATGCTACATCCGTCACACATTTCCTAAGAAATGATTTGGTTAAATGGACAAACCAGGTGAAGAAATCATCAGTTCGTTTTAGATCTAATTGGCAAAAGGGAGCCAGACTGTCACGATAACGGCAAATTTTAATCAGGGATCATTGGTATTGTGAGCAAAACAAGAACTTTAAACAGACCAAAACGAATGATCCAACATACGTTTTGTTGTTTGGTAAACCTTGTGTCACAAGGTACTAAATTTACCATAATTATTTTTTTTATTTTGAAGAGGCATTTCTTTGTAATTGTACCGGATACGACTGAATAGGTAACGTATCAATATGTTTTTCCTATAAAATGCTAATTAAAAACATTGTGCTACACACATTTTGAAATGCACTGAAACTAGTTTTTTGATATTTCTGAAGTTTCCTTCAAATCACCAATAACTTATCATCGTTTTTTACGACTGTAAGTACTGATTGAACAAAATGTCGGCTTTCATCTTAAATCAATCAACCCCTATGGTCACGTCTAGAATCACTTGAATTAATAAATACTATGGTCTACTGCCATAATTTAGGAATGAACAAATTCATCTTGCTTGTAAAATTATTCAATTTTGTTTTCAAAATCATACGCCTCTGAATTCTGACATTGGACTCAACCATTCTTTGATATTGATATATATGTCTTCCTGGTGTGATGAGTAAATCACTTTGTTGTCATTTTGAAATAATAACTAATGCACAATAAGTTTGTTTACTTTGTATCCAAAGCTTTGGAATTTGATAAGCAATCGTCCAAATATATATAGTCAGGCTATAGTAAATGTGAATGTCTTTATAGTGAAGGTAAATAATCAGTGAGGAAATCAATATAAAGTATGAGATATTCGCCCAAATCATCTTCAAATTAATCAAAATGAAAAATCATATTCTAAAATTGCTTAGCATTTCCTATTCTAAATCACGATATGTTGCTACCTTTTAAAAATATTTGGTGATAAATATGTTTGTGTTCGAAATACATAAAACACTATTATATGAGCCAGGGGCTGAGAAAAGAGCCTGTAGGACAATTTAAGGGGAACTTGTTATTTTTTATGTTTTCAGAAGCTTGAACATAAATTGGACTTAAAAGTATGTTAAAATGGGGGCAGACAAAAGCAACTCTTTTTGTGACTGGCTTGAAAAAACAACAAAATAATTTACGTCGGATGAAATTCCTTATTTCCTGGCAATTCATTGAGTATGTCGTAAGGACCCTTTTCTTTTATATAAATGATGTTATAACAGAATCTAACAATGTAGTGTGGTATAAAAGTATGCTGAACAGATACGTTATATAATGTACAACGACATCCATGGCCTATCCTGGCCAAGACCTCTGGCTAAGGCTTTATATACAAAAAAAACAACAACAACATTTCTTCCACTAGTAATACAGGCAATTTATCGATGCAACAATTACGGCCCGTATAAAATTTCTACTCTATGGCCCGCCTAGAAACTGGAATCCCCAGTTCAAGAGCTTAAGTTACAGTCACATTGGGAACAAAAGAAACAGCTATTTTGCTATCGTGTTCCTGACGTCTTGTACTCTCTCTTGTGCTCTTGAGTGATATTTATGTGTGATGAACGTGATGCAAAATAATAAATGTGATCATTGACAATGATCCATCATCAACAATTCTAGACTTCGTTCTGAATGAAGTGAATAAAGACAAATGGCACAGGGAAAATTGGTTGTTTTGATTAACAAACGGACAGCTACAAATTAATCTTAAACTATAAGTTTTGGGTTAACGCATCTCATAACATTCGTGAATTCTCTGAAAACCCGATCAACCGAATTATGTGTTAGAAGTAGTTCGAGATTTAAGTATAAACATATTGATTAAAAGAGATGACATATTTCTTTCTATAAGATTTATCTTCGTTGTAGCTGCTATTGTATGCCATTGTAATTTAAACCTTGTCAAATATCATTCAATCACGTGCCATGGAGGAGTAAGCATCCTCTGTGAGTCCACAGTCAAATCCAGATGAAATACTTGAGGAATCCTCATCACAATTGGTACAGATGTCTCAAAATCGCTATCGAACAGATGTCTCAACATTTCATTTAGTGAAATAGAGTAATGGCAAACAAGACTATTGTACCGACCGTACAATTTACGGAACGTTGACATCAAACGCGGTTTTCGATATCCCTGTGTCAATAATTTGTCAGTGAGTAGTTTACTTCTGTATATGAACTGTTCATATGTAGAACACGCCCTGTCATATCGGGTCTATAATATGTGAAATATAAACTCCACATGCAGGCAAGTGTGGGATATTACTACTTAAATGTGGAAAATTTACGATGGGAGAGCCGGAATCGTCGTGTTTGTCGTATAGCTTAATTGTTCATTTGAAACATGTCTGTTTTTATATTCAGTGAAATTTCTGAATATGAAGCGTGTATGCTTGATTTTGTTGTATCTTTACTTTATAATTCGCTGGGATATATCGCATTGGCACATGAAAATGAAAATTGTCATTATTAATTGACAAAAAGTCGTCCATATATCTAAATGTTTAATTGAAGGACATCGCTAACCTTTTCTTCTTTTGATTCAGCAGTTTCTAAATAAAGTCTGTTTCGTATGAATAACAAAACAAGTCAGCCAATAAAGGGACACAATTAGTTCCCATAGAAATGCCGACAGTTGTTGAAAGACCACGTCACTGTACATTACAAATATATTGTCTATTAGAAATTCCAGCATCTTTTTATATCAACTTCAGTGTATTTATATGTAGAATCTGAGTGGTGTTGGGCAAAATAAGTATCATGATAACCAATCACTAGATATTTAAATTTTCGGGTACCACCTTCTGTGAAAAAAACCAGTTGTCTATGATGCTGAAAAGTCTCTCTTTAATTTTTGATGTGGAATTGTTGGTTAAAGAGTACAGAAGTCATATGTTTTGATACGGTGAATTTGGGAAAAATTGTGTGCCTTCAAATTTTCTAAAAGTTGTTCAGAATATTCAAGTATCCACATCTGATTTACACCGCTTCTGGAATAAGCAACTGTACAGTATTGCTGAGGTTTCGTCTTAACGGCTCTCATCTTATCTTGGTAATGAGTTAAGATAAAGGTTTGGTAGAACATTTGCTGGATCCTGCTTATATGGTGTTTTGTGAAGGTTAGGTATCCAATATAAATATAATAGGTCAAAATCAGTATCGGTTGTAGGTACATCAAAAGAGCGTAATACGGACACGTTATTTTGGAGGATCTCATCCTATTAAAGTGGGCTACGTGTGTATGTAGGATTACTAGAATTCGTATTAAGCCCTAGTTTTTCTAATAAGCGATTAAAGTCAAGTGCTTTACGAATAAAATCTATATTATTTGAGGCGTTTTCTGCTAGTACCAGTACATATTGGTCATGTAATACACCCAGCTCGGTTACCACTTCTGGTCACTAAATACAGAGATATAACGTGTTTTCATAGTTCCTTAAAGTTTCCGAATACGAGATTTTATTAACCATCGTAAAGCTTTTAGCCGTTCAGACAAAGTGTCTGGTTCCACGTCTTAATGTTTGGACCATCGTCTGGCATAATCCTCGATAGAATTCATAACTAAACTGAAAGTCTGTCGCCAATTAAAGGATCGGGCTTCACGATCTTTTGGATCTCTTAAAATAAGATTTTGAGGTTTTCATTCTAAGCAATAGGAACCTCACCGGTGATTACATGCACAATATGATTATATTTGTATATATATATTAAACACGTATATTTTGTTTATATGTCATGATAAAGATATGGATAGTTTAAACTCAATCGATTTTTTATGGATATATTCCAATTTTGGAATCTTTTATTGTAGATTATCTAAATGCGGTTTTTTATAATTAAGAACATTTTATTTGCTTTGGTACATGATATATCATATCGCATATCACTCGAGCTGTGATTTATGAAGTTCTGTTAGTATGTTTTTTTAATTTTAAAAAAATTGGCCTTTTTTCATTAGTATATTAACATATTCATTAATATCATATTTCATAAATAACTTCACTAATTTACAGCCTTACTATCAAAATTACATGTACATGCAGAACAAATGATTCCTAAACACATTTTATAGAGTGAAAGAAAGAGAGGAGTAAAAGAAAACGAGAGGAAACCAGAGAAAAGACAGAGAACAGCTTAACGTTGTTTTATTAATACTTTTTAAGGTGTAAACATAGTAAACAAAAGCTATAAGTGTGTTGATAGGATTAAAATATCAGTTTTTTATATTATTTATAATTAATAAAAGTAATAATTGACTGAAATTTCTCTTCAGTGGTCATGTAGTACGTAACGTACAGCAATACTAAGGTCGTTGTCGGACTTCGTCTAATAGACAGTTGCGCATAACCTTTAATAAACGTGACGCGAGTCTTTTGATGTTATTATTATTGCATCTGATTGAACCACTCTAATGATGACAATTTTATTGTAGGCCTTATTTGAGAATAAGATAACATGCTACCTTATAATCAATCAACTCTGATTATAAAAAGAAACGACAATATGCTCGTTTGTTGCTTTACTCTGTGATGAAAAAAATAATTTTCTGGTTCTTCGTATAGACCCTTTAGCAGCAACTGCGGTCCTGTGACTTTGCCAGTCTTCCAGTTGGCAAAATGATACAGATTCCCTGAAATGACGTCAAGAAACAATCAGTTACTATAACGACGTGTATGTTTTTGCAGGTATCTCTATTATTTTGCCAACCGGAAGACTGACATAGTCACAGGACCGCCGTCTATTGGAAATTTCAGAAGATTAAATCTATTTTCAGTTGCTCAACACACAAAAGAAAATATACATGGCGATTCAAAAGAAACGTATAAAAGTGATGTTCAATGTGCATTACGATTATTAATCATTTATTTATTCCGTTTCTTTTTTAAAAATAATTTAATTTAATGTATTTTGCAGTTGACAATGTTACCATGTAAATACTTATTTATGCATCTAAAACAGATTGAAAAATATTTTTCAAACAAGCATATCAATAAACTAATTACGTTGTTTGTGGAAAGACAATTAGCAAAAATGATGGCCTTTGAAATTGTTTGAAAAAAAAGTTTTTGTAATGTAATATACAATGTATAGAAATACGTTAAGAGTTCGATAAATAATTCATGCATTATTTAAGATAAATGGCATGTTTAATAATATTGAAATTGGAATTGAAATTTCTGAAATGAAAGAAGCACTGTTCAGTGAAAATATACGATATTTGTCGAATAAACAATATCGTACGTGACCGGAATATATTCTTTATTTTATTTTTTTTTAATTTCAATTCGATCCTGATTTGTCTATGGATTAATGGCGGATGCGCTCCGATGGATAATGTTAGTATCCCATGCCACCCGATCTTACCTTTTCTTCATCTGTTCAATATCAATTATTTTGTTTGATGCTAATGGACTTTCTTTCAAATACCACTTTAGTAATATTGAATAATAAATAACACCCCGTAAATTATGTTGTAATATAACATTGCATGGTGAATTCCATTTTTGATATGACAAATATTGTATAATTATCAACCGACAAAAATACGACATAGTCTTACAAATCGCTCTAAAATAATTTGTATTTGAACAATAAACACTAATATTACACATTAAGGAAATAGATGGAGAATTATACGTGACATAACTTATTTCAGAAAAGTAATTTACCGACTTTAATCACAAAGCGAAGTCATCGACATTAAACAGGTCGCTTTCATAGCGGATGTTAAATCAAATCTGAATGTATTGCCTAAGAAAATAATATACATACATATACATATAATATATATACAGTTATAATAAGTTTAGGAGAGAAATATGACCTTCCCGCGACATTTCACTTTTTCCTTAGTCTTTAAGAGAATGGATTTTTTTGTCATGAAGTACAATGCAGTTTAAATGGTTGAGGTCGTTGTTATATCTAGTTTTCACCGAGGTCGACCTTTTCGCCGCCCTTGACATATTCACCGAACATGACTTTTCCACCGAACTTGACATATTCACCGAACATGACTTTTCCACCGAACTTGACATATTCACCGAACATGACTTTTCCACCGAACTTGACATATTCACCGAACTAGACCATTTCACCGAACTCGAGATCTTTCCATTGAACATAGTGTCGGGCGTGACGTGCTAACAGGGGATACTGTTTCCTCCCGGACACCTGGTTCCATCCCGTTTGAGATTCACAATTGTTCTTAATGTTGAAACAATTTGTATATCAAATTTGTCGTATTCTATTAGATTCGGAGTTTCGATTATCCGTTTGAACGTCTTCACGTTTACTTATCACAATACTGGTATGGTATGAATTTTCGTATTTGCAAAACACTAAGGTTATCTCCAGTTAACTCAAAGTGCTTCGCCCAGATGATATTAATGAGTTAAACCCAGTTTTTCTTCAGTTAAACTCGCATTAACCGGAGAAAAACAAGGTTTAACTGAAATACACTAGGTAAATATGGTTGTGGTGTGCCATAGTAGCAATATTTTCTTTGGGTCATAGCACAGACTAAAGTTTGAGCAGCAGCATAGCAGATTCTTTAAAACACAGAGGCTTGAGCAATATTTATAAATAAACGTCCATAAGAATAGAAAGCAGTACAAACAAACAGGAAAACAAAATGAAAAGCTAACAAATAACTCATGGAAGAAAGAGAGAGAGAGAGAGAGAGAGAGAGAGAGAGAGAGAGAGAGAGAGAGAGAGAGAGAGAGAGAGAGAGAGAGAGAGAGAGAGAGAGAGAGAAAAAGAGAGAGAGAGAAATCAATCAATAATCAAAGAAAGATACATAACATTCAATAGACCAATAAGATTTTAATGCAAAATTTATCCATCTCCTGACCAACTAATTAACAAGAAACCGTTCGGTCAACTTACAAAAGAACCTTCTGATAATTAAGTCATAAAACAAGTGAAACCAAATGAACAATGGAACAAAGAAGGCAACAATATTGACACCTTTCAAATTAACTTAAACAACAACAATAATAACAACAACAACAACAGCAACAAGAACAGTAACACAATATTGGCGAATAATTGAAGTCAAACAGAAAAGCAACAGACTTATCTATCAAGCGAAAATTAAGACCACTCTCACAACCCTTCAACATACAGGCGAACCGACCGACCATCTTCTGTTTATTGCGTTTTCTCGTGTGCCCAAAAACCCATACTATCGAAAACATATACTAATGAACCATTTCATTATAAAGAATGCACAGCAGTCTATACTCTAACGTGTTATAGACATCGTGTAATTAGCTGTTTGCCTTTTATCAGTGCATCAGTAATGAACCAATCACATCTTTGTAACATCGATACCCAATTAGTGAATAATTATGTGTACACAGAAACAAAATCTTTCATCTGTGGTCTAGAGTTTGAATTAATGACATATTCTGGTTAGATATGCGAAACCAGTGATTACACAGGAAAAATACGTCTCGTCATAGACTTTGTAGGTAACACGTTTTTATGAAATAATACACTTTTTTCTGATATTCAGGAAAATAAATAATTTTCAATAAAGGGGTATGGTTATGACCTTTTGTCTATATGTCCATACTAGACGGCGTACTGTTCATACTGACCTTTCCAATATAACTAATGTTCACCATAGATCATTCCAGAAAACAATAACCAAATGCGGTGATTTTGGAATAAACAAGATATTCAATAAAAAACAGAAGTGGGGGCTTATTCGGACCATTTAAATTATATTAGAGATACCAAAGTTTTATCATCAGGAGGTTTGGGGACATTATACAAATCTGGACAAATACTGACCAATAAAAATACAGGGGTGGTATCACCTGACAAGGAAGACTAAGCATCCCTTCTTGTCTGGTCAGACGCGGTCAACCAAGCTTGGTCAAAGTAAAAAAAGACGGGCATATCCTAGTATAGCTGTAGATAATACCTGCATCATTTTAAAATGAATTAACAAATGTGTATCAATAACAAAGTTTGCTTCTGGTGAATTCGAATTAAACTATCTTTATTTTTTTCTTGACAACACTCACTGATAACCAGACAAAAAGAAAAGTCCGTAGTGTGTATCAGAAGACTAATGCACTGTCAACAGTATTTTGCTTAATAGGATGTGACATGAACGATGGGACAACGAGGCACTAAAATCCTAGAGGCGCTAATACGGACGTGATCGGGAATTGAGTGGAAAACATTTTATTATCTTATTTTCTTGACAAAAGCAATGTTTTAAAATATTACATGATAAGAGGAAATATTTGCTAGGAATCGATTATTGAAATAAATGTCCATGAAAACCTCATGTTCAGCACAGGAAACTAGCTTCACGTTCTAGTCCATGACTGACTTATTCAAAATCAGATCAAACATGTAAAATATTGTGAGAGAGAGAGAGAGAGAGAGAGAGATTTGACATTTATTTTCATGAAATTGTTCATATTCGAGGTTTGCCTCATGATGGATGGAGCAGAATTTGACATAATTTTCATGAAATTGTATATTCGTGTTTGATTTGGTGGAGCAAAAATAAATGAATGTAACGTGTGATTTGGTAATATACAATTGTTGCCCTTGTTTTGGGTTGACATGAATATTTGTCCACCCGAGAGGTGTTATATAACCCGAGGGCTCTACGGCTACGTAAGTTCATACCGATTGTAACATGTGTGACATAGTGCCTTCGGTACTCAAACCTATCAATATGTTTTATCGTTCTTTGTGTCGTTTTTTTAATCTTCAAGGTTGGCTTCAGCAAATATATTTGTCAAAAATGTAACAATGCAATCATTAATCATTCTGCTGTTGTTTCTCTCCATTCCAGTCTGCATCGAGTAATCTATGAGTTATAAAACGGACATTGTATGTAGTAGTAGAGTAGAAGTGGTAAGGTGGTGGTGGTGGTGGCAGTAGTAGTAGTAGTAGTAGTAGTAGTAGTAGTAGTAGTAGTAGTAGTAGTAGTAGTAGTAGTAGTAGTAGTAGTAGAAGAAGTAGTAGTAGAAGTAGTAGTAGTAGTAGTAGTAGTAGTAGTAGTAGTAGTAGTAGTATCATTATTGTTGTAGAACTTAAATGTGTGTTCTATGTATTTACAATCAATAAGACGTCAAATAATGAAATCTTAGACTTTTAGATTTGAGTTAATTTATATCGTTCAATTGATGAAGTGTGCTCACGTGCCTTTAAAAAAAGGATCAGATTTAAATACTAAAATTGTATCCATTATCAAGATATTTTTCATCTCTTGGACTGTTAGTTCATATCTGTTTTACTGCCGTCATCTCAAATTTCATGTATCTATCATGTTATTCGATCATTTCTTATAATTGATGCCCATATGTTCGATGTTGAAATCTACATTTGACCACAGGTGAGCAATGGGTACATTATGGTTGTTTATCAGAGATAAACTCTAATGGCACCTGGTCGTTGGTCAAGTCTATATTTGACTTAGCACTCTTGGTTGATGTGGGTGATTATCAAACAATGTCCCTCACGGCACATGACCGATGTTTTATTGCATATTTGACTAAAGGATATTGGTGGATGTGGATGGTTATCAGAGGGTATAACTCATGACATCTGTTTGATGGTTTGGTTTAACTATATTATTATTATTATTATTATTATTATTATTACACAGTGGTGTTTTATGTCACACTCAACAGTATTTGGTCGGTTTTAATCGTGGATGATAGAAGAGGTTGCAATTTACTCAATTTACCAAGCTAGTAAACCAGGAAACATTCATACAGTATGAGCTTAAGTTCCCTTGGTGTTCGAACCCGCGCTGATTAGAGATTAGATAATTTACTGTTTGATATAAACACTATGATCTAATTACTAGGCGACTAGGACCACCAGTGTACTGTAAACTATCGGTGGCATATTAAAGACGGTAATCAGAAAGATGTCACTCATGGCATCTGATCGATGTTTTAGTCTACATTTGACTATATACTAGTAATTATACAATTATGGACGGTTATCAGAAGATGCCACTCATGACACCTGACATAAGTTTTAGTCTACATTTAACTATAGACTAGTTGTGGCAGTAATATGGACGGTTATCAGAAGATGTCATTCATGGCACCTGACAGATGTTTTAGTATACATTTGCCTGCAAACTAGCGGTGGATGAAGACTTTATGACCACAAATCAGTGATATCTTGTCAAGATTTAGAAATTGGTAGAAATGTTAAAATTTCAGAATTAAAAGCGCATATAAACTTAACACTAGATACATTCAATCACCGGTATCATAGACGTTACATAAATTTTAATACAAAAATCTTATAGTGGAATTTGATTGCTTTGTAATTGTGGGCTCAGGCTAGTTTTTATGTTATTTAAGCTCGATATTCATAAACTTAACACTTACGCATTCAGAATAACAAATCTGTTTTCCATTCTCCAATCAGTTATCAAAGGGTACGGGAAAGGTAATTTATTCATTTACGCTATGTTGTCAAGTGTATTTACGTCATATATTTCAAAAAAAAAAAATAATAATAATAATAATTATGCAGCTCCTTTCTTTGGAAATGAACTGATATGAATAATTGAAATATTCCATATTTTTGTTGTGAACAAATTATTGATTGTCAATAATAACACACTGAACCCTCAGTAATAATTTTTCTCTGTTGAATAATTTTCCATTCTTAATGTTGAATGTATAACACGCACGCTAAGATATTTCAAATAGCAATGTTAATAATATCCACCGAAGAAAAAAACATTTTACGCTACCTTATTTCTTTACATAAAAAGAAATTAATTCCTATGCTTAAGGATTGCGTGAGACATAACTTTTGCATCCATGTATTGGTGGACTTTCCTGAACGTCTTTATTTGACTATCATTGCATTGATTTATCAGAGACATCAAATACATGATGAAAATAACATCAATATATTGAATATCTCTCTCTCTCTCTCTCTCTCTCTCTCTCTCTCTCTCTCTCTCTCTCTCTCTCTCTCTCTCTCTCTCTCTCTCTCTCTCTCATTGCATTTCTCTAAAGTACAAAGGAAAATAAAAATAAGTTACAAATGATCTATTAACAGTATCATTCGTATGGTTATATGCACTGTATATAAGTGCGCACGCGTGTGTGTGCTTTATCAGGAAGCAATACAAAATTTATTACATAATCCTCTTTTTATGTTTTTTGTGATTTCCTACATCATTGACACAGTACTGCTCCAAAATTGCTTGACTGCTACCACAATACCATAATTACCTTACTTTACCAAATTCATCACTTGTTTTAACATTTATTAACATGCGAAAAACAACTTTCACACAAAGACGGGTTAACGTGCTGTATATTGCTGTCAAACTTTTATTGTTGAATATGAGTGACGGGTATCATTATTGTGTCATACTGCGACGGAATTCCAGAAAATCTGCAAATCCTGAATTTTTCAAATATGTGTGCACAATGTTGTTATGGTGATGGTTTGCTTATGTGCAGTAAGTCAAAGAATAATAATAATAATAATAATAATAATAATAATAATAATAAAAAAAAAAATAATAATAATAATAATAATCATCATCATCATCATCATCATCATCATGTCATTTGATTCTTATGAACACATTTTGAAAACTATACGATGTCCAGGATATAGGTTCATATCTGGCAAAACAATATACAAACACCGACCTCTGGAAATAAAGAGGCGGGACCAGGTGCCATAGAAGAGCAATCATCCCTGTCGACCGGTCACACCCGCTGTTAATCCACAGTCAAGTCCAAATGAAATGCATGAGGGACGGATTCTCGTCACAATTGACACAGACGTCACAACAACTGTCATCGAACAGGCAACCTAACATTTCTACAAATGAAACAGATAAATCGCAAACAAGACTGTGAAATGAATATGTTTTTATTAGAGTGTCTCACACTTTCGATATTTTGCCCCCATTATTATGATATCACAGAATGGTATAACGGTAAATCATAATTGTTTCCCGAAACAACATATGTTGCCAAGTAATATTAACCGAATGCCAACATATAAATTGCATGGAATATTTAAATATGATTAATATTTGAAACCTAACGTAAGTGTTTATCGATCATCGAGTGTTTGTTCAACACAGCACTTCACTTTTCACAAAAGATCACATATATTCGTCAGCATTGCAATTCTACATGTTTCCACAAATCGCGATAACAGATCTATACTGATAAATCATAACAACGGAACGCTTAGTAAATACATTTATCTCCCGTAATGAAAACGGGATCATCTGGGATTTATCCGGTTCTCTCACCTCACAGTAATAACAAACGGTCGAATAACGAATCATTGCGATATACAAGGGCGAGTAATAAGTATGTATTCTGAACCACTTCTAATTGAAATCGATCTTTTTTTCTAATTTGCTGCTCATTCCACCCTTACAAAAGCAGTTTACAGAAATAATTGAATGAGATTTTGAAATTCAGGGCTATTTGTATTTTAACAAAAACTGTCTGGATCTCTGAGGACAAAACATGGCGAAGTGTGTAATGATGTCGATGTGACGCTTTAAAGACCATTTTCCGACGGCAGGTGATGGTAGAAATATTTTATTTGTGGTTTTAATTACAAATCTCAGATACTGCCGATTCTGACAAGGATTTTTTCCTCACTTATTTCATTTGAATTTGACTGTGAACTCACGGTGGGTGCTTACTCCTCCATGGCACCTGATCCCACGTCTAGATTTGTAGAAGTACGTCTTTGTCCAATATTCACCAGATTATGTATCCGGACATCCTGAAGATTAATACGTTGGTGTCTGAGATTTTTACATAAATAAAGAGAAAATGATATCAATTCTATAGTACATTAGACATCCTTACATTATTTCCAGCATTTATATCGCATTGTAATCAATTAATAAAATCAAGACAAAGCAGTTATGGAGGAAAACAAAAACTAGCTAACATTCGAATTGATATTCATTTATCGATTAAAACATTTGTGTTATCTGCAGTAACATAATTACTACTAGTTAAATTTAGTAAAAATCGATTTAGAAAGATTTAGAATTGCACTTTTAAGATAAATCGCATAATGGGAAAATGTTTTGATAATTTTAGATAATCGATATCGATATCGTGTCTGACGACATATATATATATATATATATATATATATATATATATATATATATATATATATATATATATATATATATATATATATATCATGGTATCTGTATGTTATGCAGCTGCACAACAGATTACATAAATATTTTATATGTAACATGTATAATAATGACTAGCGGCAATGGTACTAATTCATGTAACACGTGTTATCCGATAACGTTTGTGCGTAGTGTTGTTTCTATTAGTGATGGAATGACGCTAGAAGTCGATATCCGGCGTTAACGTCATTTCAGCTGGAAGATTACGTAAACTTACGTTCCATCATCACTGGAGATACTAGTACCCCACAAACGTTATCGGATATGACGTGGTACATGAATTAGTTCCATTTTATTGACTATAAATGTGCAGCAAACTGGACTACGTTTATGCACGTACGCAGATTTCATTAATCTAAAGGTTGGCGATGACGCAACTTCATTCATCTGAAGGTTGGCGATGACGTCACTTGAACTTGAATGGGGACAATCGAATAAAACGTGTTGTTACTATATGTTTTGTGCACTTATTTATACGCAAGTATTTAGCAATTTAGAATAATTTGGTCAAATGGACAGAAAGGAGAATCATAAGAAAATGCCATTCATATCGCATTGCATGTTTGGTCATATGATATAAAAAGTCTGTCACGAGTTTCTTTTAACACATTTATGATACTTGTTATGGATTTTTCATTTTTGCTCGACAGAGAATTAAAAACACATACCATAAATGTGATATGAATGGAAACTCGTGAGAGAGAGAGAGAGAGAGAGAGAGACAGAGAGAGAGACAGAGAGAGAGACAGAGAGAGAGACAGAGAGAGAGGGGGGTATTTTTCATGATGAAATGTTATATAAATTGTAACCGATATTTTAAAATTGATTTACGCATATCAAAACATTCAATTTCGATATAAAGATTACGTAATAAATGGACCAGTTATTTATGTGAGTTATTTTACTTTCATAATTTAACTGTATTAATTTGGAAATACGTGGTATGTGGAAACATTATAAACATTATTTGAATGATAAAAAATATAATTCAACTCGATGACAATAATTCTACCACATTGAGGTTAAAAATGCTGTATCGAGTACGAAACAGACAGTCTTATGGATGATAAATTATATTATAAATTATAACTTTGGTATTATGTTTATAATATCTATATGGGACAATTAGGAATCTCCTTTACTAGAGAGCAATTCTGGACGGATAGGTTGCAGGGCATAGTGCTTAAAGCTACTTTCTTACATACAAAATGTTGTTTGTTGGACCAATATTACATTTTCCCGTAATCACACCAATTAAATGACTCCTTACACGAGAAAACAAAAATATTCCTTTTCTTTTGAATTATTTGTAAAATATCATTAGCATTTAGTGCTATCCAGTAAGTTTTAAGTTTAAATACATTTTGTTCCAATTTTATACATCTGGTGGGCGATACTTATGTTAAAAGGTTTGTTTAAGGATACATGACATTTGACTTGTGGTCTTCGTGCCAACTGACACGGAAGGTCACATTGTTACAATTTACTTACAATTTGGCTTCATCTTGATCTATAATCTTGAGGGGTTTAATTTTACGCCGTTGAGTGATTAGCCCAAGATCAATCTCCAACTTGCATGGTGACCTTCCCTTGGTCTCAGGATTATGTTTCTAAAAAGTTTTTGTTTTTGTAGATCCATAAATGCAGCTAAATGGATCAGCAAGTCTGTCAATCATTATAGTGTATTGATATAAATACATGGTAATATATTTTGTCTTAATAAGAATTAGTCTAATAGCATGGATCTGCGAGTGAAAGCCCCCTCTCTCCCTTCCTCTCTCTCTCTCTCTCTCTCTCTCTCTCTCTCTCTCTCTCTCTCTCTCTCTCTCTCTCTCTCTCTCTCTCTCTCTCTCTCTCTCTCTCTCTCTCTCTCTCTCTCCATTGAATCTTGAATCGGGTTTTTTTTTATTTCTGATAATCAATGTTGAAATTTGATGTATACAAGACATTGATTGCAACCCAACTCCTGGCCTCACTTGAAATGTTTAAATCTGGGTTAAAAAACAAACAAACAAACAAACAACAAAAACTTTGGTGTTCCTAATAATACCGGTAGACCAATTGAGTCTCCGAGGATAAACATAAACCCAGTACCTGCTATTTCGATTCCAGTCGATTATTGTAAACTAAAGTAATATTTCGCTCAACCATAATGTAAATTCTAAAATTTTCAAAAAGGTTAAAATATTTATTTTACAGTGGGTGCTCTTAGACGTATTTTTAAATACATTTAGATTTTTTATTTGACCTTGTATGATACCACTTTTTTTCTTTTATACTAAATTTGAGCTCAAATGAACATTTGCTTTGAACTCCTTAGTAAAACTATAACTTTGGTATTGTTAACAATATTTTTGATATCTAATCTTAAATAGCTGTATATCCTCCAAACTGGGTATCATACAAGTACAAATAATACAAGGAGATGTATTGCCTAAGGTTAACCATATTATAAACATAATAACAAAGTTATAATGCTCAAGACGATCGTTTCTGTAAATTAGACTTCATCAGTTGAGCTCCAATTTTAAATAGATTTTCTAAAGAGAAAGTTGTATCCAACAAAACCAAATAAAAACAAATTGCACAGTCATTGTGAAAATATCAAACAGCGCTATCCATCAGAAATATTACTTTAGTAAAAAATAATCAACCGGTACCGAAATATCAGTTTCTTGGTTTATGTATACTCCAGGGGACCCAAACGTTTTATTATGCAATAAATCTGCGTAGGATTGCCTTCTATTATGTTGTTTTTACATATTTACCCTACCGCAGTAAAAAGACATAAACTAAAAACAAAAAAACAATAAACAAAAACAAAAAAAAAATAAAAAAAATATATAGAAAAAAAATAAACAAGAAAATAATTTATACATCTTTTGAGTGACATTTCATCACCATTGGTTTCAAATATCCAGATATACAACAAACGGATGTGATTTATTAATACTATTAATTTAAAGTTACTGTCAACTGATCTATGATTCTTTTATTATCTTATCTTTTAATTCTATATTAACATTCGTATTTCAGATCAAGAAAAACTATTCGATATTCTTAATTAGCATTTTATATATCTTGTCCTAGATTAACAGTGACGTGCGATAATACAAATATTTCAAAAGGCATACATCAAAAGAATGGCCTCTAATTTAATTCTGATTATCTTATTATAGAAGAATGTCAGATCTTTTTGTAGTACAAAGTCCGGAAAAAAGTGTAAACTTTCACAAAGTCGGGGATTTTAGACTCGCATCTAAAAATTATAAACATACTACCAAAGTTATAATGCTCAAGACGATATCGTTTCTGTCAATTAGACTTCATCAGTTGAGCTCCAGTTTAAAAGTTATGTTTATTTTCTAAAGAGAAAGTGGTATTATACAAGGCCAAGTGACCTTTCCCTGATTTTTGTGATCTCTTTTTTTGGAATATGTTTATCTTTCTTAAGCTTTGTCTCGGTGTAGGTAAATAATAATGGAATAAATTTCAAAGAGAAAAGTCGGAAACATTATGTCAAACCATGATATATATATATATATATATATATATATATATATATATATATATATATATATATATATATATATATATATATATATATATATATATATATATATATATATATCGAACCATGTTATATTGTAATATTGGAAGGGAATGGATTTTTCTTTCAAAAAAAAAAATTTTCAAAGTCATATAATAAGGGTAATAAAGAATAAACTTAATGGTTAGAAAGAAGTTTGTCGCGGGAATCAAAATCATTTCAAATAAAGCGGAATTTTCAATATAACAAGGTTCAGTTTAAATGGTTTCCAACGTGTGTGTGTGTGTGTGTGTGTGAGAGAGAAAGAGAGTGTGTGTGTGAATGTTGTTGTCGTTGTACTAGTAGTGCGTGTGCTCGAGACTTATTGAACACGTATATGGTAAAATCTCTTAGTTTATTTGCGTAATGCAGGATTCCTGCACTTTGGTTTTCAATCCTCCATTGAAAATCGATAGACAATAGGAAGTGTTGAGTATGACGTAAGACTCCTTTGAAAAAAAAAAGAAAAATGAATAAGACCATAAATAAGTTAAAAAAAAACCGACAAAATCCATCAATACAACATTACAATGCTCAAAGTAGAGGAATAAAGTATCATTAAATAACACATACGTCATAACAAAAAAGCAAGCGACATATTTAAAACATAATATTTTGAATATTTCAAAAACATTTATGTAATGAATTAAATGTGTACTGCATGCTGCATTATTCAATTACGTAATGCTTGACATGGACCACTACAAGTTTCAGTTTATAACTTCGTGTTGTGTGACAATTCCCACTACATGTTTCATTGTTAAACATGTATTGCGTGACAATGATTACACTATATGTTTCACTGTTCAATTACGTATTGCGTGACAATGAACACTACGTAACATTGTTCAATAACGTATAGCGTGCCAATTAAAACTATATGTTTTATTGTTCAATTATGTATTGTGTGACGATGCCCACTACATGGTCAATTGTACAGTTTTGTATTTCGTGACAATGAACACTACGTTACATTATCAGATAACGTTTTGCATGACAATGACCACTACATGTTGCATTGTCCAATAAAGTATTGTGTGAAAATGACCACTTCATGTTGCAGTGCGTATTTTGTGACATTGTCCACTACATGATAAATTTTACACAATGACCACTATATGTTGCAGTGTACACTAACGTATTGTGTGATAATGACCACAGCATGTCGCAGTGTACACTAACGTATTGTGTGATAATGACCGCTACATGTCGCAGTGTACACTAACGTATTGTGTGACAATGACCGCTACATGTCGCAGTGTACACTAACGTATTGTGTGATAATGACCGCTACATGTCGCAGTGTACACTAACGTATTGTGTGACAATGACCGCTACATGTCGCAGTGTACACTAACGTGTACAATAAACTTTTGCATGACAGTGACCATTACAGTGACCATTACAGTGACCATGACAGTGACCATTACAATCATAATTCAGTGTGACAGTGACCATTACAGTGACCATAATTCAGTGTACAAATACTACATGCTTTATTTTCAGTGTTGAACTACCTGATATGTGACAATATGTTTCAGTATTCAATTGAAAACTGCATAACAATAGTTACAACATAATCCCGTGTTCATTAACGTCATGTGTGGAAATAGATACCATAATTTACAGTGTTTCATTCTTTAGTTACGTAGATCATGACATCTGGTACATCTAAGATTTTAAAAGGAAACCTAAAGCGAACTGTTTAATTGAAAAAAAACGTACAAGAAAAAGTAAAACGTGTTTCCTTTGTGTGCGTCTATGCATTTCTGTAGCTATAATTGTAACTAGCCTGTAAATTTGTTATGATTTAGTTTAGACACGTGTTCGTAAATACATGCCAGTTGTTCTTAATAGAACTCATATATCCTAGCGTGTTTAATACATAACACATAATACGTGACAATGCTAGTACGGCTTCCCGTGTTGACATGCTCAGTATATCAATACAAAGATAACTTAAAAGCGTAGGTATTTCTCTTTTGGTTACATCACTTAACCTATTTCAAGTATTGTTCTATATTTTATTACGGCACAGCCTTGATTACACTATTTTACAATCGTTGCAATATTTAGACAAACCATTATTGATAAAAATAACAAGATGAACGTTTGCGAGAGTCGAAATTGGCAAATCAGCTATACGACAAACGCTTTCCCATCGTAAATTTTTCACATTTAAGTAGTAATATCCCACAGTCAACCAAGTTTATATTTCACGAATGATCCGATATGCCGTGGCGTGTTCAACATATGAACATTTCATATACAATTGTAAACTACTCACTGACAAATTATTGACACAGGGATATCGGAGGCTGCGTTTGATGTCAACGTTCCGCAAATTATACGGTCGGTATAATAGTCTTTTGCGATTACTCTGTTTCACGAAGTGAAATGTTGAGTCGCCCTTTAATTGGTGGTTGGTGAGACGTCTGTACCAATTGTGACGAGGATTCGTTCCTCACGTATTTCATTTGGACTTGACCGTGGACTCAAGGCGGGTGAGACCGATCCACAGGGGATGCTTACTCCTCCATGGCACCTGATTGCACCTCTTGGTTTCCAGAGGTCCGTGATTTGTCCATTTTTACCAGATTTGTATCTACATTTCGTATATCCTGGACATAATAAAGATTTATACTTTGGTATCTGAGATGTTCTATATACTTATTTGATGGAATACCCTTATCTGATGATTGTTTTTTAACACAAGTACGTCAAAAATAACAACTGCTATTTTCTTGAGCATCTGTGTTCCGGTTGTAAATATAAATAGCATAAGAGGTTTAGTTGTGTCAAATTTTGTATAACCCTTTCAACCCTACAGACCATCAGACCATGTTAGACTTCTATTAAACTATACAAACGATTATACAATTCAGAAACTAAGGGTTGAAATGTTTATGCTTTATTATTGTTCTTTGTATGTTCGTACAAAGCATACTACAACATGATAGTATTTTGAACTGAGTAATAACTAAGTATATATATATATATATATATATATATATATATATATATATATATATATATATATATATATATATATGAATGACATCCCTTGAAAGATCTTACATGGTACAAGTAATTAGTACTTTATGTGAAAATATGTATAACAGAGAGAGACTCTAAAGTACAATAAAGCTTTTCAGGTCAGTCAAATGGACATTATGGCATAAATGGGAAATGGATTTTAATGCGGACTATTACCACAAGAGTGATAAAACGAAACACATCTCATCTTCCACACATTATGGTTTTCTGAACAGTTATGTTACAATTTATCACGTCATTACTCAGAATTTAATTTCGCTAATTTTGGTGACGTGCAAATGATACTAACGTATTGTGCATGTTTTATAGACACGTAAATCGCCTCCGTGCTGGTGGTTTTTGACTTGAATGCATTTGTATATGTTTGAATACATGTCAAATGACATGTGTGGCGTATACATAACACCAAACGAGGCTATTTGGTCTTGTCGACGCGTTAATAAAATTGCACGTTGAATCATGACGTCACAGATGTTTTATCAGCAAGGTTGCATTCGAGCTGCATTATAAGTATAAAAATGTTTGTAAATCTACTTGTGAGCGGTCTGGTACAATGCAATTTCCCCAGCGTTGATAACTACGTTTAGCACAAGTAAAACAGACTGTGTACAACGCTGCATCTGCCTATGTCATAGAACGTGTTCAAAACAATCGACGTCAAACATAATAAGATCGTTTTAGACAGAATCAAATCACTTTTGTTCGACTGGTTTTTAAAATTTCGTTTGATTAATCTGTCCTGAAATGAATTTGAATATATGCAACTCAATATTCAAAATTTTATTAAAAACAAAGCAATTACATTTCCTTTCTCAGAAAATCAATTTCAATTCGTATCCTTTTACCATGTTTATTGTAAGTTGGTAGCCCTGTCTAATCAAAATATCAGAAAAAACAAAAGTTTACTTCATTTAGAATTTATGATACGCAGGCTTTGCATTGCGAGTATTTCGTTGTACGACAGGACGATAGTTAAATTATTTAATTCGTATATTGCGCCGACATCAGACGCCACATCATCTGCTATTAAAGGAATGGGAATGCTGGTGCAAGTTTAATTCGAATAAATATATAAGTATAGAAATTGTCACTGCGATATATACATCATTTAGTGAAAATATATTGAAAGTGTCTTTTCTTCAATACAGGGATATCAAAGACCGCGTTTGACGTCAACGTTCCGCTAAATTTTACGATATAATAGTCGATTTAACCATGTTCGACGGTCCAGAGCTCCAGATAAGGGGAGTAGGAGGGTATTTACCCTTTAAAAATTGAAAATCAGCTTTGGAATTAAGAACAGGAGGTGACGTTACTCATTGGAAATTAAAGTTACAAATTGTAAGAGTGACAATTTATATAAAACTATGTGAAAAATCCTTTAAACATTTAAAAATACTCTTTAAAATATTTGATTTACCCTTTAAATTTTATTTCTAGTGAAATACAATTGACCAAAAAATCCTATCTGGAGCTTTGTTACCGTTGTAGAGTCTTCTATATCAATGGTGACGAGAATTTATTCATCACTTCTTTTATTTGTACTTCTCTGTGGACTCACGGCGGGTGTGACCGGTCAACAGAGATGCTATACTTACTTCTTCATAACACAATATATAACAACTTGATTTCCAATCAGGTTCTCTACTCCACCATTAAAAATTGGCTGCCACCAACTGAAAAGTTGTTGCGTGTGGCATGAAATATCATTCAAGAAAAGCAAAAATCTTGCATGCATTTTGATGCTTTATTTCAAAGTTGCGCCATTAACAAGAAATGAGAAGTATACCCATGTGAAAGACAAATCATTGATTGGAGCCCAACTGATTAAATCTAATTGACAAAACGATAGTCTTGAGCATTATAATTTTAGTATTATTTTTATAATAATTAAGTTTGCTCAAATTTATATGGCTTTGCTAATTTACAACAAAATCCTTTAGAACATGAACGAATGCATAGCTGGAAAATATGGTTTAACTTTTAGCTCATCTGACAGGAGTTATGCGGTTCTGCAATTTAATTGTATAAAAATGTCAAAATAATGTTAAAACAAAAAAGTAAGAATTTTGTATAGACTTATGCATTGCAACTTCTATGGTGTAAATGTCAAAGATAGACTGCTGTTGAAAGGACTGAAGATGGTAATTTCCTTAAAATCTATTTTTTTTGCAGTCAAATACTTAAGAAAGCTGTAGGCTCTGACAGAAACGATTTTTTGTAGAATAAATCTAAGTTAGACGTCCAAAGATTTGGATAAAAACTGCAATTAAAATAACGAAACATGCTTATTTACTTTTTACTGTCAATTTTCGATCTGAGTTTAAAGTGAAGCTCAAGTGATCTATAGGCATCTGTATTGGTCAATTATCTGTCCTTTTGACTGCCCATCTCCAAACCTTTTCTTTAAGTGACATCTTTTCAATAAGAAAATGGAAAGCTCCCATGTAGAACCATTTAAACAGCATTTTAGCTGCAAAAGTTGCAAACGAAAACAAGATATGACATTACATGAGTCGATCACTAGACATGTTTTTGAGTTCAAGGCCAACTACTTTTACTGAAAATGTCCTGATTCAAATGAATATGATCAGATGACATCAAACATTTCCCCGAGATTGGAACATCGCATAAATAACCTCAGACACAAATTTAAAATATTAACCTAACTAAGGGAAATATTAACAGAGGAAAATAACCCTGCGCGTTCCCCATAAATTCGAGGTCGAACATAACCGATGAATTTAAGCAAATTTAAGTATCTATGACAATGGTGATGACAAGATTTATCTGGTATACAGATGATAAGAAATGGGATTGTTAAATTCATTTCAGTGCGGTTCTGCTACTTCACGCTCCAGAAACTATCTAATATTATTGAAAAGGGGACTTCATAATGTTTAACAAGATCCCCGTATCGACCATGAATCTTCTTAAACGACGATTTCAAGCGTTCAACAACGAAATCTTGAGTAAGTAGTTTATTGACGATTCGTTTCGCTCTCAGAATAAAACATTCATAAGAAGAGCATGCCCTGGCATAAGTATAAGTTGTGAAATGAAAACGCCATAGGCAGGAGAAGATGGAATATTTCTACTTAGAAATGGGAAGTTCGTGATATGGAAATTGAAATCGTCGAGTTTGTCATAAATGGTTGTGTGACCGTCCTGTCCTATCGACAGGAGTAAATCTAGGTAACAAATGAATGTGTTGCTCTCGATCGTCTCATTGATCTCTAGATCAACTGGATAAATCTTGTCGAGGTAATTCTGAAATTCTGAATTATGTATGGACAGGAAGTCATCGATATACCTGTAAGTAAAATTGAACCGAGATGATAACTGTTTGTTTTCTTTAGAGAGCAGAGACTGTATAAATTCCGCTTCATATGAATACAAACAGATGTCAGCCAAAAGAGGTGCACAATTAGTACCCATTAGAATGCCGACAATCTGTTGGAAAACGTTTTCCGGTAAAACCACGAATATGTTGTCTACCAAAAACTGCAGCATCTTGATGATATCGTTCTTAGTGTACTTGTTACTGATATCAGAGTGTTCCTATACAAAATAAGGTTCCTCATGACCTAAAATAAACAAATGCTTAGCGGGGCAATTTTCTTTCATCTTCTCGTAAAGGGACATAACTTGCCAAAAAATGGAGGTGATATAAAATAATTACTTAAGGTATTGCCACTTTGCATAAAATGTAAGAAAATGCAGTGAAAACTATCGAAAATATAGCCGGGTTATGTTTTTTTTTTTGAAAAGACGACCAGGCAGAAGGACAATAAGATTCCAGTATACGCAAACATTATATGAGGTACAATAATAATTGTTCGAATCCGTTTGGTTTTCTGGAATAGTGTGTACTCAGATCACGTGACGTCAACATAAATGTGACCTAGGTAAAATCCGGTTTCGTACTGTTTACATTGACAATATTCAATGATATCTTGTCATAGGTCATTTGAGTGGTGAAGTTAAATGTTTATTCTTGTACAGTTGACAAATGTCATTCCTTTCCTTAAACCTCAAACCTTGGCTCCTTTCACTGTACGTAATACAAATTTCTGGTCAACTACACTATAAACTCATTAACCGGAAGTTATGTATGGCACATTTTTCGTTGTTGCATTATATCATTACGAACCTCTCGGAACCGAGCATTTCGGAAAACGTCTATTCGACTAATATTGGAACATAATAGGACAAATGACAAAACAGAAAGAAAACATTATGCCATGGCAGTGTAACTAATTTCTATTTCAGTACTTGGATAGATTGCAATGAATTTTCAAGTGCATTTGCATGTCTCGTCTCTGGTTATGAATTATAGATTAGTACAATGCGAGTTCAACATGGTTGTTATGCTAACCGTATATACAAATTGAATAACATTTTTACGTTTATTTTAGATAACGCTTTCTCATGTACATTCCACAAATGTGATGCAGCCACTAGCCATGAAATGACATTGCAATCTTATTATTCTGTAATGAACATGAAAAGGTATCCCAAATTGACAGAGAAACATAATTTCCCAACGCATTAATAAATAGATGATTAGAGGGTAAGAAGTGTACATAGAACATTTATAAAGAAACTCGACTAGAGTAGATAGCCTACTTTACCCTTTAATCAGTACATTTCAAGACTTTGAACCGATAACAATGTACAATTACGTACGAAAACCTGTCTGAAATAAAACCAGTTTTATAGTCGAACTATGCGATGTGGTAATGTAGGATCCATTGCTGCTTTCATGAAATCTTGATAATGACAGATCAATAATTGAACACATGTTCTGCTGTGACCATTCTGTTTAATATTTTGGACCACTTAAGCAAGTCCCCTAATTGATCATGAAAGCTTACTTTACTGTGAGATTCTTTAACATTGTTTGGACCCTGTAAGTAAGTTCTCTAATTGATCATGAACGCTTGCTTTGCTGTGAGATTCTGTAAAATTGTTTGGACCCCTTAAATAAGTCCGCTAACTGATCATGAATGCTTGTTTTGTTGTGATGTTCTATCAATAGTTTGGACCTTAATTTTAAGCAGCTGCTCATTGTTTAGTTCTTGGTTTTGTGTTCTTTTCTTTAAAAAAAACCTCGTATTATCAAAGTGTCCAAGCGCTAGTCTTGCTGTCTTCAGAAATTACTGTCGATAATTTGAACATACAATAGTAGTTTAGTGTCCAAACGTTTGTTCTGCTTGTTCGTAGTTCAATGTTTAAATCTTTCTCAGATTCGTTGCTTCGAAAAATAATTATTTTCGTCAAAAGTTTGATATTGATGGAAAAAAGAAATTCAGATAAGAATTATTGTATCTCATATATGTAAACGTCTTCATGATTTGCTAAATTACATCACATGACTAGATTATATCACATAAGTTATCGTTCTTCATTGTAGAAATAAAAACAATAACAACAATAGCAAACGATTGAAACCGTTTTCAGCTGGTGAAAATAAAATTAAATACGTTTATTAATCATTGAAGATTAACAGTTTTAATTAACTTGTTTGATTAATAGTAACTTAAATTCGGTATATTTCCTACTGCTTCGCCCTCAGGAAAACATAACTGCTTCAGGTGAACAAACATTCATATCAACCTGCAATCTGGGACATAAATATATAATATAATGTATCAGAGTAATCGAGTATTAGTTGAAACCACGGACCCAAAGTAATTGTCATCTTTTTTTTTCAGGGGGTAGCTTTAAAAGAAGCAATTAAAATTGTTAACAAAATTAATCTGACTTGTTGATTAATTGATGAAATTACTAACATTGCACATAAACAGAATATAACACATACGCGCATTCACACATACACTTGTGAAGAGAAATAATAAATTCATAACCGGCAACTTCTGTACTTAGTTGCATTCAATTATCATCAATTATTATTATTACAGTGATCAGACTATACGTGCTAACTAATCAATTTCTGTAATTACATTTGGATTAACCTAATAAAAATATTAAAAAATCAATCTCAGATACAAAGGTATAGATATTTAGGATGTCCAGGTTGCTGATACAAATCTGGTAAAAATGGACGAACACGGTCCTCTGGAAACCAAGAGGTGGGATCAGGTGCCATTGAGGAGAAAGTATCCCCTGTCGAATGGTCACACTCGCCATGAGTCCACATGTAAATCCAAATGAAAAACGTGAGGAACGAATTCTCGTCACACTTGGTACAGATAACTCAACAATCGCCATCTAACAGGTAACTCAACATTTTGCTTTAATTACTAGTAAATGCCACTACCAGAATTCCGATATGTATGCTCTAGTATAATACTTGGACAATGTTTTAATTATTTATTGATTTGAACGAGTCTAAACGTGAACAAAAGGGTTGATAACTTAGGCAAAATGATTTAATTGACCAGAGCCCAAAGTCACCAATTTTACTCAATACTCAAGCTCAACTTTTATTTCATTATCTTGACTATACAATCATTTTTTAAAACTTTTGGGTTTGAGTAATTAGGAAGCATATTATTATGTTTTATCATTCACATATAAATTTATTGCATCATACTTATGGTTTTCCTGAAAAAAGGAATAAATATGTTGAGTACGGTACTCAAAATTTGAGTATGTACTCAAACAATATTGGAATATTTCAGAAGTTTTCTTCAAATGAGCAATGATTTTGATCATTATTTACAATTATATGCCATCAATATGCAAACATGTCCAGTTACAAAATAAATTTTGCCTGTTCTTACCTTAAAATCATGAAAAGTTAGTTGAGCTTGAATACTGAGTAAATTTGGTGACTTCGGGCCCTGTTACAGCTTTTTTGTGTATAGATAAAGATATACAACCAAAGTATGGTGAACTTAGTGATAGAATACAACAAAGATATATTTATTCAAACATTTTGATAAACTTAACTTGACCTTAACTTGACCTTACGAATGGCATATATCTTTAACTATTTCAATTATTTAGATCATATCAACATTCTCCCATATATACAGCATTTTTATTTGTCCTCAGTGTAAGCTTTTAAACATTGTATGCGGACATTTGAATTCAATTATTGCATTCCACTAATTTGGTTTGGCGTCCTGGTCCCATGAGATTTATAATTCCATAAACGTGCAAGTAATGTAATAATTATCCTAGGTGAAGGTATTCCACTTTTCATGATGACGTTTGCATACATAAAGCGTACAAAATGATAAGTAGTCAATTGATGCAAAACAAGACACAATTACAATTAAGAGAAATACCAGTTGTAGTAAACATATGATTGTATTCCCAAGGCCGTTTTAATTTTTAGTTTTAGAAACTAAAGATATATGAAAACAAAACTCCATAACATGCCAATGACGTATATTTTGAATGAAAGCATATAACATATCAAAATATTACATTGTTTTCACTTTCAGCTAAGATAGTAATATTCGAGATATATTTTACTTTTGAACTCA
This sequence comes from Atrina japonica, assembly GCA_030159075.1. NCBI lineage: Eukaryota > Metazoa > Mollusca > Bivalvia > Pterioida > Pinnidae > Atrina > Atrina japonica. The sequence goes on along the minus strand of BROG01000061.1, from coordinate 1,804,718 downwards.
ACTAATGACGTCTTATTGACAGAAACGATCATCTCCAGCATTTCTTTTGGCAAAAATTTAACTTGGTATTATATTACCTTACATTGTAATTAAGATCAGGAATAAAATATATGAAGTAATTTTGATGTGTGCGATGTTTATTCATACTTCAGAAATGCACTATCCGCATCAGTTTTAACTTTGACTAAGTCAAAGTTTTTTCCCACCGATTTTATTTGGTATTTGATGGGAAACGCAAGTCATTTAAGGTACCCCGCATTTGGTATTCAACAAATATGTATTAAAGTAATGAGAAAAAAGGTGACACATAAGCTAAGACCTAAAATATGTATGGAAATAACTTGATACACTTGTTAAATGTCCTCTAGCACTGTTTTCAGCAGTACTTTGCAAACAAATAGGTGATCGATGTTGTATTCAGTCTATTTCTTGATGTTATCATGCTAAAATTGCCTTTCCCGCGTATTTTATTACTCTAGGAGTCATTTCAAGGTCAGACAATACTGATTCAAGTACATTGTCGGCAGCAGTGAACTGCATCGAGAGTATAGGGTCAGGTAGATAGTGTATTGTCTAGAGTGTGTTGTCCTCTCATCTATATGGGATATTGGAAACATTCAAGGAATACTCTTACACACAAGTTTATCGGATGTTTGGAGGCAACAGAGCAGTTGAAGTATAAACGGGAAAAATATCAGATTTTACGTCAGACTTTTTTTATAGAATAAGTAGGTCTATTCCTACACCAAACATTCGCATAAAAACGTCACCAATCGTTCAATTTAGATTTAGATTGATATCCACCATTACTGTAGGCACAGAATTTTAAAGAATCTTACTCTGATAAATCTGAAGCCAGTAAAAGCAATAATGTCGAACAAAAATAAAACAGATGATCAATATTAACGACTGATGTAAGATATATCAAAAACTGTAAATATTTGGTTAACCAAAATGGTCGGTTAACTGGTTTCTTAACGTTAAATATCAATATTTTTTTATTTAGAAAAATATTTGTAAAATACCTCCTGTATTTTATACATCTTTAAATATAGAAATACATAACATAACATAATTGCCATACGCAGGTATGAAACTTTTTCTGTATACAGTAGTATAATTATGAAAAGGATATTCATTAATTCATAGATAACAAAATATCACCATATTTAATTCGATTTCACCTTCCATGCGCAATGATACACGAACACGTTACACGCGTGTTACAAGAAAGCGGTAATTGATTTGTATATATTGCAGGCCAAAAAACATTAATGAATTTTTCTCCTATGAAACCTTGTTTTTTTGTAAGAACCCGCGAATACTGCAGGAAAACTAGGTTTAACTGAGAAAAACTAGGTTTAACTACGCAACCATCACAAATATTAGTTGAACCTGGTATTTCTCGAAACAATCACATTAATGAGTATTAAAGTGACTTCGGCGAAGTTATTACTATTTTAAATGTTAAACCTAGTTGTCTCTTCAGTTGATTCAAATTGTAATGCCAAAGTCACATAAATGAGATAAATCTAATTTTTCTGGAAACGCATTAACTGGAGAAAAACTAGTATTAACTCAGAAAAATAGGTTTTACCCAATTATGTTATTCTGCCATATTATACGCATATCAACAAGGTTGTGTGTTCTTCTGTTATAAGGCAAATGCTTTCCTACCCCTGCCATCATTATCTAATGTATTCCTTTGCTGAAATATGTGAATGTCACCAAAAGGGCAATGCAATTAAGGTATTATAAACTTATCATTTGCATCTGATTTGTTAAACATGATATGTTTCTCAAGGTGCAGATCATTAATACACAAAAAGGAGAAGAGATTGACCTTTTCATAAACTGATACTTTGTAATTGAAGTGTGAAATATACATGTGATTTGTTTCTAACGGTGCAAATCTCCATTGACGGAACTTTTAATGAAATATGACATCAGACAACAGAGCTTGGTTACGTCTCCATCGTTTCTGTTTATAGAAATACACACAGGTATTGAGTGGGCATGTATACCAAACTATAAAAAAGATAAATACATTGATAAAAAAAGTTTAAAACAATGAGCAAGGGGGAACGTTGTTTCCTTGAAGGAGCATGGGGCAAATGTAGGTTGCTTGAAAGAACAAGCGGCAAACGAAACGTATGTCCTTGATGGAGCAGGGAACAACCTTAGGGACTTAGAAATTATCTAAAAAAAACTCTAGGGTATCACATGATGGGAACAATAGAAATCAAAGTACATCAAACACCTTTCAAAGACAGCATTGTTTATTGCCTGTGATTTAAAATTTTCATAAGTTTTACATGTACTAGTAAACATTTTATATGGTTATTATATATGAAAAAAACGAAACACTAGGTCTAGTCATTCTGTAATTATAGGAGAATATGATCGTATCCATACTCAATACTTCGTTAGTTTCATGATGCCTAACTTTGGGAGTCTCATTCGACTGGGGACCAATGACAACGGTCAAACGTTTCTATTTTTTATCGATTTATCAGTATTAATCAAGTGATGTAAACTGGGGTCCGAAGTCACCAAATTTACTTAATACTCAAACGTCCAACTTTAACTTTATCCTTTTTGACTATATAGTTGTTTGTAAAAGTTCTGGATGCAGCTTACGTGAATATGACGTCTTTGTCCAAGAATAAGAATGCTCGGACACCCTGCGTATCATCAATGATTCATATTCTTGATGATAAACTGCACAATCCTGAACCGAAAATAATATCGTTTGAACTTTAGAATAATTGTATGACAGCATGGCGTATTCCTGGTTAATTATAATATCTCGAGTACCTATAAATGTATAAATCGAATATTTATAAGTAGAGTTTATCATCACTGGTTTTAGACGAGTCATCGTGTGGTTTAATGTTGTTTTCATTTTTAAAAGTATTTTTACAAAAATTAACACACATTTTCACCAAATTTGACCTTTTCATCGAACTAAAAAGTTTCCATGGAACATTTGCGACGAGTGTAGCATGCCAGCAGAAGACGCTGACTCCTTCAGGACACCTCGTTCTATCCCTTTTGGGATTCGTAATTACCCTTCATGTTAAAACCATTTACACTTCTAATTTGTCGTGTTCTAATGGACTTAATTATCAATTGGTACTTCATCATTATCACCACTTAAATACATGAAGGTACTTTAATAAAATGATACACATTCAATGATCACGTGCATTGTAGTTATGTTTTAGTTATCTGGACTATAAATATATTATATTGTTTACATCACTAGACACATTTTATTATGAAAAAAAAAAAATTAAAAAAAAATTGAGAAATGCGGAAATTTCTTCTCCTAAACATGATGTCACAACAAAAACAACAACAACAACAAGATTATATATATTATATTGGTTAAAAATTTCAGATAATTCATAGATAAAAATAAATACACTGCACCGTATAAGAAGTCAAGTCGCCATTTTCCATCAAACCGAAAACTTGTCCTATATCTAGTGCAGATATTTCGCCTTGTTCTTATCCCTTTGTTGTTGGTTTTTTTTTGTTATTTTAGTTCACTTCTAAGAGGAAAATCGTTAAATCGTTATTTCTGCATTGTATTGTCAAGTGAATAGAAATGAGATTGAACTCGTATAAGAATGTTCAATATCCAAGAATAGAGAATCTTAATAAAAAAAGGGTTACAGTTGTTTTTATTTCATATTAATGATGATTTGTTAAGTGTTACAGAGGTAACATTTTAAAGACAGCAATATGTATTACCAGTGACATTTATTAACAAATGAAACGGGATCATGAAAACTATATCTTCTTTATAACATTTAGAAATTTAATCATACTCCATTAAAATATTATAGGCTTGTTAATGAAATATCACATAAACACAAGAATTTAGAAATTTAGAAACTTTGAAATACTGAAAATGTAAAAGCCGGCAAAACCTTTGAACAGGACTGCATAACTTTATCTGAGTTGTGTGCGATTATAACATATTAGTCACAAGTTTGACATTTTACATGATTATTCAAGTCGGAATCTAATTCTGAAAAAAAAGTTGTACAAGTGGGAATGTACCGTAAAAACGAAGAAGTACCAATTAATGGATATCGGAAATTCCAAGTCCATTAGAATACGACTAATTTGACATACTAAAGGTCTTAAAACAAATAACAATTTTAAATCCCGAACGGAAATGGGACCAGGTGTATAGCATACTATACCCGTCGCAGATGTCCCGTGGAAACCTCTCGAGTTCGATGAAACAGTCAAGGTTGGTGAAAAAGACATCAGTTAGTTTTAGGTGCTATAGGCAAAAGGAAGTCACTGTGATAACATACTTTCCCGCTCTGAGCTCTGTCCAGTGGGTGTTTGAACTCTTTGTGACCACGGAGTTTTTCTGTAGTTTTATACATGTATAAGGGCTAAAAGTGGATGTTACAGAATTTCTAGGACTCTTGGGACCATGTTGGTCCAATCTTTTATATTTACTTACGGATATTGCTTGAATTAATTCGTTTTAAATCATATATATATAGACAGATATATTGTTTTGCCCCAACCATGTCATGCAGTTCGCCTTTTCCGAAAACAATTTAACTGGATTTTCTCTTTCTTCATTTATATTACCTAACTAAAACAGTGGAATGTGTTGATTGAAATGCCAGAAACAATTCACCATCGAATCCAAAGTGCATGTTCTATTGATGTCCAGTTCAAAATCGTTTTAGAACAAGTTAATGCATAGCACCAAAGTAATATTTCATGTTGTTATGCATACTAAGCAAAGATAATGTAGCACTTTCATTTGCATGAGTAAAGTACCTACGTAGTTATCGATTTGCCCCCGTGATTATCAGTTTCAGAATATATTCCCCTCATCAATGATAATTATCATATATGATATACCCTGTAGAATATTTACACGAAGCAGTTTATATATGTATATATATTATACTTCAGTACAGACAGGTCATATGACAACATATTGCGTCTGCAATGTATCAAAGTTTAATCACGATTCTGTCATTATGGAATATCATAAATGCTTACTATGGTTTCCCTGTGGGTATCTAGTGTAAAGGATTGAATTATAGCAGTAACGTTTTGGTAGACTTAAACGTGATAATCAGTGATACTTAAAATTGAAATGCCTAGTTCGCCCAGTTGTTAGAGTAATGCTCTTTGAAATTATAGGTTTAGCATATCTACTTCGAGCTGTATCAAGCGCTGTTGTAACTTAAGGTTATTTGGTCACAAAATTGGTCATATTGATGCCAACCAAATGGCATTGTAACCAGGTTCTCTCCTTCAGCAGTAAAATCTGACCGCCATCATATAATTGAAAACGTATTGAATATGTCATAAGACACAACTTAATTTGAATATATAATTTGAATTATTAAACCTAAAACGTATATTAGCTATTGGTTATCATACATTACGCCTACTAATAGTAAAGGGTTACATTTACAAAAATGTTTTTTCATTTCAGCGAAATTTAATGTCAACGAATTTGTTTTATTTGTAACACAAGGAAATTGTAACCCAAGATATTTTCTGAACCAACAGCATTACTCTTAGATTGTCTCCACAAAGTTTCATTTAATTTGTAGGTTTTTATCATTATTATTATTATTATTATTATTATTATTATTATTATTGTTGTTGTTGTTGTTATTGTTATTACTATTATTATTATTATTATTATTATTATTATTATTATTATTGTATATCACCAAATTTTCGAACTGAACACGTCCTGACATATCATTTACTATTATGTTTATAATATTTACTAAAATATGCAGATAATTGCGGGATATAATTATTCAAATGTTGAAAATTTGATGGGAAAGCCAAACTGTTTATTCCATAGCCAGGTTGTTCATTACCAGGCTGTGTTTACAGTAAGAGAAGTGTCCAAGTAGGAAGCATGTGTGCTTGATTCTGTTGTGTATTCAATCTTTAGTTCGTTGGGAAATATCAGATTGACATATGTATGACAATTGTCATAACTGACAAAATGTTGTCGATATATCTACATTTCAAATTAAATGTTACTGCTAGATTTTCATTCTTCTGATTTAGAAGCTTAAGTATGGATTAAGGAACAGGCAAGCCAATTAAAGTGCACAATTGGTTTCCATTGAATGCCAATAGTTTTTTGCTGAAAGACATGCACTTGTAACCGATTACACTTTAAAATACTTGATAAAGTAATATTTTATTTAGTACTTTAAGGGATTTACACATGACGTTCATGGAAATAATTTATTAGAATCATTTGTCATTTATCAATTAATAAGAACAGTGTAAACTTTGAACAACAAAATAGTAATAATACCTGCTACCGGCATTGTGAACAATTACAGGTGCTGACCATATGATAATTTTAAAATGGTTGGTGTTGTATGTTCAAATGGGGCCTACGTGGCCGAATGGAGAGAACATCACGCTTAGTACATATCTATCCCGCAATTAACACCTTAAAGCATGTGTTCGAATAGATACATACTGTCGACAACGCAGTGACCTTTCAGCAATATGTGCTTCATCATCCCTACAAATTTTTGTCAAGATACGTTACCAGTGTCAACCGCAGAAAATATAATATTCAAACCAATTATTGAAAAAAATATCTATAAATTCACTGGCACCCTTAGGCGTACTGAAGGGGTATTTATCTGCAAACGATTGACTAACCACCTGTCATATCCAGAGCGCCATGAAGTTCCCTGTATCATCTCACGACTGGACAAACCAATCATTAGTCCATTGTCAAATAAAGAGGTCATGAATTTCCGTGTAACATCCCACGACTGGATGAACTAATCATTTGTCCTTTGTTAAATCCGGAGGTCATTAAGTTCCGTGTATCAGTCCACGACTGGACAAACCAATCACTAATCCATTGTCACATCCAGAGCGTCATGAATTTTCGTGTATCATCCCACGACCAGGCAAACCAATCACTAATCCATTGTCAAATCCAGAGCGTCATGAAGTTGCGTGCATCATTCCACGACTGGACAAACCAGTCACTAATCCATTGTCATATCCAGAGTGCCATGAAGTTTCGTGTATCATCCCATGACCGGATAAACCAATCATTAGTCCATTGTCACATCCAGAGCGTCATGAAGTTTCATATATCATTCCACGACTAGGCAAACCAATCACTAACCCATTGTCACATCCAGACGTCATGAAGTTTCGTGTATAATCTCACGACTAGACAAACCAATCATAAGTCCATTGTCAAATCAAGAGCGTCATGAAGTTTTTTGCATCATTCCACGACTAGGCAAACCAATCACTAATCCATTGTCACATCCAGAGTGCCATGACGTTTCGTGTATCTTCCCGCAACTGGACAAACCAATCATTAGTCTATTGTCAAATACAGAGGTCATGAAGTTCCGTGTAACATCCCACGACTGGATGAACCAATCATTAGTCCTTTGTTAAATCCGGAGGTCATAAAGTTTCGTATATCATCCCACGACCGGACAAACCAATCATTAATCTATTGTCAAATTCAGAGGTCATGAAGTTCCGTGTTTCATCCGGCGACTAGACAAACCAACCATGAGTCCATTGTCAAATCCAGAGGTCATGCAGTTCCGTGTATCATCCGCCGACTACACAAACCAATCATTAGTCCATTGTCACATCCAGAGCGTCATGAAGTTTCGTATATAATTTCACGACTAGGCATACCAATCACTAATCCATTGTCACATCCAGAGCGTCATGAAGGTTCGTGTATCATCTCACGACAACACAAACCCATCATTAGTCCATTGTCAAATCCAGAACGTCAGGAAGTTTCGTGTATCATTCCAGGACTAGACAAACCAATCACTAATCCATTGTCACATCCAGAGTGCCATGAAGTTTCGTGTATCATCCCAATACTGAACAAACCAATTATTAGTCTATTGTCAAATACAGAGGTCATGAAGTTCCGTGTATCAGTCCACAACTGGACGAACCAATCATTAATCTATTGTCAAATTCAGAGGTCATGAAGTTCCGTGTAACATCCCACAACTGAACAAACCAATTATTAGTCTATTGTCAAATACAGAGGTCATGAAGTTCCGTGTATCAGTCCACAACTGGACGAACCAATCATTAATCTATTGTCAAATTCAGAGGTCATGAAGTTCCGTGTATCATCCCACGACTGGACAAACCAATCATTAGTCTTTTCTCAAATACAGAGGTCATGATGTTCCGTGTATCAGTCCACAACTGGACGAACCAATCATTAATCTATTGTCAAATTCAGAGGTCATTAAGTTCCGTGTATCATCCGGCGACTAGACAAACCAATCATTAGTCTATTGTCAAATTCAGAGGCCATGAAATTTCGTGTATCATCCCACAACTGGACAAACCAATCATTAGTCTATTGTCACATCCAGAGGTCATGAAGTTCCGTGTAACATCCCACGACTGGATGAACCAATCATTAGTCCTTTGTTAAATCCGGAGGTCTTGAAGTTCATTGTATAATCCGGCGACTGGACGAACCAATCATTAATCTATTGTCAAATTCAGAGGTCATGACGTTCCGTGTATCATCCGGTGACTAGACAAACCAACCATTAGTCTATTGTCAAATACAGAGCGCCATGAAATTCCGTGTAACATCCCACGACTGGATGAACCAATCATTAGTCCTTTGTTAAATCCGGAGGTCATGAAGTTCCGTGTATAATCCCACGACTGGACGAACCAATCATTAATCTATTGTCAAATTCAGAGGTCATGAAGTTCCGTGCATCATCCGGCGACTAGACAAACCAACCATTAGTCCATTGTCAAATCCAGAGGTCATGAAGTTCCGTGTATCATCCGGCGACTAGCCAAACCAACCATTAGTCCATTGTCAAATACAGAGAGTCGTGAATGCCGGGAATATATATCTCCAGGCGACTGGACATACCTTTCTTTATTCGTTGTAAAATACTCTTAAAGCACTGCGTACAACCATCTGGTAACAATCAATTTGTTGGTTTTCGATAAATCCAAGTGAAAAGCTGTAAGGATTTAGGTCTCTTGCTAAATTGTTATTACTGCACTTATTGTACTTCGAATCAACATGCATAAAAATACTCAGATACACCGAACAAACTTGAACTTTAAAGCTTCATTGTTTTGTAAATAGCAATTAAATTACGGTCTGGTAAATGTTTATATACTGCAAATATATATTATATTCGCGATAATTATATTTACACATAATTTCGCGAGGGCTCTCCTTCGCGAAAATAAAATTGTCGTATACTGAAGTGTGAAAGAAGTATGACAAAAAGAGCATTCGAACTGCAAAAATATCATCTCGACAATAACTTTAGAATTTTTGTACCGCAAAAATAAAATCCAAAACCAATTTCTGGATTGACAGTATTCAAGGTCAGCATATTTATTGTCCAAATTGTTTTAAGTATCATCCGCATGGATCAGCAATATCCGGAAATTTCAAAACAGACGTAAGAATTTTAATTGCATTTTAAATAGTAAATTATTCCTGATAAAACTCAAACTACAAGATAGCCCATAAGATTGGTGAATGTTGGACAAACACGGATATCTGGATAATAAAGAAGTGGGATCAGGTGTCAAGGAGGAGTATGTACATAGTTGACCAATAATAATTGACCCTTAAAAGGGAAAATATCTTTCTTTTTTACAACTTAGATTGATGTACAATGAAAAAAAAACCACACTCAAAAAGAAAAAAAAACAAAAACAAACAATAAAACAGCCATAACATTCTTAAATTCATATATATTTTGTGAAAATTGTTTGACAAAACCAGCTCGACCTCCATATTTGTATGTATGTATATCTCTTACTTGTTACATCAATCTAAGTAGTAAAAAAGAAAGATGTGTAGTGAACACAGCCTAACTTAGGCATGGACAATTCAACAACTGGTCTGTGCCACCTTTAGAGAATGTGAAACACTACCAGTATATAGAATGCCATTATAAATTCATATCAAGTGTCAAATTAATAAATTCCAAGTCCATTTTCTGTATATCACTTTCGCAACATATTTTAACTGAGAAGTCTGTTTCTGTATAAGAACTGATCGATTCTAGTATTTCGGGTCGAGTAATATATATTAACAGTAAACAGAGCGATACTGTTTCTCAAATGTAAAAGATTGACAATACAAGGGTCAAAACGTTACTTTTGTTCCGTGTCTTTAAGTAATTTGTCCACGTGGACACTGAACAAGTTCTGAGGTCATCAATTTCACCAAGATATATAATTGATTGAGAAAGCAACATCGATATATCTAAATGTCAACTTGGAGGTCATGGCTATCTTTGTCCTTTCTGATTCAGAAACTTACGATGAATAAAGTAAACCTCATATGGAACGATCTTAGTGCAAACACATTATGAAAGTGCTACGGAATTAAGTACACATACTATAAATATAATAAACTTCTAATCCATTATCCGTGATCAATGACTCAAATGGAAACAAAGCAACTTCTGAACGATTAAGTTGTGGGTTCATTTGCATTTAGAGCATTTAACATTTTTTGAACTTTGTCGAATGCATTACATTATCGACACTTAAACCGTTCCTTGTAAAGAAGTATATTCAATTTCCGGTTGATATATCCGGTACGTCTACATGAACAATCAAATGAAGAGGATAGCACGTGTAACACTCTAATTATTCACACCCATTTCATAACTACTATATTTTACTCAATCACTTCCGGTTAATCTAAATGTGCATTACTTATGATACAGCCATAGCAACCACACGGATCTTACATAGGCAATCTTGTTCAATTCACGACCTTGTATAAAGAACTCGATATTATTAACAACACCATCGTTATAGTTTTATAAAAGTGGCCAAAAGAGATGCTCAATAACACTTAATTTGAGCTCAAATATAATAATAAGTGTATATATCTGAATGAAAATGCGATTTCATAGTCGGCATATAGTACATGTAAATGTGGTGCAAAATCCGTCTAGCTTTTAAGAAGTTAAATCTAAGTGACGATTTCTGAGTAAATTATTACTTTAGTCTAAAATAAACGGCTGGAAGCGAAATACTAGGTACTTTATGCATACCCTCGGGGACTCAGGCGGTCCACCGGCAGTGACGGAAGTAGCTTATTTTATTCAGGATTATGTTTTATTTTGTAGGCGAATTTAACCTGTTATCGACAAACATTTGACAGCAAATGGCGTCGTCTGTTGTTGTTAACCAAACACTTAATTTGATCTAGACGTCTTCCTGACACCTGAATTTGGTGGCTTTGTTGAATATATCTTAGTATTTGTTTATTTTGACGTCACATAGAAAAAAAATTCATGTGTTTTAGTTGTTCATCCTTAATTAGATCGCAGTACGTGGCTAGATTCCCACATCTTACAAGCCTAATATTTGCGAAATGTACACACTGGTGTCAAACTAATTAATGACCTCATTTTCAATTAATACATGGAGTTATCAATATCAATTTCTTGGGTTGATAATTCCATATATTAACATTCATCAAGTAAAATGAAAATAGATGAAAATGTCATCAGTTAGCTCTCTCTCTCTCTTTCTCTCTCTGTCTGTCTCTCTCTGTCTGTCTCTATGTCTCTGTCTGTCTCTGTCTGTCTCTCTCCCCTCCTCTCTCTCTCTCTCTCTCTCTCTCTCTCTCTCTCTCTCTCTCTCTCTCTCTCTCTCTCTCTCTCTCTCTCTCTCTCTCTCTCTCTCTGTGCACTATTCAGCTACACATCAATTTTTGAAATCATGCTCGACAATATTCATCAAGCAAAATGAAGATAGGTGAAAATGTCATCAGTTAGTTCTAGATCTAATTGGCAAACGGTAAACAAACTGTATATGGTCGTGCCCCGGAAAATAATTTAACATTCCTGAGAGGGAGACTTCATATTATTGAACAAGAGGTCCCCGTATTGACCATAGAACTTCCTTAATAGCGATTCCAAGCATTCAGCACGGTAAACCTGTACAAGTTGTTTATTGGCAGGTCGCTAGACTCTCAAAATATAACATCCATAAAGAAAATTGAAGAAGTACCAATCAATAATCAAAACTCAAGTCCATTATAACACGACGAATTAGATGTGCAAATGGTCTCAAAATGAAGAACAATTACGAATCCCATACGGGAGAAGACCAGATATCCGAAAGGAGTCAGCGTCTTCTGCTGGCAAGCCACAAATGTTCAAATTCAGTAAAAAGGTCAAGGTGATGAGGTCAAGTTTGGTGAAAAGCATAATTGGTGACGACGACTCCAAGCGTTCAACAATGTAACCTTCTGTAAGTAGATTATTGGCTAGTCGTTTAGCTCTCAGAATAAAACATTCATAAGAAGAGTGTACCCTGGCATAACGTATAAGTTGTGAAATAAAAACTCCATAGGCAGGAGAAGACGAAAAATCACAACTCCAAGACATCGCCAAGTTTGTCGTACATGTAAAGGGAGACGTGAAGGTGACTGTCCTTTGCTATCGACAGGAGTAAATCTAGGTAAAAAGCAGATGTGTTGCTATCTGTCGTCTCACTGATCTCAAACTCAAAAGGATACATCTGGCCGAGATAATTCTGAAATTCGGAACTATTTATAGACAAGATGTTGTCAATGTAACTGAAAGTAAATTTGAACCGAGATGCTGACTGTTTCGTTCATGTAGCAAGCACTTCTAAAATGCGCTTCACACGAATACAAAAATTATGTCAACAAGGAGGGGACACAATTGGTACCATTGGAATGCCGATATCTGCTGGAAACCCTTATCGAGTTATATATATATATATATATATATATATATATATATATATATATATATATATATATATATATATATATATATATATATATATATATATATATATATATATATATATAATTATATGTCGGAATTTAATAACGTTCATAAAAAGATGAGAAAATAAAGTGTAAATGACTTCGACGAAAATTATTTATCCCGGATATTGCATTGTAAATAACAATATCACCTCCCTCATATTATTTATTGCAGTAAATAGAACCATGATAAATGTTTATCTTAGAATACTTATGTTTATCATTGAACCCATGGGTGACATTAGCTTGGTCATTTTTGTCTGGAAAAGTAAACACATCAATGAAATGGTTCTATGCTACATATGTCACAACAACATAGATAAACAAACTTGGAACGTACAGACCGTAAGAAAGATATGAGCTATGGGAGTCAAATTCCTAAAAAGACTTTGCTATGATATTTGTAACGGTAAAAAGAAATCTGATTTATTGCAAATTGAATTGATCTATGGTTGTTATGTTTTATGGTGTGTGTGTGTGTGTGTGTGTGTGTGTGTGTGTGTGTGTGTGTGTGTGTGTGTGTGTGTGTGTGTGTGTTGTCAATACTTTAATAGTACTCTAATATTTTCGAAACATCATTAAACAACAATTCTAGCACCATACATTGAAATGTTCCAGTATGTCAACATAAAAGTACTATGTATGTTTTATACAGTGAGATGGTATTGTTTAAGTACTAGTTGAAACAACATCTCTGACATTACGATTTGCATTAAAACATATTCGCGAAGAAGGTGGGCATGTAATATATACGGTAAAATCATAAATGTCCATGGGTAACCCAGAATCAATGCAAATTAAACCAATACGAAAATTTATACTTGGATGAAGGACAATAGGATATCTCATAACAGACAATGAATTATGATGAACAACATACATGTACCTCTATATAAATGTCTGCATGTTACAAAATAACGATCAATGTCCAACTTCATTCAAAATCCAAGAAAATTAATGTCAACAAGGAATGTTTTAATGGGAAAACTACATAAATTTAAACATATAGGCTATATAGTTTCAATGTGCTACACTTGACCAACACATTGTGGTATGTATCATAAAGGTTTAGTTTTGCCAACAGTATCAAAAACATCCCTCTGAAAGACACGTACTCTTTTTAGCGAATATTCAATTTTGGCATTAGTAGCGAAAGTGTTGAAGCTAAAATTGAACATCGCTAACAATTTATTATTTGCTTAATTTTGCTTGAAATTACAAAATTGCCAAAAATACTTTTTGCTAATATCATATCTCGTTTTGAAAGGACAAAACGCTTAATTTTCGTCTCGCTAAAAGTTTCAATTATTCGGTTTGACTCGTTTATTTGCAGAATATATAATAAACTTAAAATATTTCTTTTGAAATTGTCAGAGTTTTATTTTTCTTCCACAATTTCAAACTATTCGGTCCTTGTAACTGAATAGATATTCAGAAAAAATACGTAAGTAAGCAAAAACAAACAATCAAACAAACAAACAAATAAACAAGCAAGCAAACAAATAAACAACAGAAAAAACAGTAAAGCAATAAAACAAATGATAATGAAAGTGTTCGACTAAACAATTGCAATATTTTCATACTTGTGTATTTTATATTGTATTTTCGTAGCGTGCTTTAAATTGGTAACATTCGTCATTAGCATAAGACTGTAACATATGCATGCGAGATGCGTTAAAATACTCTAAACAATAGCCGTGTAGCCAATGTACAGCCACTGATCGATATAATAACACTACTTAGAGAACACATATCCAGTGCTGTTATATTTGTAGAAGTTCAGTTCATCAGGATAGTTTTTGATGGATGAAAAACTTAAAGGAGGCTAATAAAGCTAAATTAAGGACTCCGTAATTGATTTTAAAGTCATCATATGTTATAAGCCATAAAAAGATCGAGGCGTACCGAATATGACTTAAATTGCGAAACTGGTGAGAACTACAGTATGCAGTTAATCATAGGTAGATACCAGTAAAAAAGATATACTTTAATTCGATTCACACCTAAAACAGGGAGTCTTAGAGTGAAGATATTGTCATTGTTTTGTGAAAGGACGTACATGGATATAAACATGTAATGAGGACACGCAGTTTTCAGGGTAAGAAAACAATATAACAATATATCACAGATCTGATTTTAAGAGATTTAATTTCTTCGAGTTTTGTTTGAATTCATTCACTATTATTTTGATAACGTTGGATTGGCTGGACTACTTTTTCGAAATATAATTTTGAAAAATGAAATTTACATGCGAGTTGTATGTGTGACTGTAGCCGCCCGTGAATGTATTTGGCGAGTAGCCTCTTTCACAGATTTTTGTGCAATATATGTACAAATGTATATGCAATATACTGTGGATTATAATTCTTATGGTTTTTTTTTTACAAATGAATATTTGTCACATATTTAGGCAATTTGAATGACCCCAAAACCAATTGTCTTCTGTTTTTTTATAGTTTAAGCATAATGACAATAAAGTCATTTACTAATTCATGAATGAAATAAATTGTAAAAAGAATCGAAAGATTATTATCAAGTCGTGTGGCGCTTATATCAACGGGATTTGATTAAACGTGACAAACCAGGATTGTACGCTTTTTCTTGTTTCGTTGTTTTTAATGGAATGTCTAGTTTCTCCGGAGACTATCACCTAAAATAAAAATGACAACACGACGATTTGGATGTCATCACGGAGTGTGGGTATTTAGATAAAAAAAAAACACTATGATAATTCGTAAACACAGTTTTTTTGTGTTGATGGGTGAACCCTTATAATCGAAATAGGTACTCCGCAATATTTTGTCATAACATCTGACCACATTACAGGGCAAATCCTACATTTAAACCGATTGTAAAAAAAGAAATCAAAAACATTGCAATACAATTAGATTATCGTTTCTCAGAAACGTGACAAATACAAAACATTTAAATTTGGTCACGTGGTAGAATAGGAATACAATTCTAAATATCAACAAATTGTTTGTTTGGCGGATACCGATCTAACCTGGGTAAGAAGATATTGAAATTATTTTTATCATCTCTACAAAAGTATAAAGAAATAATGTCTAAATCATATGAACATACAAAATAAACATTTATAGTGAACATTTTCATTATTTTTAAAAAAATATAGTTCCATTTGTCTGAGTTGGTTAGGTAAACAAACATTCACATTATTCAGACCCATGTAGTCGTTCACGTTTCTTTGGTAAAATAAACAAACATTCACATTATACCGACCCATTTGAATTCAATATTCAGTTTTATAGATTCCCTTTACTCTCTTTATCCAAGATTTCAATTGCCATGTTTTGTACATGCGGAATGAGGATTCTGAAGTTTACATCAGTCTCCACAAACAGAACACAAAGAAATATAATTTTCCCATGGAAACATTATCATAAAATCCGCCTACATAATTGAAAAGATGCGTCATTTTATCGTTTAATCTCGTAAAAGAAATACCGGATTTAGGTGTGTGTGTGTGTGTGTGTGTGTGTGTGTGTGTGTGTGTGTGTGTGTGTGTGTCAGTGTTTGTGTGTGTGTGTGTGTGTGAACTGTTTTGCCTTTATATTTTATTCTATGTAATATATGTGTATATATGGCTGGCTGGTTGTTTGGTTGGTTGTCTGTCTGTCTGTCTGTCTGTCTGTCTGTCTGTCTGTCTGTCTGTCTGTCTGTATGTATGTATGTATGTATGTATGTATTTGTGTGTATGTTTGTGTATGCCTATCTTTCTGTCTGAATATCTGTCTGAATGTATGTTAGCTTACTTGCCTAATACATTATGATATAATCTATAAATTTTAAAAAGGAAAGAATGAAATGTGTTTGACCTTCCGAACAGACGTAAAAAGCTGGGGTTTTAAACTGAATATTTTGTATCCAGTTACATGTATATAAATTTATACAGGGCGAAACCCTCATGTATGTAGAGAAGCTCACATTTTCCCTACTACATCCGGAAACTCGTAATACTAGTAGAAAAAAGAATCTGCTAACATCGGGGTTTCCCACGTGGAATTAACAAAATGTCGTAACTACTTCAACATGACGCCTGAGCAGTAAGTCTTATCACCAATGAATTCAAAATAACCAATTTGGAGACATATTTTCTGGAAGTATTGCTGTTCTAAATATTTGACGTCTCAACTAAACTTTGACGTCATTTTGCCCTCGAATAGAGTCTCAAAGTATGCCTTTCTCGCATTTTTAAAACAGTAGGTGTGTAGTGCGTTTTCTTTCAAGGCATTAATTGTCGTAGTTCATCCTTTCAACCCCGAATGGTATATTCTTTTCTATAGTTTAAGTCCAGTCCATTTGGTCTGTAGGGATGAAAGGGTTGAAGCAATAGAACATTTACATATTTTAAACAACATGTAAAACTGCAGATGGTTGCCTTTGCCTTCTCCATAGGTAATACGTATGTTTTATTATTTATAGTTCTTTTGTCGAAGTGATATGTAGGTAGGAGAAAATACAGAAATTGAGAAAATAATTTCGGTTTGGGATGTATACTGTGAAAGGTTAAATAAGATAGAGTGGAACATCGGGGTATTGTCATCAATCAACCTCTTCAGATTTGTTTAGGAATAACAATTTCCGATTCCTGTGCTTGAAGTGACGTAACCAAAAGTATTGCTGCCTAACAAAAAAAAAAGCGATAGTCACGTGAAACGAATACAAAAATCTAGAATGATTACGGATAATATATGTAACCGAAATCTGTCCATGGCGAAAAAGATCCAGTTTTGAGTTTTTTCAGTTTAATCGATAGTAAAACCAAAGGTCACACGATTTAATAACATTTCAAGGGAAAAGAAGTATAAAAAACATGTGACAGTAGTTTGCTGGAGATGGTTGATATATCGGCATTTCAAAACAAATAATCCGACATTTCACACAAATCTAGCTTAAATACAAGAGTAATTTAAACAAAGAAATTGAAAGAAATTTGAAGAGGGACCTGATTTCAATTCCATCTTTTCAATTTTTGCAAAATATGAGAGCTCAGTATCATCATGTGTGAAAATATGAGCTTTGTTTATCAAGCTGAAAAATATATAGAGAGAGACCAATTTTATAGCAAAGCGAAATAATAAAAGCAATGCGGATAAAAGCGGATCTTTTGTGGATGCTTTGATTTGAACTATTGGAAATCATGGTAACCATTACCCCCAAACACTGCGTCTATTTAAAATAACTCTTGAATGGATGCTAGGTATTTCAGGAAACTGTCGGTATTCCGATGAGAATCAAGTGTTCCACTTACGTTATGTTCTTTTATTCGTATTACTTATAATGACTATAGACACAGAAGATAAATAAACAACAAGCAGACGCGACAAGCGTGATGAATCCGTCGAATTCCCACATTTAGTAGATCTTTACATTTTGACTACGTATTGGACTCATACATTGTATAGTTGTTTAAATTCAAAGGGTGAAAATTTTGCGTTTTTCTGAAAGGAACTTATTCACGGGTATTGAATTTCGCGCAAGATAAGTTACGAATTGAATTTCTGAAACTAAATATGTGTTAGGTTTTATATTGACGGGTATTTAATTTTGCGGTATTTTATTTGAACGAGAATATAGCGAAATTAAATCACCGCGAATAAAAGCGACCATACATTATCCAAGATGATCCTATATGGCAGTGCTTGTTTCACATAATTACGGTCATTTCATATACAGTGGCAAATTATCCAATGATAATTGCTGTTGCCTAATGTATATAAGGATATATTTGACTAACTATAATGATGAGTGATTTGTTGTTGTTGAACGGCCAAAGGCGAGTGTGACGATTACGATTCCTCGCTTATTTTATTTCAATCGATTATGGACCCGCGTTGGTTTGTACCGGCTGTAGAAAGGAATATATTGAAGCATTGTCATTTGGCATCCATGACCTTATGAATGCCTACCGGACAAAACCAAATACCATGTTAGCTGTTTATGACGAATTTGCTTTGTCCAAGCTAATGAATGCAATGACAGCAGTTCAATTCTTATATTTTCTTATCTTATGTTTTTTACCTTTATATATTCATCTTTTGTTAATTGGAATTAAAATCTCCGTAAAGAATGCGCACCTCTTCTTGTACACACACTTCCAAACAGCCGTTTGCTTTTTTGAGATGACGAACATTTTTTAATAATGGATATATAGAGTGAGTACCAACAAATGATAAATATAAACCACGATGATTACATATCAATTATATATACATAAGTCACAACAAACAAACAAACAAACAAACACAGAACAATGAATTAACACTACCAAAAGTACCATTTATGATTTGTGGCAAGTGAAATATAACTATATTACGCAACAGAAAACAAAAATCATTTTGTGCATCTTCTCAGAACAGAAATTATTACATATATTGATTTCAATTGTAAAGTGATTTCTAGAGATCTGGGTGAAAATAAAACAAACACAAGATTAGGATCATTTCAGTTTGATGTGTTTGAATTAGTTTTAAGTCCATAATGGAAATCGTCACCATTGGCGAGATATCTTTATTAGATAATGTCTTTCTTTGAAAGCGCATCAATCAAAACACTTGAAATACAATTACAGAAAATCAGCTCGCAACATTTACCGAATATTTACTAATCTTGTTTACACGTTATTCGGAGTTGTGCAAATTATTTCGGATGGTTCTTTTTTTCTATAAACTAACTCTACTATCTCTGTGATATATTTTCCCCCTGGGATTTTCATTATTGGTGTAGGCTTTTGCCTTTCACTTGAGAGAGAGAGAGAGAGAGAGAGAGAGAGAGAGAGAGAGAGAGAGAGAGAGAGAGAGAGAGAGAGAGAGAGAGAGAGAGAGAGAGAGAGAGGGGGGAGCTTTTACAATAACTTGATCTATTTTTATAGCTTAGGATATGATGCAAGCAGAAGGTCCTGGGTCCTATATTTGATACTGGATCACTCCTAAGACTTTGTAAGAGTAATACATGTTCCTTCGCCATGCCTGTGCATATGAGTTGAATTTACGGGTATTTCGCCAACCGCAAAATACTGACATTAGCCAAATCACGTTTGGTTTGTAGCATTGTAGTAATAGTTAGTGAATAATTCTTAGAGGGACCTTACAAAAATGAAAGAAACATATACAGTCAATAAATGTTATTTTTATTTACATTTGCAAACATCTGATATCGATAAAATGTTACGGTTCATCAGTGTCCACTTACCATGTGAAATGTCTGATTGATGTATCTGCTTGAGGAATATCCGTATCTGTATCGATTATACCACTGTTAACGGATTCATTTTTCTGAAGATACCTGCAGTAAATGTATATCAATCTGCGACTCGACGTTACAGTAATTAGTGTTTAATATTTCGATTTAATAGATGTAGATATTTACTCTTTATAACATATATATCTATTCTACATATAAGATTCTCGTGTATATTAACTGATGTACAGTGATATTATATGCTGAGTTCACTGATCTCTCATATGATCAATGTGTTTAGAAGCATACTATTAGCGGATGTGGTCTACAAGCAAATTTTTATGGATATATTATTGAAGATTTGTAATTACGAGGACGTTAAGGTATAGGAATTGAACGGATAGTTATTCCACATAAATGTACAAGTTAACAATTGTAAGTACAAAAGGGGTAAGTTTTCATTTTCTATGATTTTTTATGTGTATAATGTTGCATAAACTTACTGACAATTAATCCTTTGGTACTTAAGATTTTTATATTTGTATACTGTTTTTTGAACCTCCAGACGGTATCTATGGTTTTTCAAAAAATGCACCTTAATGAATACCTACTTTCGTATGGGTAGCGCCATTTAGAATCAAAACTCCCCAAAAGCTTAGATATTCATCTTTTTAGATATGTTTATCTTATGCCATCTTTCAAATTAAATTATACTGTATTTATTTATGAAAATTGATAAAATACAAATAGAGATTCAATTCAAGATATAGAACTCCAGCTAATTATAGTTGGGATACAGTGTGTCTTACAGCGCTGTGTGCTAACCACTCGGTCGGTATAATAGTCTTGCTTGCGATTACTCTGTTTCACTAAGTGAAATGTTGAGTTGCCTTTTCGTTGGCGGTTGTTAAGATGTCTGTACCAATTGTGACGAATATTCACTCCTCACGTATTTCATTGGATTTGACTGTGGACTCACGGTGGGTGTAACCGGTCGACAGGGGATGCTTACTCCTCCATGGTACCATGTCCCAACTTTTGGCTTCGAGAGGTCCGTGTTTGTCCATTTTTACCGGATTTGTATCTATGTCCTGGACATTCTATTGATATATACTTTGGTATCTGAGATTTTTTTTTTATAATTTTATCAAAATGGATATTTCCTTTTGCCGGAGGTAAAGCCGACAAGATGATCAGTATAGTAATTAACATTCAATTGTTGTTACTTACCTGTATATTGAATGTGTTTGATTATTTATTTAAGGAGAAATCAGTTACCCATACTTGCTAGACATGTAAAATCTGTTTCACCTGTTTTGTAAAAATAACTTTCATTGGAGTTCATTAAATTTAAGTTAATAAAAGAGTATCTAATGGCATGCTGTTGGTTCTAATTATCCAATAAAGACAAATAATATGATATCGATTTTCTCAGATAAAACAAATATTATTCCTGCCAAAAAATCTTATACTGCTCATAACACATTTGGTTTAGAAGTATTTATGAGTTTTCAGTTCCTGTTGTGGTGATCTTGTCATTATATGGTTCACATAGCTTAGCTTTCAGCGAGATTTTAACAGTGACGGACGTGTTGTATCGTAATAACTGGGCTACAGAGACCCTATCTTAATATATACATAATCAATTACTTACTGTACAAGGAGGGGGGGGGGGTAACTCGCAGTTTTAATATTCACTAACTTGTCGATGTTGGTAAAACCATGAATTTAAGAATATAAAAGAATTTGGATACCAAAGTATAAATCTTTAGGATGTCTAGGATAAAGGTAGAAATCTGGTTAAAATGGACAAACACTGACCTGTTGCAATCAAAAGGTGGAATCGGGTTCCATGGACGTCTAAGCATCCCCGCCGTGAGTCCACAGTCAAATCAAAATGAAATACGGGAGGAACGAATCCTCGTCACAACAGGTACAGACGTCTCAACAAACGCCATCGAATAGGTAACTCAACATTTCACTTAGTGAAACAGAGTAATCGCAAACAAAATACTACAATTTTGCCATCAAACGCAGTTTTCGATATCCCTGTGTTAATAATTTGTCAGTGAGTATCCTCTGTATATGAAATATTCATATGTTGAACACGCATATCGGATCATTTGTGAAATATAAACTTCTTATGCGGGCGATTGTGGGATATTACTACTTAAATGTGGAAAATTTACGAAAGGAAAGCCGAGATCGTCGTCGTATAACTAAATTGTTAATTTCCCGTTTGTGTCTATAGTAAGTAAAATGTCTAAATATGAAGCGTGTGTGCTTGATTCTGTTGTATCTTTAATTTCTAGTTCGCTGGGATATATCGCATTGACAGATGTATGAAGATTGTCTTTATCAATTGACAAAACGTCGTCGCTATATCTAAATGTCAAATTAAAGGACTTCGCTAACTTTTTCTTTTCTTTTCTCTTTTTTTTATATTATTTTTTTGATTCAGCAGTTTCTGAATGGAGTCTGCTTCGTATGAATAAAGGAACAGGTCAGCTAGTAAAGAAGCACAATTAGTTCTCATAGGAATGCCGACAGTTTGTTGAAAGACCACGTCTCCAAACATTATTAATTCATTGTCTGTTAGAAATTCAAGTATCTTTTTTACATCAAATTCGGTATATATATAACTTTATATATATATATAACCTCATTTTTGATTAACTCCCGGTAAACGAATTTAAAAAGCTGTGATCAATGTCAGGAAAAACAAAAACCTGAACATTACAATCTGTAAAATTAAAAGCTCTATACAGTAAATATTTCGATGTATCATGTATCAGATGTTTTGTTGTGAGGGGACAACATTAACATTTATATAGAATCCGGGATATTTCATATTGTCACCTTTAGTACAGGATTTGGACGTTTTTGGACATTAATTTACTGATCCCAATTACGGGGGGGGGGGGAATAAGTTAATATTGGATGATAACTCATTTTGCAATTTGGATTCTAAATTATACACTTCTGAGATTCAAAAGTAGACTTTACAATTTTTTGAAATGGTTGAGTTCAAATATGGTTACAGGTTACAATGAGTTACATTCAATTGTTTCTGTGTCTGTTATTTGACAGTAATATTTTAGTGCCAGTTGAAAGTAATTGTAAACATGTCAGTATATACTTGTTGATTAAATTCTACATCTGTCAACAACAAATTCTTATTGTCTGAACCGGTGAAACATCTCAATGAATTGTTTTATAGCTTTTACGGATTATTTAAGAATTTAACTGCTGGTAGGTTGCATTCATCGACTTATAAATGCCAACTGTATAAAGGCAAATTTAGCTTTCAAGGATTATTTAAACATTAACTGCTGGTAGTTGGCATTCATGGGCTTATGAATGCCAACTGTATGAAGGCAAATTCCACGAAGCGCTTCATGATGAATTTGCCTTGACCAGTTGGCATTCATTCATGTTTTACTTGACTATATGTAGTTAACCTACAAAATGTATGCATCTTCTATCCATGAATGAGGTGTTCATGTCCTGTATGCAACAACATATACACATATAAAGTAAAAATGAGGCACTGATGGGTAATCGAAACACCAAATCCATTAGAATATATAAACATGGTCATAACATGACGAACAATTGCGAATTTTGAATTTGTAATAATTATTAATGTAATAAGTAGAATTATTGTACCATGTTGAGACCATTGCACATCTAGTTCTAATGGGTTAAGGTTTCCATGGAACATTTGCAACGGATGTGGCATGCCAGCAGAGGATGCTGACTCCTTCCGGACACCTGGACCTATCCCGTTTGGGATTCGCAATTGTTCTTCATGGTGAGACCATTGTACATCTAATTCGTCGTCTTCTAGTGGACCTGAGCTTTGATTATTAATTGGTACTTCTTCATTTTTACTTTGTAGTAATTGACATTCGTTTGATGACGCCCCCTTACACAGGGTAATATTAATATCAATACTATTATCTTATTATCGCTATACATTTATTAATATTAACAATATATCATAAAATATACCCATTCCGTTCAATAAAATATGTATCCTAATACATTTTGCATAACATTTATAATATGGATGGTACGTTGAAATTATCAATGTTATATATTTAATCTTCTATTCATTCATTTATATTTTACAGCAGGTTTATCGATGTAAACTTTTATACAGACCTGTATATTTAAAAAGTAACGACTGTCTCTTTGAGTAACAACTGTTTCTCGAAATCGTGAACATCGTATGATGGTGATGATTCTATGTAGTATTTTACAAATGCAAATTATCTATTGTTTGGCGAGTCGGCTTGGCTCAGTCGGTAGCGCGCTCGATTTTTGACCGTGGGATCGTGGGCTGACGACAGGTCGGATTCCTGGCCTTCGGATGACACAGTAAAACCCGAGGTCCCGTGTCACAGTAGGTGTCGGCACGTTAAAAAACTTAGCCGTATTTTCCGAGCAAAGACCAAACTTTGAAGCCATTCACTGGCATTGGTAACGTTTCCATATGAGTGAAAGATTCTTGAGTGGGACGTTAAAACAACAATACAATCAATATATTATTTGGCTACCTATCATCAGGATAAATAAGATTTTCGAAAATTTGCATATGCAAACGATGCTTGTATATGATACATTAAAAAAATATGAACATATCTTTTTATTATTTTCTTCTAGCGAATTAAACCGTTCTCAGACATACGTTTCTTGAACAAAGACAAAAGTAACAAGATAAATGCAAAATCTCATACCTCCCGGCCGGGGTTCAAACTCTCAACCTCCAACACTAACGACTGGCCACTCAAGTAAGTCGCCCCTACTCTGAGACTAGGCAACCGTTTGGACTTTTTG
Source organism: Atrina japonica (assembly GCA_030159075.1). Lineage (NCBI taxonomy): Eukaryota > Metazoa > Mollusca > Bivalvia > Pterioida > Pinnidae > Atrina > Atrina japonica. The sequence continues at coordinate 1,779,808 of BROG01000061.1, read as the reverse complement.
TTCCATTGGTCTTTTACGCCACACTAATAGATAAGATACTTCATGCCTTATTCACGTAGCCACAGAAAAGTGCAATGAACGTGCATGCTAAACATGCTTTGGCGACCACCTGTGTATAAAGACCACCTCGTCATAAAGACCGTTTTGACTGTCCCCAGTAGTACCATTTGTGTACAAATCAACTTCTACATAAAGACCACCTCCCTATACAGACTAGTTTTGTTGTGTCCGTAATAGGGTCTTTATATACAGGTTTCACAGTTTAACTGTATATAGTTACTATACAATGACGGCCATGTTGTAATTTTCGATGACATGGGAATTCTATTTACATATACTGGTATAAATCCCTGACCTACCGCACAGAAATGGCAAAACTTCACAATCAATGAAGGTTTTAGAAGAACACGAACCAATGCTGATTTGAGATCCTCGGTGATTTCAAACAGGATATTCTAACAATTCGGAAACGGTGATTCAAAAGGATGAAGGCAAAATCAATGCTATAGTTATGCTATGGAATACTGTCGTTTGTATGATACGGCACACAGTTATTTTGAAACTATTCTTCTTCTGTCATTATTTTTGCTATTTTCTACTATATCACTTTATTTATACATTATCTCATATATAACATAATATATGATGAATATAGAGAACTTATAAATCAGAACAAATAACACTGGTTTCCTCCTTATAATCATGTTTAAGGTTTCTTCAGACTAATGCGTACAGTATTAACGATTCGCTGTATTAGGAACTGTTTTCATTGTCGATATTGACAACTCCAAACATGGTTAGGTAATTCACCAACGTACTTTATACAAAAGCTGATAGATAATAACCAGTCGATTATTAACTTCTCATTCCCGGAGATCTATCACTTTCTGGGTTATGAGTTTCATGACGATATCATTTGATTCATCATTCTGCATTTGTTGACGTGACTTAGAAGGGGAAAACATAAAATCAGAATATGCCTTAATAACACACTTTCTCTGGAAATCTTTGTACGAAAATGTAATGTGTAAAATTTGGAAATTACAATTATTAATATTTGATATACTAGGTTGTCTGTCTTTATGAGTAGGTGCAAATGTTTAAGTGGACAAAGTCACACACACACACACACACACACACACACACACACACATATATATATATATATATATATATATATATATATATATATATATATACACACACACACACACACAGGCACACACACACACACACATCCATGCACACTTATATAAAAACACACACAAACATACATACATATATATACAAACATGTCACCCCTAGAAGATATCGGGGTGATAACTATTCCTTAGGTGATGTCCTTGTATATATTTTGCTTATATGATATATATTACTTCAAACAATTATCATAATGTTCAGGTAAATATACAATTTTTTGTCAAGGAATTGATTTTGTCTCTGCATTCTGTAGCAATTACCTGAAAGTCGGAAATTATTTGCATCTCTTGAAGTAAGAATTAACTATGCAATATGAGCAATGTCGTCACTCTACTTATGATCTACCTGATAAGATATCTTTTAAATGTTTCTTTGGCAATTATGACTCATCGTATTGTCAGTTTGAAGATTGTTATGAAACAGTATATTCAGACGAATTTATATACAGCCATTGTTTTTACAACAATGTTACCTACCTTCCATTTGGATTTAACTGTTGATCACAGTTGTTGGGACCGGTCTACAGGGGCTTATAACTCCTCCATGGCACCTAATTCCACCTATAGTTTCTACAGATCCGTGTTTGTCCAATTTCACCAGATTTGTATTTGTATCCTGGATATTCTTATTAGTTATACTTGAGTATTTGTGATTTTATATTTTAAAGACAGTTACTTTGTAAGAATAGATTCAATTTAAGAACAGATTTTTCGAGGAGCGACCACGTTCGTTATAAAGTAGGGTTCACTGAATTAATGTAATAAGTAGAGTTCTGTCTTAATGTAAAGCAATAATAATAATAACAATAATAATAATAATAATAATAATAATAATAATAATAATAATAACAATAATATAATAATAATGATAAAAAGAAGAAGAAGAAGAGAAGAAGAAGAATAAGAATAAGAAGAATAACATTTAGAATCTTTATTATCAGTTTATTTCATTTTCATTGTTATCATCTTTTTCATAATTATTTTTTGTCATTTATTATTATTATTATTATTATTATTATTATTATTATTATTATTAAACGATATATATTTTGTTGTTGTTACAATTTCTTTCGGCACTATTATCAATGTCACAAATGTTATTCATCATACAAAATGTAGCGCGAAAATAGACGCAAAATGAGAGAAAATGCAATTATATAATATAGTTGCCGCCTTGAGCAATAGAACAGGTTGCATTGCATGACAATATGTCGAAAACAAACGACTTTATTTCAAGAATTCATAAAAATGCATATTGTATTCCTAGAAGTCCTCGGAAATAAATCTGTTTATAAAAGACAGTGCTTCTTCTTTTATCATTTTTATTGTATGAAGTTAATTATAAAATATAAGATAAAATCGTGTGCCAGATATTAATTCGGATACAGTGATCAATATTCCATTTAAATTTCTTTCGTGTCAAACAAGCTGGAGATTTGTCAATAACTTTACTATTTATGAAATGGAGGGGATTCAGTTTGTTATTAAAGAGGTTGTGTGAAGTAGAATTCCATTTATTGTTATCAACAGCGGATATAAAGGTGAAAAACTGCCACAAAATAATCGGCTCATTAGATCGATTTATTTCATATTGAAGAGCAATCGTGTTACCTGCATGACGTACCTGATATTACAGATATATAATTGCATGAAGGTATATCGTGAAGTTTTTAAAGCAAATGGTTTGCAAGTTAGAAAGTCTCAATAGGCAAGGATGTTAATTTGTTAATGGATGTTTAATGCCATCAACAGGTGTAGTTGTTATAAAAATGAATTTGCAATTTGGTTACGCTATACGTTAAAGTTTCTGAAACAAATATTTTGCATGTTAGAATGTCTCAATAGGTAAGGGTGTCAATTTGTTAATGGATGTTTAATGACATCAGCAGGGGTAGTTGTTTTAAAAATAAATTTGAAATTTGGTGCCATTGAATCAATTCTATATTTCAGTGAAAGAAGATGAAATTACGTAAGATTTCAAAGCACTTCAGAACCTGGAATTTATTCTTCTTGCGGTGAGGTTTTTAAAAGATATGGAAATGCTAGAGACATATTTCCTGTCATTTAATTTAAAAGGTAAGTTTTCATTATATTATAGATTCAATTGTTGCAATATTTGTCCAATGATAGAGCGTCCTACTGGCAAGCGGAATGTCCCATGTCCCGGGATCTGGTCATAGCAAAGACTTTAAATTTTCACTGATTGTTTCTTGTCCAAGCGCTCGTCATACGAAGGGAAAGCCATCAGTCTTATAAGAATTAAAACTGGGAATGCATGACTCATATAAAAAACCCCACCACATCGGTATCAGTCCATAGCAAAGGCAAATATTTGTAGCACTTCACTCAAAGCTGGAGTCATATCCATATTAGTCAAGAATTCTTGGGAAATGTAAAAACACCAATGAAAACAAATTACTTGTTTTGGGGAAATAAAAATAGATACAGATATTTGTTTAGGTATCGGTTACAATCATGTTTTTATAGTTACCAATATTACCCTCATATATGTCAAAAACTGGCATTTTACTCTGGTGTGATAAAACTGTATTAAGGATTGTTTCAATATATCCTTACGCATAGCGCTTGACACATTTAAATTTTCTGATAATCACACACACACACACACACACACACACACACACACACACACACACACACACACACACACACACATATATATATATATATATATATATATATATATATATATATATATATATATATATATATATATATATATCTGTGTGTGTGTGTGTGTAGCAACAATATGATCGTACTTAAAACATGGGATGCACATGCGATTGCTCATGGAAATAATGATGCGCAGTAGGAAGTCATTGCATGTACATTACATACTTTTTTCCAAAAATGAAAAACACTCACTACATTTATATATATATTACTATTTTCTGTGAAACTTTAGTCAGCTGGATACAAATTCATTCTATATAATTGACTTTGCAGGGGGGGGTTCATATGACGTAACAGCTGAATAGTTGTGCATCAAGTAAAAAATAAACATCGAAATCGTTCTGTATACTTACAATGACAGTCGGTATGTATTATAAAAATAACACCATAGTTAATTTTTTTTTTAAATGGGAAAAAAATGCCAATAACGATCGGTTTCTTTCAATACTATTTGCTCAATTCAGCTCAAACTATAAAATAGATGTATAAATTGGCATCATACAAGGGTAAATGATAAACACTTACTTAATGTATTTCCAAATTTGATTAAAAGTAAACTTCTGTAAAAATTTCTATCTTAACTTTTGAAGTGTAATTGTGCTATCTATACGAAATACAATAAAACCTGCTATAGTGGCCACCTCTATATAAGGATTACCTGTTTATAAAGGCCAGTTTTTTCAAGTCCCTTGACTGCATACTTCAACAAAATTGAACCTGTGTATAAGGGTCACCTGTACATAAAGGTCGATATTTTCTGGTCCCTTAGGTTGCCCCTATATACAGGATTTATTGTATTACTTAAGTATACAATAATCACCCGATATTGAAATACAAGGTACTGGGTTAATGCATACCCCTCTTCGGAGACTCAAACAGTCAATCCAATTCGCGAACTTTGAGAAAAAACATTGATGTTATAGTAGTTTCGTTATAAAACAAATACATATTTTTCATCATCTTAATTTTATTTATTAATGGCAAATTTAATATTTTCATTTAATGACCAATCAGATCGCCGGGCACATTTTCCACGCCGAACAATATATGTGCGTCCATGTTGTTAACAAACCAGGTACATGTAGTTGTTTTTTCACATGTATCAGTGGAATTTAATCACTGACTGAAGTCTTGGAGATTTTTTACATGTCGACTTTACACTGACTTTCGGACAACATACCAAACAATTATTCCTGTTATAATTTGAATCGCATATCTCCTTGCAAAATCTTTTTCAAGATTTCATGAATCGATATACAAATATTTACTGTATGTTTATTTAATGAAAGGTCGACCAAAATATCTAAAATCTCAAAACTGTTATTAGTTTTATTTTTGTGTTAATGCTTTCGATGACAACTTCAAATTTAATCTTTTTTCGTTGCATTGTTCAAGTTGATATGTCAATGTTGAAATGCAGTGGGTATGATGAAATGATACCATACATGGATAATTCTTTTCATACATAAAAAGTCGCAAATGTATCTTGAAAGTTATTGCATATTCATCAAAATCATTTATTTTTATAAATAAATTGAAAATAACCCATCTAAGGCTGAATGTACAAATTACATTTAGAATTTATGAAAAAAATTACATTGTAAGAGAAATAAAGTCATCTTTTAGATACGTTAATAGTTCTGCAGCAACGATGATACTGAAATATAATTTTCAATCTTAATTCAATCTGGAATACTAAGCTTCTCACACTTAAAGCTGAACTTCGAAGATAAAAAGCTTTTGGACTTTTAATAAACAAAAAGTGTGTGCTGAAAAATGTACAATATATTAAAAATGTTCCTTGTATACATAAATTTTGTGGACGAGAAAACTGAAAACGAATCTCTCTCTCTCTCTCTCTCTCTCTCTCTGATCGGAGCACAAATGCCACATGTATAATATAATAATTCATACTTGTATGCATGTACGTATGGATATTAACAGCTATATGACGTAGAAAAAGGAGAAAACATCCTTATGTCGACCGGTAACAACTGACCTTGCATCAGTCCACTGTCAAAATCTATATGAGTGCAATAGATCGTCATCATAATCGGTGTTGACAACTCCACACCTGCTATATACTGGTAAATTAACATTTCAATTATGTATACATGGTCACTGTACCTGCTGTGAACTGGTAAATTAACATTTCAATTATGTATACAAGGTCATTGTACCGACTTAAAGTTGCAAGATTTTGACTTTAAAATGACCCCCTACACACCCTTGTAACGACAGGTTATACGATGGAACTGTGTATCAACAATTGTAGATACAGATAATATTTTATGATAAAGATATATCATATTGATGATAGGCGTATGGACAAACTAGTAATGAAACAAAAATCACACACATGACTCCAACAATTATTATTAGATTCTTATAATGAATGATAGTGTATTCCTTATGATACTTTTCAATCAAAACTCTGTGTTGTTATTATTCTGCTGTTAATATGAAACAACAAGAACAAATGGGCAGTATACCATACAATTAACGTCACTTATATTATCAAAATACCTTCATCGATCTTACCTCAAGGTAAAATTGGCTACTTTATATTATCGCACTGATAAAACCGGACAACACACACACACACACACACACACACACAGAAAGAGAGAGAGACTTTCAGTCGGTGAGATAGATAGATAGATAGATAGATATTTACCGCGTCATTTGTAATTAAATCACCTGAATGCACATTATATCCATTGCAGCGTAAAAAATTTAAAAGAAATTATATAAATTCAGCGTCACATGTTGTCATGAGAATATTGTAAGGTACGATTCATGAAGTAAACTGATGTGGCATTGAAAATTTATGACTGATAACCTTAGGGAGTTATCTGATAGTGATGCACGGATAAAATGCACGATGGTGCTACGTGAATAACCGTTTAATCCTGTATTATGAACTTTAACGCAACAGATGCAAGGACTCCGAAGAAATACGGGTTAAGATTTGGTCTTTGACTTGTGTAAACAGAACCGTCTACGAAGGAAATTTATACTTATCACCCGTCTGTGATGACTTTAAAGAGTGGTCAATAAGTGACAAATAATGTAAGCGTTATTGACACTTGGTGTCTATTTAGATCAGCTATATGATAGACAAATCGATTTCGATAATGCCGAGGATAAACTAACAGCAACTATGAATTAGAAAAGAAATTGTATATAAGAGATGCATCGCGCTCCGTTGATAAACTAGGCAGAGTATGATATGGCCAAGGCATTGTATAGAATTATACAGACTTAATAATTGAAGGATAAATGGAATGGGATAGAAATGAATGATAAATGATAAATAATAAAATGTTAAATCGAAATATATAAGTGAATAAATTAGATATCAATATTTGAAAAAAATAGATAAGTATAGATATATGTAGACAAATAAAAAAGTAAATGGGTAGAAATGTAAATGAATAAAGACAAAACATTCTACTAGTTTGCATGGATCATAGAATAAAGAAAGAATAAAAGAGCAAATATAATCAATTTGGGCATTTTAATTGTCTGTTTACTTTTTAATTATACTTTATATTGGCCATCAGTGAAAAAGGTGAAAGGTTCAACAGATTCGTTTTCTGCCCATAGCTATAAGTGACCAAAATGTTCATATGTAAAAGGCAAAATGGGAAGAGTTTTTTTTGTTTGTTTTTCTGATATTCGTTTCAATAGTTTTTGGTCAATAAAGCCAACGAATCCTTTTTCAAATGTTACAATAAACAAAACCAGTATCAACTATAATGTCTACAACAACAACAACAACAACAACAACAACAACAACAAACTACTACTACTACTACTACTACTACTACTACTACTACTACTACTACTACTACTACTACTACTACTACTACGACTGCTGCTGCTACTACTACTACTACTACTACTACTACTTTTACTACTACTACTACTTCTACTACTACTACTACTACTACTACTACTACTACTACTACTACTACTACTACTACTACTACTACTACTACTACTACTACTACTACTACTATTACTACTACTACTACTACTACTACTACAACTACTACAACTACTACTACTACTTCTACTACTACTACTACTACTACTACTACTACTACTACTACTACTACTACTACTACTACTACTACTACTACTACTGCTGCTACTGCTGCTGCTGTTGTGCTAAATTAATTGATTCTATTATTATCATTACCATTATTTCATCTTTACTATCATCATCATCATCATCATCATCACCACCACCATCATCATCGTTGTCGTCGTCAATACCATCATCGTCGTCGTTGTCATGATCATCGTCATCATAATCAATTATTATGATTATCGTCGTTGTCGCTATTATTACGTTTACTGCTACAAGTATTAATTATCATGAATTTGTTATAATTTTAGTGTCTTACTGCTTCTCTATTTTGCAGTTGGAATCAGCGTAGCTGCTGTTTTATGGATGCTAGCGTTAATCAATGGTAAATATATTTTGTTCTTTAGCACCTTATTGTATAGCATTTTTTAACTAACTGATCTAGATAATGAGTATCCAGAAAAAGTAATAAATTAAGGTTTCTACTGCAAAAATAATCTAACACTCCCCAACGTTTTGATCAGCATTAAAAGCGCTTTTATAGAGGATGTTCGGAAATAAAGTCAAATTTGTATTTTCGTTTATACTTGTTTACAGTAATTGTGAACAAATACAGCGAGTGAAATTAGATAATAACAGGGTACAAAGGCTATATTATATACAGTAATATGTGGTATCAGTTTACCCTATACAGTATATAAGAAATGTTTTGGTAAAAAGACAGTATTGTTTTAATACTAGCTGTCTGACACAGTTATAGCTCCATTTCCATTAAAGTTGCCATTCTACGTAATTTCGTAAAATTTATACCTCATGCTTTTTTCATTAAATGAAGCACTGGTGATATAATTCGTTGCATTAGTTTACGAATTGCAATTTGCAACCTCAAGTAAGACACAATATGATGAAAATGGACCTTTAACTGTGTCAGACAGCTAGGGTCAAAATGAAACAAAATTCAATAGAAGGATATTTGCATTATGAATTTTGAATGTTCGGTTACGCCACACATAACAATGTTTCAAATATTTTAATGATGAAGAACAGAATCCGGTTACAATGAACCCAGGAAGAAACGTCAGTCTGCCTGACAGTTAGTCCGTCAGTTAGTATGTCAGTCAGCTAGTCCCTCAGCCAGTCTGTTAGTTACTACATCTTGTTTTCAGTTTTGTAATTGCTCACCAGTATTGGCGCCACCGTCCGTAGTCCGTCAGTCAGTATTTCAGTCAGTCAGTCCGTCAGTCAATTAGTCCGTCAGGCTGTCATTCAGTTAATTCGTCAGCATGATCATCAGTTGGTCCGTCAGTCAGGCTTTCAATCAGTTAAACTGTCTTTTATTTCGTAAGTCAGTGAGCATGTCAGTCAGTTAGTCCGTCATTTAGTTTGTCAGTCACTCTGTCAGTCAGTCCGTTAGTCTGTGATGGTCAGTTAGTCCGTCAGTCAGTCTGTCGGTCAGCTAGTCCCTCAGCCAGTCTGTTAGTTACTCCATCTTGTTTTGTTTTAAGTTTTGGAATTGCTTACCAGTATTTGCGCCACAGGTAAAGTCCGTAGTTCGTCAGTCAGTATTTCAGTCAGTCAATTCTTTAGTCAGTATTTCAGTCAGTCAGTTCGTCAGTCAATTAGTCAGTCAGGCTGTCATTCAGTTAATTCGTCAGTAATGGCGCCACTGGTAAAGGAGATGTATTGATCCATCAACACTCACAGAATGCTTATTATTCTAGCACCTAGTCGATCTTGAATTTCATTGATCTCTCTTTGGTGAGGAAATCTGTTTACTCTGTTGAACTCATAATCATATGTAATTGATTGACATGCTAATCGAAGATCACGTTCAAATATTGAGAGGCGTAAATTAAAAAGTGGAAATATTTCTGTCTTGATTTGAATCATTAGAATTTTTATTTACATATCTTATCCACATATAACACCCTTTTTCTGTATAGTGATGTCTCATGTTTCTGTTTAAAACCACCAAGAATCGGGTCAAATTTCTAAACCTATGATGTGTTCTATATGAAAGTTTACGTGTAGGTTACCAGTACCCGAACTCGTACACGTAAGGTTTCTAAATCTCATTATCCAATGTTTGGTTCAAACCAGTGTTTATTTTTTTTATTCTAATTATATTTCTGATTTTATTTAAAAGGTCGCAATGCTGATATAATTTTACCGCCCATAAAAAATTCAATGGCGTGCGATATGAAGATGCAACTTATCAAAGACGATATAATGACGTCACCCACATTCATCACGATGGCAACTGCCACGGATTCGGGGACAAAAACGCAAAATATTAACATCAATTGCAGTAATTATTTTGAAGTTGACTGGAATGATACAGATTTTCAAAATTTAGGTATATATCAATCATTATCTTATAGCATACTTCTGTTTTGTGTTCATTGGTAAAAAAAAATAATGGCACGACAGAAAATAATTATAGCTAAGCCATTTCACAATGTTTATATATTTTCCTCAAAATATCCTCAATTATTTGAATTGATATAAGTTTTGTCAGAAATGTTTCTAACTGTTTTGCAAATAACAGTTATAAGAAATTTAATATGATGTGGATTGTAAAAAAATCAATTTCAAACATTTTAATTGCGTTGTAAAGCAGAGTAATTGCACATAAAATCAATAAATGGACAAATGTATTTTTTTCTCTAGTTTTCTCTAGTTTTAACATATTGAAGTAAATTCGCAAATTATTGGTCTTGAATGAATTTGAATTTAAAAACGATACGCTTGGTACTGGAAACCTGATAATGGTCTTTATAAACTAATTTTACCAAAAGTCCAGCGTAAAGAGGATGTCCTCCTCCCGATTGACCTCTCGCCAAATGTCTGACACGTGGCTCTCCATGACGAGTCATTTGATTGTGACGTCATAATGGAAAAGTTTGCCAAAAGGTGCCGTGTCGAGCATTTAAATGTGTTACCAAATGTATATCTCTTGTTGTTAGGTTATCAACTTTATGACCAAGTGTATATCTCTTTTTGTTAGATGTATTAGCTTTGTGACCAATTGTATTTCTCTTGCTGGTAGGTGTATTAATTTTGTAACAAAGCGTATATCTCATGTTGTAATGTGTATCAACTTTGTTACCAAGTGTATAACTCTTTTTAGGTGAATCGACTTTGTTGCCAAGTGTATATCTCTTACTGTTAGGGAGATTAGCTGTATTACTAAGTGTATAACTATTGTTGTATTGTGTATCAACTTTGTTATTAAGTGTATATCTCTTGTTGATATGTGTATTAACTTTGTTACCATGTGTATATCTCTTGTTGTTGGGTGTATTAACTTTCATACCAATTGTATATGTTAAGTGCATTAACTCTGAAACCAAGTATATTGCAATATCTGCGTATAACTCTTGTTGTAAGTTGAATCGACTTTGTTGCCAAGTGTATATCTCTTGTTGTTAGTGGGATTAGCTTTATTACTAAGTGTATAACCCTTGTTGTAATGTTTATCAATTTTGTTACCAAGTGTATATCTCTTGTTGTTAGGTATATCAACTTTGTAACCAAGTGTATATCTCTTGTTGTTAGGGAGATAAGCTTTATCACTAAGTGTATAACCCTTGTTGTAATGTGTTTCAATTTTGTAACCAATAGTATATCTCTTGTTGTTAGGTGTATTAACTTTGCTACCAGGTGTATATCTCTTGTTAGCTGTATCAATTTTTTATCAATTGTACAACTCTTGTTGTTAGGTTATCAACTTTATGACAAGTATATATCTCTTGTTGTTAGGTCTAATAACTTTGTTACAACTCTTGTTGCTATATATCTCTTGTTGCAAGGTGTATTGGCTTTGCTACCAAGTTTATTTCTCTTGTTGTCACATACATTTCAAATTGGAGCTCAACTGATGAAGTCTAATTGACAGAAACGATATCGTCTTGAGCATAATAACTTTGGTATTATGTTTATAATATTTATAACCACTAGGTCGTTGCCACTGCTGGTGGACCGTTTGATTCCCCGGGGGTATACATAAACCTAGTACCTGGTATTTCGGTACCAGCTGTTCATGTTATACTAAAGTAATATTTGGCACCGTTAACACTATTTAAATTCGAAAATTGTCTAAAGCTAAGATGGTCATTTTGTTACAGTAGTTACTCTTAGACGGATTTCGGCCATACATTTAGAGATATTATTTGGCCTTGTATGATACCACTTCATCTTTACAAAATACACATACATTTCAAATTGGAGCTCAACTGATGAAGTCTAATTGACAGAAACGATATCGTCTTGAACATAATAACTTTGGTATTATGTTTATAATATTTATAACCACTAGGTCGTTGCCACTGCTGGTGGATCGTTTGAGTCCCCGAGGGTATACATAAACCTAGTACCTGGTATTTCGGTACCAGCTGTTCATGTTATACTGAAGTAATATTTGGCACCGTTAAAACTATTTAAATTCGAAAATTGTCTGAAGCTAAGATAGTCATTTTGTTACAGTAGTTACTCTTAGACGGATTTCGGCTATACATTTAGAGATATTATTTGGCCTTGTATGATACCACTTTATCTTTAGAAAATACACATACATTTCAAATTGGAGCTCAACTGATGAAGTCTAATTGACAGAAACGATATCGTCTTGAGCATAATAACTTTGGTATTATGTTTATAATATTTGTAATGTGTGTCAACTTTGTTATCTAATGTATATCTCTTGTTGTTAGGTTATTAACTCTGTAACCAAGTGTATATCTCTTGTTGTTAGGTGTATTAACTTTGTTACCAAGTGTATATTTCTTGTTGTAAGGTGAATTATCTTTGTTACCACGTGTATTTCTTTTGTTGTAATTTCTATTAACTTTGTTACCAAGTGTATGTCTCTTGTTCTTAAGTGTATTAACTATGTTATCAAATGTATTTCTCTTGTTGTAAAGTGTATCAACTGTGTTACCAAGTGAATTGCTTTCGTTGTTAGGTATGTTAATTTTGTTACCAAGTGTATATCTCTTGTTGTTAGGTATATTAACTTTGTTACAAGAGAATAACTCTCGTTGGTAGGTGTATTATCTTGTTACCAAGTGTATGTCTCTCGTTGTTAGGTGTATCAACTTTTTATCACGTGCATCATCCTTGTTGCTAGGTGTATTAACTTTTGTTAACATGCGTACTACAATTGTTGGTACGTGCGCACCAACAATATTTTGCAATATGCGAACGACTAATTGACAACTAACGGACAGTTTATATAATTTTCCAGTTCTGTTAAAAAGAGATCCCTTTGATGTAAATAACATACTCAGTCCACATGCATTAATTATTGACCTGTAATTTATTGTATTTTCGTCAGATGCTTTGTTCTTATCAATGATTATGATATTACCCTTCGGCCTCAGGAAAAATACATGCATAAAATATAACGTCAATAAATATCTGTGCATAAATCGTCAATAATTTACCATCCAATTACGTATTCACAATCATTAAAATTGCATTGTCTGCATTCGCTTAAAATTTACTTCAAAACTTTGATTGGTTTTACTTGTACGTCCTCATATATCAATATTATTTTATTTTTAAATTTCACTATTATTGCAGAACTTTTTTGTGAATATGGTCAAAACATCATATTTACATCTTTCCTGTAATTAAAACACGGAATATCGTACAGCAGCTGTTTTCGGTCAGTGACGGATGTCAAACACGTGATTTTGTTCTATACTTGCGTGACGACGTTTAACTTGTAATTTAGCCATATTGTGTCTTATATATTTTAAAAGTATTTCAGGGAAAATGGTGACAAAATTTAAATGTCTCGCGTCAGTGTAGTTTTCCTAACCCTTGTCCAAATACACCCTGTATTTCAAGACACTCATCTATTCCCAATCAATATTTCAATATGGTTTAGTGTTATACATAATCTTTCAATATTCGCAGTATTAGTGACGTGTGTGTGTGTGTGTGTGTGTGATTACGTAATACAATCTAAGGTTAAATGTTTAATACTATTGTTCACATGATGCAAAGGGTGAATGTAATACCTCCAGAGAGGACCCATGGTTCGGAAATAGTGAAAAATAAATAACGATCTTCTTAACCTCGTATTTTGCAACATAGATACAGACCGGATCCTTATGTTCCGCTATGGTGCATGGTGTTACTAAACACACATGGAGGTCAAATAATTTTGTCATTGAAATTTCTCTATCCGTTACCTAGAGAGTATGGGAACGGGGTGACAATCTGTCATTCCTCATTTCTGTTGTGTTGCAAATATATATAATGCTATCGATTGTTTTGAACTTGTTTCTTTAACTTGGTTATAACACATATCATTGCAATGAATTTGAATATTGTCAAGCTATGACACATAGCATATTACATATTGCTACATCAATACAATCACTTTTAATTTTCTCCGAAATAAACATCGATGCATTCACATTAATATTTTGTGAATATAAATATGCATTGTCCACTTTCTATCACATGATTCACAGATTTAATTGTTGACATTGGATAATGTATTAAAATCGACAAAGTTTTGATACATTGTTATGTATCAACACGTTCCATGACACGAATGATGTCATAATCAACAATACTACTGTGAATATTCGTTATTATAATGAGTCGACATGGCTCAGTCGGTAGCGCGCTCGACTCTTGATCGTGAGGTCGTGAGTTCGAGTCCAGCCGGTTGCAGGTTGGTTTCCTATCCTTCGGATGAGACAGTAAATACCAGAGTCCCATGTCACAGTTATTATCATTATTATTATTATTATTATTATTATTCATTTTATTTATCTAATGTCATCCATTTACTTATCAATTTATCAATTTCCTGATTTGTTTTTATTTTTTCAGACTTTATCGTAGAAGAAGACAACGATACCGTTTTTGCAACATTGTTCCCGTACTCCGGAGATCCGCTGACCCTGCGCAGTGGTCAAGGAAAGTTATTTTTAATCATAAGGATACCAGATGACAATGCTACAATATGTGTATACACACTTCATAAAAACGCAACAGTGAACATTCAGAAAAATGAGACTACATACAATAGCTATGAAATGTCATCTTTTGAACTGATGTGTTTAAAACAAAATGAATCCTTGGATGGCATAGTACTGAATAGTACCGAAGATATTCAAGTATTTATCGGTAACAGGGAGTTTTTGAAAAGTGATGAGAATGAGGAAAGTGGTGCCTGTCATATATCTACTGACAATGTGTGGGAATCCTTACCAGCATTTGATTCTCTAGGAACGGAATATTTTATTCTTATTCCTGACCAGATGGAGGACTTTTTTATTATTCTATCAGGTACTTTATAATACATCTGTTTTTGTTTTTCTGGGTCATTCAGATCCCATATGCCAGGGCGTGTTCAACATGTGAACATTTCATATACCTATATAATCTACTAACTGATAAGTTTTTGTCAGAGGGATATTAGATATAGCGTTCGTTTAATGTCATCATTTAGCAAATTGTACAATCAGTATAATGAGCTTGTTTGCAAATAGAGTAAAACCTGCTTTAGCAACCACCTGTGTATAAAGACCATCTGGACACAAATACCTTTGATTTGCTGTCCCCAATAGTACCATTCGTGTACAAATCAACCTCTATATAAAGGCCACCTCCCTATTAAGACTGGCTTAGTTGTGTCCCGAAGGGGGTCTTTACATACAAGTTTCACTGTACAATGCTTCAAATGTCGAGTTACTTGTTCGATATCGGTTGTTAAGTCTTCTATCTTCATTTTGACGAGGATACATGTTTCTTATTTATGGACCCACGCTGGGTAGTTGGGGTCAACACAGGATGCTTACTCCTCCATTGCACCTAATACCATCTCTGGATTTTTAGATATCCGTGTTTGTCCAATGTTCTCGATATTTGAATATTTTTATCCTGAACCTACTAACGGTTAATAATTTGATATCTATTATTTCAAATTAAATCAATAACTTCCAGTTGTATTACAACCAGATAGTTTCTAACTAATTGACAATGCATTCGATTAAATGACTATTGTTGTGGTTTCAGTTACAGTAAAGATTACGATATATAATCCCTCATGGTACTCTCAGCAATCTTTCGGTATTACAAATGAAACGGGGGTCTTTCATATGCATAATCAGAATGAGGTCCTGTATCATAGGGGTTACATTAAAACGTTAGTATATCAATATAGCATTTAATACATTTATGATACATGAGCCTTTAGTCATTTCATGTCTGATTCATATAGATGATGAAACTTTCACTATTACTGAAAAAAACCCATCAGGAATCAGCCAACCAATCTAATCCTCGAAAACGTGTCATTTTAAAATTGTCATACAAACGTGTGATTAATTATGTATGGACGAAATATCTATGCCTATTATCTAATAGCTACATGCAGTTTCCAGGGCCCCTGGGGCCGAGAGGATAGTGCATTGCGGCAATCCGCTGGTCTCTACCGCGTTACATATGGTAACCGGATTTTATTCTTCACCACTTAAACTGACTACCACCACATGAATGAAAAATAATTGAGTGTTGAATGTAAATCAACATTCATATTCAAAATTCAAACTTTTTTGCAGATTCCTTATCGTGATTCCTTAAAGCAATCAGTGTATTCTTCGATATCTATGGCAGATGACCACATATCTTCCGTACTTGACGCATTTATCTTTACTACAGTGCACCATGCCCAACATTCAGTATTAATTCACGTCATTTAAGTATACAATTAACAGTAACCAATGTAATATTACGTAAAAAGATATATTTTTATGTGATCTATCCTTAATATCTTAATATGTAAACCAGTTCCTTGCTATTTCAGGAATGGAAAGTGGCAAGATAAATATTACTACGGATGCGAACGACACAATAATTACCAACCGTGCATTCGAGTCATTTCATATTAATTTAAAAGGAAACAAGTATGCGAAAATTTCTTCTACGAATCCTGTACAGGTTATGTGCATAACCTGGGTACCGGACCGAAATGGAACAATGTTTAAAAATCTAATATTTCTAATTCCAACGGATCAGTACACAGACTGTAGTTGGGTTTTAGTTCAAAACTGTGATACATGGCCATGCGTATTGGCAACGAATATGAAACCTTTGGGCAACATAACCATGAAAAGTGTACACACGAATGCAAGTTATTCTCTGGTACAGAAGCCTGGTGACAATTATTCTGTATGGGAAATAGGTAACCTGTCTGATGGACTATACCGGTTTTCAGTAGATAATATGGATAGCAAAGTTATTTTTTATACAATTAATAAAGATAAAGGATGGTTTATGCCAGGTCTCAAAACATCGAATAAAACATGCAGTGAGAATAATCAAGGCGGATCAAACTGTTTTTCCTATTTTACTTCGAATTATGACAATACGTCAACGTCATCAAACAACAGTATGTATCAGAACCAATCAGTTGAATCTTCAACGGTTTCAGAGATTACATCTGATAATACCTTAAATATATCGATATCATCATCAACAACAACAAAAACAACAACAACAACAAATATAAATACTTTATCAAACAACGCAACTGTGGACAAGATTCCAATGACTGTCACCAATGAGACAGATAGTGTACAACAGAATTCATCAGGTGTGCAAAACAGTTCAAGGCCTGGTGTGTATTATAACGAAAGCCAAAGAATTAATCAATCACAATCGAATACGATTGAAATACAAAACCCTAATCTAGTTTTTCTTTACGAAGAAATCCCAGAGGATGACACTATAGTTAGAGAGTATATGATAGCAGTGATAGTGTCTCTTTGTGTAGCAATATTTGCTGTCATAGCTGTGATAGCAACATTTCTTTTCCTTGAACTTATTTCTAGAAGAAAACAAATACGAAATACAAAAATAAGGCCATTTATGTCTTAAACTTACATCCACAATTCGTAAAAATGTATACTTCTATTCTTAGGTAAAGTAAATTAAGGTTTTATTATGTAGTTTTGATTTTGTTGTTAGCTTATTTGTTTTATATTTAAAACACTTGTAATTCGAATTAGCACAAAACCATACCAAACACATAATTATACCATGTAAGTTTGTTTCGACAATAATCGTGTAATTACAGCGATGGCATCAGGTTTTCGACAAATGTCACAATATTTACCTGTGCTAGGAAGCGATTCCAAGTCGGGCTTCTTGGACACCGTGCTGTGACACAGCACGTACGTATAAAGACTCATCCGTGTGACATCTGGGTTTCACTGTTAATAATGAGCACGTTATGAAAGAATGGTCGCGGCCATTGTTTTTTTTTTCTTTGAGATGCGACGCAATATCGGGGAATGATCCCAGGATTACTTGCTTTCGATGCTCGTCATCAAATGAACGGAAGATTTTCGGCCACAGTGAATAAAGAACTTAGTATTCTGAAGTAGTTTAAATATCATGGGATTTGATTTTAAAATGTCATTAATACAACAAATCGAGTGTTACATAAATAACGACAAGAAAGAGAACATAAGTGAAAAAGTAATTAGCAACTTATTGAAGAGTTTCTTAGGGAATATTTATTACAAAATGATTTACGTAATTCTTAGGTCTATTTTGTCTGAATGATATGAAACGCATGTTTTTGTATGTAAATATGTATGTAAATAGTTATGTATGTTTGGATGTAGGTACGAACGTATGTATGTATGTATGTATGTATGTATGTATGTATGTATGTATGTATGTATGTATGTATGTATGTATGTATGTACGCACGTATGTGGACGACTGGATCGTTGAATGTGTATGTGTATACATACGTTTGTATGATATATATTTTTCTGTTTGTTATACGGTATTTACAATGTATATAGATATTAAATACTTCATTCACAAGATTACATTTATTGTCATAATTTTTGTCTGTGAAGGCAAACTTACTTATATTGAATCCTGTTTATTGTAATCCAGTTTTATTTGAATGAACTAAATTTCCTGGTTAAGTATAACCCGATTGATTTTAAACCTCTGTTTATTTGAAAGAAACATTATTGTACCTTAAATTCCAATATATAGGGGTTCGGCTGTAAGTATATATGCAATTATTTTTTTTTATTTATTTGTGATATCTCAGATAACAATATAAAAATTTCAGATACCAAAGTATTAATCAATAGAATGTCCAGGACATAGATACAAATCCGGTAAAAATGGACCTCTGGAAACCAAGAGGTGGGATCAGGTGCCATGGAGGAGTAAGCACCTCCTGTCGACCGGCCACACCCGCCGTGAGTCCACAGTCAAGTCCAATGAAACAAGTGAGAAGTGTATCCTCGTCACAATTGGTACAGACGTCTCAACAACCGCCAACGAAAAGGCAACTCAACATTTCACTTAGTGAAACAGAGTAGTCGCAAACAAGACTATTATACCGACCGTAAAATTTGCGGAACGTTGACATTAAACGCGGTTTTCGATATCCTGTGTCAATAATTTGTCAGTGAGTAGTTTACCTCTGTATATGAAATCTTCATATGTTGTGCACGCCCTGGCATATCGGATCATTTGTGAAATATAAACTCCATATGCGGGTGACTGAGGGATATTACTACTTAAATGTGGAAAATTTACGAATATTTATGATATCCGGGATATAGATAGACACAAATCTGGTAAAAATGAACAAACACGGTCCTCTGGAAATCAAGAGGAGGAATCAGGTGCTACGGAGGAGTAGGTATGCTCTGTTGACCAGTCACGCACAGTCTGTCTGTCTATCTATTTATCTATCTATCGATCTATCTATCTATCTATCTATCTATCTATCAGTTCTATTATATATATTCAAGTGATTGAAAAACAACACAACAAACAGAAAATATCTTAATTTTATTGTTTTGACGTGCCGCGTAATTTTACCGTGTTAATCTAGTTTACACAACCATCTGTTACGACATTGAGATAAAACCAAGTGCTACAAACAGTTCGATATCCCAGACTCTAACTGCTTTGTTCGTGCTTTTAAACAATTAGTCGGATTCTCATGAGTACAATTTTAAGTGTCTTGTGTCACAGCTATATTTCCACAGGAAATTGACTAATTAGGTGGAATTAAGAAAAGACGGTTACAAACACATTTTTGATTATAACGATCATTATGGTCCGTCAGAAAGTACTTTTAAAGACATGGATTATATGAGACTTGTTTTGAATCATACACAGAACTATTAATCTACAATTAAATTAACACGTCCAGGAATAACTGATAATTTCCTATACGATTTTAAGTTATTACTCTTGGGTAGCGAACGAGATTAAATCAGTTGATGCAGTTTTACCATGATTATCTCATGATATATCAAATATTGCTGTCATGACGTCATTAATAATATTTCAAACTGAAAAGAAATAAAAAAAAAAACGTTAATGAATTGACGAAAATATGATTTGATAAAATTCTTGTCATAAAGACTTGGTTCATCTCATTTAAAAGAAGATCATTTGCAACATTTAGGGTCGTATCAACAACCTCGTTAACATATATTACATTTATTGAATGAAATATTATTTCATTAATGAGTAATATCAGTGATCATTAAAACTTCTTGATTTTGATTATTACAAAGTTATTAACAAAGTTACATTGCCCTAATAATTTATCACTGGTTTAAAATTAAATGGACATTAGCTGTATTACGAAACATACATCATTTCGATTTTTTAATTATGGTCAGAAATATTGTTTTTTTTTTACCAAAAGTGTCTGATTGGATCCAATTATTTGTTTGTTTGTATTATTTTTATTGTTTATTCGATCTGTATATTTTCACAAATATGGAGGTATCAGCAGTCACAGAAGAAAAGTCTAACTGTTGTCTTTACACTTGCCAGACTTGCAAGCAATAACACTGTGCATCCAATTAAATGCCACTAGAATTTGCATGTTTGAATTGCTAAATGATAGCGACCAATTGTAATGGCGGCCAGGAGTACTCGATTACAATATACCCAGAAAGTAAACATGCAAATTTCCTCACAAAATCAGCTTGGCTTTCATTTTGACTCGAACCTGTCCTGAATAGAAGTGAAATACTTCATCTTTTCAATTTCTTGATTTTCAATGTTTTACTGGTGTTTTGTGCAACATTCAATAATTTCAGATTATATTGTTTTCTATAGCGGTTGTTGAGTCTTCTGTACCAATTGTGACGAAATTTGGTTCCTCACGTATTTCATATGAATATGACAGTGGATTCATGGTGGGTGTAACGGTCAACAGGGGATTCTTCCTCTCTCATAGACTTGATCCCACTTCTGAATTTCCAGAGGTCGGTAATTATACAACATTCACCAGATTTGTATATGCAACCCGGACATCCTGAATATTTTTACTCTGGCGTTTAGCATTTTTACACTTTCAAAGCGCAATACATTAAACGCACAGACATGAAGACTTCCCAAACGCCTATAGATAGTTTACTTCTAATTTTCAACAGCAGCATCCTAACATGAATTTGAATATCCAGATATATGTCTTTCTCGGACAAGACTAAAACGTGAATTTGATTTTGTGTGTGTTGGTGACCTTGTTTAAATGGACATTAGCTGAGTTTACCACAATATTATTTCGATTTTGTTTTTATTTTACTGCTTGTACTTGATGTACAATAACAATTGTGACGAGGATACACTCCTCATTGGACTGTTTGATTGGACTTGACTGTGGACTCACGGCGGGTGTGATACTTACTCCTCCATTGCACCTGATCCCACCTCTTGGTTTCCAGAGGTCCGTGTTTGTCCATTTTTACCAGATTTGTATCTATGTCCTGGACATTCTGTTGATTTATACTTTGGTATCTGAATATTTTTATATAATTAAAAAACAGTTAAGGTTCTTGCTGCTTTGTTAAAATATCAAAACACAACGATCGTCCAATGTTGTAAATATCAAACTATTCCAAAGCTGAAATCTACAACTAATCAACGGATCAATGGTGCTGATTTACAGATTTTGCGTTCAATTACGTTTCAGGTAATTACTTGAAAATTTTAATATATCAGTATCAAACTTGTTTACTCCAAAACTGAACATTTAAACATACTGGAAATCTATAAATCTTATGAGTCTCCGGGTCCTTCACTTAACTAATTTTCAAAGTGCATCTAGTGCAGTCAGCGATATCGTTTGTACAATGGCGGCAGTCATTGTTCTTTTTTTTTAGTAATTTTGTATTAATCCGACATTCATAAAGAGTGGAATGTAATTCATCAACAGAAGTTTTATTTGTGATTTATAATCTTCCGTTTATGACATAAAATGACCCAGAACACGTAAATTAATGATTGGGAATAAATTCAACTAGCTGTTTTTTGTGTACAGTAATGGCAAATGGAAGATAAACGTATCTAATGAAAGATTGCGCAAAGTGCAAATTTTAAGATTTTCCGTCTTTTGTCATCATGTGATAACTCGATCCAGGCACAAATTATTATATCAATTCATTAAATAATAAACATCTAAGATACTAAGATTCGTGCAATATACTGTGCAGAGTTTGGTTTATATGCGTAAAGTTAAGGTATGCTGTGGAGTCAAATAAATGAAAGAATGTTTGTCACTTGGTGACTAAATACCATTTTATTAATCTCCATTTTCTCCAGATTTTGAAGCAGAAAAAGAAAAAAACTTCTTTGCATGCTTTTAATTTTCCAAGATTTTTATAATGCATATCTCTCACCGAAATGAATAATGTATTTGCAATTTTTGATGATTTCTTAAGATTTTTAAAAATGCGTATTCTCACCAGTTCCATACAAATAAATCGCAAGTATAAATTCACTCGGTCTAGTTGATGGCGCATATTTCACTTCAAAATAGATAAAAAATTGTTAACGAGTAGGACATGTCAGGAAATTAAAGCAAAAAGACAGAAAATAAACATAACCTACAGTCACTCTCTAACATGAAAGATACACAAACATATTGACAATGATAGATCAAACTCTCTTCAATGTATTTCTTTTGTATTGATTATTACTATTTGACACGAAATGTATTTTTTTTAATTTCATGTCGATATCACATATTAAAATTTTACATAAAACACTAAAACTAAACAAATACAATAAAATGTACGTCCTATTGGCTATATATTTGTCAAATAAAAACAAACAGAGATGAACAAATTAAAGAACAAACAAATAAAATGAAAATCGCATTTCTCTGTCTATGACATGCTACGGTTTTTGTTTTGCTTTTGGGATTCATAAATGACCAGATTCTAGATAAATATTATCTCAGACAAGGATAAGTGAAAATAAATTCTCAACAAGAGAGTAATTTGATGACGCTCAGTGATCGATATTCACTTTCGTGATACAAGTTTCGTCTTTGATCATCAAATACCCATAATGTAAGAGTTATATCTTCATAATAATTGCAAAATAATGATTATTTTCTTTTTGATGAAACAATTTTTTATAAATATATATATATGATCAATATTTATTATCTTTAATAGAAAATAATTCCAGAGAAAAAACTGTAATAAAATTTAACGAGAAGCCGGTAATGAATATTATAAACATACTACCAAAGTTATAATGCTCAAGACGATATCGTTTCTGTCAATAAGACTTCATCAGTTGAGCAAACAATTTAAAGTTATTTTCGAAAGAAAAAAATGGTATATAACAAGGCCAGCCAGGAGTATCTCTAAAAGTATAGCCGAATTATTAAAAAGATAACCCTTGTAAAAAATGACTATCTTAGCTTTAGAAAAAAATGAACTTAGAACTTGCAAAAATCACAGATTTGCCTATATATAAGTGTAAACTTTAGCGAGACAAACGAATTAAGCATTTTGACCTAAAAAAAATGGTATATAATTTTAGCCAGGAGTAATTTTATCGTTCTTATTATTAAAACAAGATAACCAATCTGACGATGAGGACACGTGTTAGCGATATTCAATTTTAGCGATCTCAACTATCTCCCTCAAATGCCAAAATTGAATAATAGCTCAAATTTCTGCTTACAAGGTATGTAGCTATCTTCCCTTGTAGTAATTTTCGTTGATAAATGTTCAATTTAGAGTCAATCTGAACAGAACTCATACAGAGGATATATTACTTACCTAAATGAAGATATGAAATTCTCTTTAAAATGCCACTTATTTCTTTTGTTTTCACTATGGATTCACGGCAGGTGTGACAGCTCAACAGAGGATGCTTACTTACCCATGGCACTTAATCCCACCTCTATATATTTTAAGAGGTCTGTTTTTGTCCAATTCCCACCAGATCTATATATATATATATATATATATATATATATATATATATATATATATATATATATATATATATATATATATATTGTATACTTTGTTATCTGAGATTTTTATATCTATACTCTGATGTTAATCATCTAAACATTATGACCTACAGACGATTGAACTAGCAATAAAAGCAGTTCATTTAAAACGGAAAGAAATTGCATTCGCATTTTCATATAAATATTCCACTGTGGCCCCATTAACTGGGGAAATTTCAGATAAAAAACTTAAATGCTTATTAAGTATTCTAATCTTTCTCCGTAAATTATTATTAAAGCAATTGACTCAATATGTAGTTAGAATGCAATGGAAGCAGTCCATCTAATTGTGTAATCGTGACATTTTATTTGTTGAGTACGTTTGTCAAGAAAAGCATTGCCTAGGTTATGTCATTGTCCTCAGACGGGTTGATCATTTAATTGACGATAGATATGCATATTAATAGGGAGTCTTGAATATATATACATGAACGAACTACATATTAGTCCTTGACACTAAAATCATCATGTCTTCAAGTGATATATATATATATATATATATATATATATATATATATATAATTCAGATACCAAGTATACCAAGTATAAATGAATAGAATGTCCAGGACATAGATACAAATCCGGTAAAAATGGACAAACACGGACCTCTGGAAACCAAGAGGTGGGATCAGGTGCAATGGAGGAGTAAGCATCCCCTGTTGACCGGTCACACCCGCGGTGTGTCCACAGTCAAGTCCAATCAAACACGTGAGGAGTGTATCTTCGTCACAATTGGTACAGACGTCTCAACAACCGCCAACGAAAAGGCAACTCAACATTTCACTTAGTGAAACAGAGAAGTTGCAAACAAGACTATTATATCGACCACACACACACACACACACACACACACACACACATATATACATACACACACACATATATATATATATATATATATATATATATATTAGCATTTTAATGACTCTTAAGTTATGCAGAATATTAACATCCATTTATTAGTCAGTTTTTGTATGAGCTGCATCTTATCATGAAGAAGAAAAATCACATACAATCGTTCTTCCATTTGTCAATATATCTATGAGGTTAGAAAGACGCTGTACATTTGTACAGAGACAGTCTTCATATTCAAAACACCCAGATATTATTAAATAAAAAAACACCCAAGAGAAACATTGCGAGAGGAAAAGGAAATATATCAGCGTTCATAATCTACAAAAACCAAACGATTTATTACCAAATGAACATAAAATATTGACGTATGTAAGATGGTGTTTTCTCGGCTAATATTTTAGTATCTGTAAAATAAGCAAATACGTTGATCATAAAGTTGCTTTGTACATTTTAATTTGTCATGTACTGCGCACAACCGTTCTTTATAACCGTCAAAACCATACACCTCACGTCATCTTAAGTGCCATAAAAATATCACAGTTTATTCTTTTCAGTTAATAGACTTGAAATGCTTTGGGCTTTATCACTTTGTGAAAGTAGAATTTTCTACATTAGGCCGCACGTTATTCCCATTGATTATACACAAATATTCTTAGAATGGACGTATTACCGGGCAATCTAGCATATTAAAACTCTAATGAAGATTATGCTGCCTATTTTAGAATATATTA
Source organism: Atrina japonica (assembly GCA_030159075.1). NCBI lineage: Eukaryota > Metazoa > Mollusca > Bivalvia > Pterioida > Pinnidae > Atrina > Atrina japonica. Next base: position 1,753,888 of record BROG01000061.1, on the reverse strand, counting down.
GAACAACTTAGCTTTAAGCATCGACATTTTCGTTTTAATATCAACCCATCTTTTCTGTTTGAGTCCAAATATCGAGTGTATATACAAAATCAATTTGGTTTAGATGTTACTCACCTGTAAAATCTTAAACTGAAATATCCACAGACATGTCACGTACACGGAAATATAAAAACGAAATACTAGCAATAACAATAAACTGTAAAAACTTTTATTACTGTTTACTATCTTGCTTAGAATATTCAATTTGCTGTAAAACAATCTAATTTGATGCAGTAAATATCTAGCCCTTTGACAGTTGTTTAGGTTTGCATGCATTTTAGATTAAGAGACCGTTTTTTAAACTTGAGTAATTCGGTTAATATCAACGTACGAATTTTAGTACACAATCAGAACAATTTTATTAATTTTATGTCTGGTACTGAAAAGGTGGCTATGCCATTAAGTGTATTAAATTACCCAAAATATATAAAGCGTGGATCTTTTTTTTTGGGGGGGGGGGTGTCGTAGATTAAAACAAATTGTATTATTTTTTTATTGCTACCTAGACAATAAATAAACTAGAGTGGTGCTGCTCTAGGATCACCTCCTTACATACTGAGTGCTGGTATATCGGATCATTTGTGAAATATAAACAAATAACTAATATAAATAAAAAACATAACAACTAAACATGTGAACATTTCATATACAGAGGTAAAGTACTCACTGAGAAATGATTGACACAGGAATATCGAAAGCTGCGTTTGATGTCAACGTTCCGTAAATTATTTGGTCGGTGTAATAGTCTTGTTTGCGATCTAAGAAAAAATGTGTCTTCAAAATTTCTAAACGTTGTTTAGAATTTTTAAGTATCCACATCTGATTTACACCTCTCCTTAACGGCTGCCAGTATCTTGGTAGGAGTAATAGTAAAGGTTTGGTGGAACATTTTCTTGGTCCTGATATTTACCTCTACTTATATTGAGTTTTATGAAGTTTATGTATCCAATATAAATATGGTAGCACAAAGTCAGTATCGGTTGTAAGTACATCAAAAGAACGTAATACGGACACGTGATCATGACATGAAGGATCTCGTCTTTTGGAAATGGGCTACGTGTGTATGTAGGATTATCAGAATTCGTATTAAACCATAATTCTTCTAATAAACAATTATAGTAATGAGCCTTACAAATAAAAACTCTATTATTTGAGGCTTTGTCTGCTGGAACCATTACATATTAGTCCTGTAATCTATCCAGCTCGGTTACCAATCCTGAATCACTAAATACAGAGGGATAACGTGTTTCCATAGTTCCTTTAAGTTTTCGAATCAAGATTTCATCAACCAACGTAAAGCTTTTAGCCATTCAGACAGAGTGTCTGGTTCCACGTCTTCATGTTTGACCCATCGTCTGGCATAATCTTCGACAGAATCCATAACTAAACTGAAATTCTGTCGCTAATTAAAGGAATGGGCTTCGCAGTATTTTGGACCTCTTAAAATAAGATTTTTGAGGTTTTCATTTTCAACAATGGTAACATTGTCGATGATGACATGCCCGATAGGATTATATTTGAAGGCAGATGATGCACATGAACACGTTACGGTATTATGTAGAAGATGGTTGATGTCTAGGCACTACAAAAACCGTTTTGTAATTGAATAGCTTGGATGCGATGCTAGGTGTAAAGCTATATGAAATGCATGACGTGGTTTTCAATTTAAAACATGGCGGAATAAAAGACTGAACTTTTTTGTGATTTAGAACATTGCTAATGTTTAAAGCATCTTTACCTTTATTTGAAAATTTAAGTTAAAGAAAAAGACATTTATGTTCTGTTCTGTTATGAAGACTCAATGTTTTGTTATACTAAAGTAATATGTGGCATTGATAACACCATCAAAATTCCAATTTTTTCTAATGCTAAGACAGTTATCGTTTTACAGTGGTTACTCTTAGACAGATACTTTTAGATTTATCATTTAGCCTTGTATGATACCTCTTTCTCTTTATAAAATACACATTCATTTGAAATTGGAGCTCAACTCATGAAGTCTAATCGACAGAAACGATTGTCATGAGCATTATAACTTTGGTATTATATTTTTAATATTGTTAACGTAAGTTAAAAAAAATGACAAAGTGACATCATGTATGCTGGGTCTGTTGTCTGAATAATGTCCGTGATTTCGCTGACGTCTTACATCAGAGTTAAAAAGTTCCATCACATTGACCTTAGTACACTGTGGACTTGATAAATTGCCTACACTTTGGATCTATAGGGGTATGCAGTGCCATGCTGTCGAATCTAGTATCCCCTACGTTGTCTTCGGAAGGGGGTACTCAAGGTGAGATTGTTGGTCTAGTGGTATGTCTTTTCAATTATACGAACTCTTAAAGGCGAAATGGAAAGGTCAGGGGAGTTGAAATGTCGATAGTGTATCTGGGGATAGAGCGTTTGAGTACATATAGGACAGAGAAAAAAAGAATTGTTGCGGAAAATAAAAACCATATGTACTATAATAACGTACATCAAAGTATTTCTAAGTATACTACATTACACATACGTAATTTTCATTTTCTTTTTTTTGTTTAGAGATGTGAAAGTTGTCTTTCAAACTTAAGTAGATTACGGGAAGAAATTTACCTCCATTCCGACGTGTTTAGTTACTAATTTGAACAGCGGTGATGAATTGTGAACTGTATAGGGGCCGTTTCAGAGAGCCAAAATAATAAAATTATTTAAATAGTTCGAACCCTCGGTTTATCGTAAAATACTTGTTGATGTACAAAAACCACAAACATCCACCTTGGTCGCGCCTTTACGGTCTCTCGGGATTTAATGTAGGCCTAGAAAAGAGAAGCAGAGGAGCATTTGACTGTTTCAAGGGTGAATTTGACGTAAAATGTGATTTGCGATCTAAAGTTTTACATAATACATTTAAATGATATGCGAAAAATACCCAAAAGACAATTATAATTTGTTTAGGTACCGACTGTTTTTTAGACGCTGTTTCTAAGTAAGCGGATAACGTGACTCTATGAACATAAATAAATGAATAAAATTGAATATTTATTGTAACATTGATTTATATATGTTTTCCAGGCCCCATGGGCCTACAGAAGATGTTGCAGCGTTCACCAGTCTGCAAATGAAACCGACATGGTGAGGCCACCAATCAATCAAGCAACAGTCTGATGCCCAGCGGAATTGTCCTATATAAGACCTCATTTTAGAACCGATTTATATAGTTAGATTTGAAACTTTTGAACAATATTGAACATATATATATATATATATATATATATATATATATATATATATATATATATATATATATATATATATATATATATATATATATATAAATGGAACATACAGCTGTCACCTACATATATGTTTCCCTAATTTTTCGTTATGGAATAAACACAAATTGTGATAAAAATGACACTTTCAACACCACAAATCTCCGAAACTAGACTTTTCTCAGATAAAAAGCATATATTTAGACCTACAACGCACTGTTGCCATTGACGTTTAAAACTCAAATTCTGTCGAACTGTTTCCTTATTCCCAAAATGCTACAATGAGCTACTAAAACGGTTCTTGGCCCTGTTAGCATTTCTCTCTGAAAGAATGAAACATTTCCGCTCAATTCAATATTAATCTTTGACACAACCCCTTCAAATGTTATGTTATGTCTTATGTCTTTAACCTCGTGAAGAAAGGTTCTATATATTGAATTTGCATATGGTAAACGTGTTTATATTCAGTTGATTGGTCACTTGCGTTCACGTGACAAAAAGTAGGTAATACAGGCTGTTCTGTTGATTGTATTGAACCATCGGCATGAAATGACAGAAAATGTGAAGATTTTCTAGGAGTACAGGGCTCAATCTTCTGGATGGAGGTATGTAATAAATTCTGTGCAGTTACTATTGTACACACGAATTTATTTAACGTAAGATAATGGATCTAGATATAAATGCCTTTGAGAAAATCGCGAAAACCCTTGTCTTATATTCACTTAAACGCACTATATTATTAACCTCAAAATGATGACCAGATACGCTTTTATTTAAGGGCCTCTTTGTCTTGACAACGTTAATTAATCCACACAAGGTACACTCAATTCCGTAAACACACGTTAGATGATTTACAATCTAGATGATCCCAGCTTCTGGTATTGTAATGCTTATTAGTCAGATTGCTAGTGAATCCCGGATCAGTTATTTATATATTACATGTTTTACAACTTTTGACAGAACATGTTTGAAAATTAACCGTCAAAAAGGTCATCAAATTTCATCTGACAATATCTATCTGTTCCAAAATTGGTCTTCTTTAGACTGAAGAAATGATTAATACAATCTGACACCACATTGAGGGAGGGATGGCGAAATCTCAATCCGAGTGGACACAATTTTGTTTGTCCATTACATGAGGCTTGCCGAGTAATGGACTAATAAAATTTGTGCACGAGGATTCAGATTTCACCATCCCTCGCTAAAAAAGGTCTTTGACTGTTTTCCTCTCGCTTTGAAACTGTAAAACGGAGCGACTACACCCATCTGCAAACGGAAACAACATTTTAAACAGAGTTTGTGGCACTTCCGGAATCACCCTGCAGGGTGAAATAACATTGTCCCTGGCATCTAAATTCGCGGACAAATCAATCTCAAGTGAGAGAAAAGTTGGTTATGTCCCTGAGGACAACTCCAGGAGCACCCAACAATCTCTGCGAGTCTGTGATCCCTGTAGACTCGACAGAAGGACACCTTTTTATACTGGGCGCCGTGTCATCCAGTATAAAATTTGGTACTTAATGACATATCGTTTACTCCTTTTATATATGTGTGTGTGTGTGTGTGTGTATGTATGTGTGTGTGTGTGTGTGTATATGTGTGTGTGTGTGTTCAACCTTATATTTAATAATACTACACAGAGTAACACAACTACTATGGATGATGGAAAACTTCATTTCAACAAGTCTTTATGCGGAGCACTTGTATCTACTATTTGTATGATCAACACATACATTTCCAGTAAAGCCCACCTCCTATTAGATATATCTATTTCTCCTTTAACTTTATACATATATTGTTCTATTTTATAATATGACAATAAATGACATTTTTCATCAAATATCAACACCTTGTTAAAAATATTCCTTATAAATAAAATGTTTCATCTTCATCATCATCATCATCATCATTATTATCATACATGTATTGAATGCCTTATACTTTTTTATCAGCTATCTATTAATGTAAATGTGAAATGCTTATTACGATTTTCATTAAACCAGTTTTTTATGTCATTCCAAAATCGTCTTACACAATGACAGTCATAAAATATGTGTTATATAGTTTCTATTTCTGTGTTGCAAAAGCAGGATTTTGCAAGAAATTGCAAGTTTGTGTAGAAATTTATTGGCAGCTAGGATATTATGTACAATTCTGTACTGAAACCATATCAATTTATTATCATTTATATTTACAAAAACATTGTTATGTATTTCTTCCCAATCAAAATTGTCATCAAAAATTCAATATGTTCTGTCGTTTTATTTTAACTTTCACTTTATATTCTATATGATTACGAAGAATATTATGTATTGATTTAGATCATTTTTTTTCTTTACAAATTATTTCAATAAAGTTCGGTTGATTTGGCCCAATTTCTTTACCTATAATGTCTCTAAGAATTGGAAATTTAGTAAGAAGGGGATTTTTAATCCCCCAAAATTTGTAAAAGGGACATGATTATTAAGATATTCGACAAATGTTTCATATGAATATATTTTCTAAAACAATCAAGCATGCCTTTTACAGTAATTATACATTTATTAAACCATTCTTTATAGAATACTGATTTTCCATCAATTTGTAGCTTTGAGTTCGTCCATTATGGTGTATTTAAGTACATGTTTCTGAAAATTAACAAATAATATCATGGAACATTGTTAAATAATCAAGTACAAATTTGTGTAGAACATTTTTAAATGTAATTATTACCCAATATAAATATTTTTTATATCTGCATTTTTAGTATCCAAAAATAAGGTACATCATTTGTTATTTCTATCAGCATTTAATATTTTTCTTATCCAGGTAAGCTTTAAACTTTTTTTTTATAATTATCTTTGTTTGAATCATCATACACCCTCATTTTTCATGGTCTTGAGTATTTTCCGTGCTATTCTGTCAGGTTTATTATTTTCCATATAAATTTGTAAAACATGGTGTCAATCTTTACCGTGGCATCATTTAGTTTTGGTAAAGCTACCAAAAGATGTGTTTTTTTATCAGTAATATTTCCTATCGTTGTAATATTTCTTTTGGATCGATGACTTTTTCTTTTTTAAATATAATAATTTAACCTTTTACTGTCATTTAGGTTAACATCAATTTGAGTACCTAATATATTAAAATGTATGACTCCATTTTAGATTGTATGGTTGACAATGTATTTCATTATTATTTATTTTAAATCCTATCCAAACTACTTTTGTTTTGTCGATATTTAGATTTAACCCTGATAATTTTGCAAACTGATATAGAAGGTCCAGGACTTTTCAGTGTTCCGATAAGAAAAATAGTTCTGTCGTCTGCATACCGAAGCAACAAGTATTCTTTTTATGTATATTTATACTTTTAATATATATATATATACTTAGACATTTTACTTAATATAAACACAGACGGGAAATTAGCAACTAAGCTATACGATAAACGCGACGATTTCGGCTTTCACATCGTAAGTTTTCCACATTTAAGTAGTAATATCCCTTAGTCACCCGGATATGGAGTTTATTTTTCACAAATGATCCGATACGCCAGGGCGTTCACAACATATGAAGATTTCATATACAGAGGTAAACTACTCACTGACAAATTATTGACACAGGGATATCGAAAACCGCGTTTAATGTCAACGTTCCGCAAATTTTACGGTCGGTATAATAGTCTTGTTTGCGACTACTCTGTTTCACTAAGTGAAATGTTGAGTTGCCTTTTCGTTGGCGGTTGTTTGAGACGTCTGTACCAATTGTGACGAGGATACACTCCTCACTTGTTTCATTGGACTTGACTGTGGACTCACGGCGGGTGTGACCGGTCGACAGGGGATGCTTACTCCTCCATGACACCTGATCCCACCTCTTGGTTTCCAGAGGTCCGTGTTTGTCCATTTTTACCGGTTTTGTATCTATGTCCAGGACATTCTATTGATTTATACTTTGGTATCTGAAATTTTTATATTTAGTAGCGTAAAACATCATTAGAAAAACTATGTCCTATGTTTTTGTATTGTCAAATGTACTATATAATCGAAATATTTCAATCCCATTTAATTTCGCCCTTAAAGGAGAGGGCTAATTTAGAATGAATGCCCAATTTGCAGACAATTTGCCCGGGCCGGGCATACATGACGTCCATGATACTAAGGTGATTTATGGCGAATGTAAGACAGGAATGAACATGTTTACTGCTGTAACAGGGCGATAATGAGCAGGGACGAAAGTGTTCAGATACACAGGAATTTTGTACATTCGAAACTTTGGTATCTGTAATATCTATCTTCTTCTCATAACCCGTAAATGTACTTTTTAACAAAACAAGTTCAGGTTCTAGGTAATGAATATCAATATTACCCTTTACTTAACACCATGTCTATTTCATCGGATATTACTCACCAAACATAAACACAAATAGAGGGAACAAATTCAGACATCATATCGAAGTCCAATAAGATGGAAGGCTATACAGTAATCAATTTCTAGTCATCGATAGTAAAGAATAGATTCGTTTCTAAGAAGATTATCCTGTCATACAGGAAATCAACGTTTCGAACTTTACCGGAAAATACAATTGTGTATGTAATATTAGAAATTTGGCTAACGGCTAATAATTACAGAAAATATCGGGAAAACATATCTCTGTAAAAAAAAAACTATTTCTATGTAATCTCCATTGCCTTTTATGTTTGTTTTCAGTGGGAGCAGGGGGTCAATGTGTTTTTTAAATATGTCCATTGTATTTTATCACTCTCGCATTGCACATACCTTAATTAGAAAGATTCAATAGAGTCATCGTCTTTAAAAATCACAGAAACCAAATTATCAACAGTGAGGTATTTCAAGAGGCAGTTCACAAGATCAACAGATGGGAGCAGGTGTCGAGAAGGATTAAACTTCCTTTGTATACCCTACAAGATGATGAACCTGTTCAACGTACGATAATTTTATCTACAAAGGCAAACACTTAGTGATAATGCGATTTCAAGAGTACTGTCCATACACTTATTTTAGTGGTATTTTAATATCAGCGCTTTTTGCATTCAACTTATTCCGCTAGCTACTTCAAGTACACCGCTAAAATTTCTCTATCCTGTTATTCTGCATATACGACAGAACTAATGAGATTTATAGTATAAAATAATATCTGTTCATAGGTCAATGTTTGCCATTATGATAACAAAATGGTCTTTTTCAATATAGTGACTATGAAATTTATCTTATTTTATTACTAAATAAATACAACAGAATAACGTTTTAACTGAAAATTTTCTAAACATTTATGTTCGATAGGATAATTGTTGTGCAATCGCCGTGTTTAATTGCAATTGTGCATACCTGCCCAGCAGTAGGTTTTTACTCGTCTCTACCGGTTGTGACGATAATCTATTACTGAAGTGATAGATTTTGACTTGAATATTGACTCATGATGGGTAATGCTGGTTGGCAAGGGATGTTGATATGAAAATCACCGATATCAATGTAGCAACAACAATACCAAAAGTATAATTAAGAGCAAGAACACACACAGAAAACGTGAAAAATACGGTCCCAAACCCCGAAACAAGACAATGAAATGTCGCCAGGCACTTGTTTCACACAAAAAATAATTCTGCTAAAAGTTAAAAGTGAAAATGGAAGAAACGAAAGAAAAACACAGGAGAAATAATACCAGACATTTGATTAACTAGAGATAATATTGTAAAATTTAAAAATTACCGGGGTACAAAAACGTGAATCGTGAGGAGGTTTGGCATGCCCTTCCAGGGGATTCATGGGTGTGCTCAGGTGTCACGCATGGGAAGTCATCTGCTCTGGAATTGTCAATCTTGGAGTGAGTTCCCTATCAAATTCGGTTAGATACAATATAAAAATCATAGAGATGTAAGCAATAATGGTAAGAAGGTGCAGGAGACAATTTACTAATCATTGGACAAACATTGATCTCTAAAATCCCAGAAGTAGAATCAGATGCCACATCCATCGCATCTCTATTTTCAAATTCAGTTAAAATATATCATAACCATAAGTGGTACAGACGGAGACTCAACAACCGCTATCGAACAGGTAACTAAACATCTCATTCAGTTAAAAATAGTAATTGAAAATAAGATCTATCCTATCGACCGTAAAATTTGCGGAATGCTGACATTACATGTGATTCCTTATACCAACTTTAAGTTTCTCTTAAACTTAATCATGTAGAAAAGATATTCTACAGTAGAAAGTTATGTGTTTCAGCAAACCTGGAAATGTTTCTTACGTTTATGTAAAGAAAAACATCAAATTATCAATTAAAGTGCCATTTTATTTTGAAGAAGGTCATAGTCGTAATTTGTTCTGCATTCAAATTTGAAGAAGACTCACCAATACATGAGATCCTAGTTAAACATTTAATGACTTTCTCACCTCGACTAGCGATAATGGCATTGGAACTGTCTATCATTTTTATCTGGGTGTATACATCTCATCACTCTATAGTCACAATAGACAATGGATTGAATATATTGGCGAAACATCCCTGCACGTGAATTGACTCCTCCGTTGACTTACGGACAAGAACGTTGTTTGTAAACATTCGAGGTAAACATGCAATGAAGACTACCCAACTGACTAAAAGTGGTCCGATTTGCTTTAGGGGATATCTTAGTTACTTAGATACTTCTTACGATACTGAAATCCTGTCATCTGGAATTCCAAGGTGAAGGACGAGGTTCCACTGACAGGTGTACATCATGCACAATATAAAATAGATGAAATGCACATCTACCCAATGAATTACCGCTGACGTCAAGGAGTTCTTCTCATGAAGATAATTGACATTGTTATTAAGCAAAGTCTGAAAGTGACATTAATACGACGATGTAGTTGTCGCTAATAATATGATTTCGAACCTTTGAGCTTATTATAGCATATCTTGACATATTGGAGTTGTGATTATCTTGTGTTTGCTTACGTAAGTAGGAGTTGTAAGAAGTTAATTAGTGTCTCAGATTTGTTAGTAATTTTTTTAGTATGTTACACTGATATTAACAGCCATTTCCATTTATTGTTTTATCAGGATCAGATCGATTGGCTATATATTTTTTCAGGTTTTTAGGTTGTGCAAAATTTTGGAGGATATATATATATATTCTACTCATATCTGAAAGATAATGACATTATGTAGACGCTTGAACGTTCTAAAATTTTATCTTCATGTTTTTTTCTTGCAGCTTTAATAGAGAAATATTACTACTATCGATTCCTTTTCATATAGCCTTTAAATGTTGGTCAGTTTTTTTCATGCGATTACACACAAAATAATTTTACACAGTATTGTAATTGAAATAGATATCGTTTGGTTTTTGAAATATCATGTTTGTGACATAAATAGCATCATATTTCTAAATTTAAAACTTTGTAATTAAAAATGATCAAACGCATTACCTAATGTTAAGAAAAATAATCATGATTGTTTTTTATCATAATAGAAAACAATTTACAAAAAATATATTCTATATTTGGGAGATGTTTTGTAGTGTATATTATTTCATACTACAGCGCTTTGTTGAAACATTCAAACATGTCCTGAAGTAATACGTCGTTGTAACCATAACAATTAAACTTAAAGCTGAAATTCAACAATGAAAAGTGAAATACAGGTTCTTAGAGGTCAATGTTTGTCCATTTCTAGCCGGATTGTATCCGTGTCCTTTACATCCTACAGATTTATGCTTTGGTATCTGAGATGTTTTATATTGTCTATGACGTTTTCATTTCTCATCTTATTCTGCATCCACTTCGTATGAATGATGTATTCGGAGAGCTAAACCACTCGCCAATAAACTACTAACACAGGAATACGCTGTTGAACTTGAAATCCTTACTACGGAATTTTTATGGTCGACACAGGGATCTTGTTAAGCAAAATGAAATCTCCCCTCACGAGTGTTAGATAGTATTCATCATCTGGAGCTGACTGTTGACCTTTTCATCGAGCTTGACCTTTTTACTGAACTCGTGAGATTTCCATGGAGCATTTTCGACGGATGCGTCATAGTTACAGGGGACTTGACTCCCTCCAGACACCTGATCACATTCCGTTTTGGATTTGCAATTGTTCTTCGTGTTGAGTTCGTTAGTATATCTCATTCATCGTATTCTAATGGAGTTGGAGAGAGTTTGGAGTATCCATTGATACTTCTTTGTTATGCTAGTAGTAAGGACATCCGTCAACGAAATATGACTGAAGTTTCTTAATTTATGATATGGTTAACGGCGGGAAAATCGTGTAGCCGAGATGTTCACAAGCCTCATGTTCATTGCATTTTCCTGTGGTCTTTATTTATTCCCCGGGGGAAATAATCGTTGTTATAATGTGTGCTGTTCTATAAAAAGTCCGTGACATTCCCCGTACATTTCCATAACTTCACATAAACTTCATTCTCATAAAATTCTCAGTCAGACGTTCGCAGTGTTACTATCTTTTGCACGCCAGCTATAACAACAAAATATCACTATTATTCTGGATTCTGAATTTGATTCGTTTTCTTACATGTAATTACAACATAAGTAGATTACATAGGGGAATCCAACATCACAACTACAGAATCTTTTTAGTAACAATATAGTCTCATAAGACTAACTAATACACAAACCAGATGACTTGGGCTTAGTCATTGCAAACTAATTAAATTATCTAAAATATATCAGATTAATAGCAATCAATTTCAGCCAGAAAAGTTATACCAAGGCTTCATGAATAGATGCCAACTAAAGCAGATGAATAGGGTTGAGGAATTGGATATGGCATAGCATGTTGTAAGAAACGCTATAATTGGTTGTGATGTAGAAGTATATAAGACATTTCCTTTCATCTAAGAAATATCCAAATTTATATAAAGAACATTCATTTTTAATGAAATCAGAAAATCTATACTATGAAAATATGGTATATATTCCCTAGGATTTCACGTATTTTATTGCAATAACCAGAACGGACTTGAACGTTCATACTACACACTGTGTAATCAATGGAGGTTTTGAATTTTCGGATATTTAGTATAACGGTGTTTGTAACACAACAAATCTAATTGTGTTACATGTTATGACACTGATAAAGACAGAAAACTCTATTTATTTGTTTTCCACGATGTCAAATTTATTTGGCTATCACCAGTTTTTCATTGATGTTAAACAAGAGGCCGAAGAGGTCCTATGGTCACGTGGTGCCGCATGCTTTCTGCAAAAGTTCTGACATAATATTCAAAATATTTATTCTCTTATCTTGGAGAAGTATAAAAATGTCTTTACAAGGCATTAGGTAATATAAGATAGCACGACTTTAACACACAAACTATAGATGATCTTTAACATTCCTTACTTCTAATATCAAAATTTATATGTAACCTGTCTGGTTCTGAAAATGAATGATAATGTATTTCTGTCCTAGTATTACATATTCATGGTTCTCATTTTGTACATTGCATCTTAAAATTCACCAATCCCTGTTATGATATATAGACTCACCCAAATCAATAGATAATATGATCTGATGCCATAATTGAGGCGTGACCAAGATAATATTACAGGTAGAATTATTACAAAGTTTGGATTTTAAATAATACACTCGTAAAATCTGAGAGTTGTCTTTATCGTTCTTATTAATTGAAATGAAAATGTCCAGTAGCGGCTGTAGGCTGTAGGACAAAATCAGCTATATACCAATATATCTGTTCTATCTGTGGATTCTTTATTGGTCACACACACACACACACACGCACACAAACCTCTGTCTCAAATTCGACAGAAGAGAGCGAGTGTCGTTATTCATTATATATATATATATATATATGTGTGTGTGTGTGTGTGTGTGTGTATAATATATAGTATATACCTCGAAGAGGAAGTAATATTGCACTGAAAACAACATTCAATAATGTACGAAATGTTCAACGGGCGATAAAATTGAAACGATATTAATATGTTTATCATCCATCTTCATTTAACTGGTACCATTTATGAAAAAAAAAAAAACAGTTTGCGTCAGTAAAACATGATTTATTCATTACCACAATTGGTTACATCTAGTGGTTGTAGATACTATATTATAATCAAATTAATATTTATTGGTTTATTGATTACATAATTTTTATATATTTGAGATAGTAAAAGCATAATAAATTAATGACTGCTCCCTTTTATGTTATTTTATTATGCGTAAGTATGAATATGTTTACAAAAGAAAATCACACAAAATGTATACAGTAACTCAGTTATAAAACGCTACACTTACGGTTATAAAACGTACACTAATTACGAATTACTCTGTGACTGTTTTGCAAAATATGACAGGACATCGGCGATTCTGTGCATGATGTATGTGACCGGTAGACTGTGTGATGTATATGACCGGTAGACTGTGTGTGATGTATGTGACCGGTACACTGTGTGTGGTGTATATAACCGGTAGACTGTGTGTGATATATGTGACCGGTACATTGGTAAAAAAAAAAAAGAATTTTATGAAAATTAACATAATTTTCATTATTCTATAGACAATAAAAACTTTAAAATTTCCAGTTGGCAACATCATATCAGTTGAGGGAGGGAAGATGTGTAATACAGTGTATGTAGAATGTGAATCATACTATTGGTTAAATGTTTATAGCATGTCAATTAGGGGTTCCCTGTTACTCTGCCATTTTGTTTAAATTAGTCCTGAAATAGTTTTTCAAAGTGTTATATAAAAAAATTGCAGCCATGGTGGCCAGACTGATTATTTTTTCCAATTAGTATACACATGGAACAGTCAAATTATGAAATAAAATCTGTGGGCAAACCTTTTTTAAAATATGTCAAATAAGCAAAAAACAAATACAAAATAACTAGGCTTTCAAAAAAAAAATTCTACCATGATTTTTGTTACATTTGCATGATCCATTTATCAAGATTTTATTAACTATAACATATTTTATTTATTTCAAACCAATGAAATGAACTGAGATTCTAAAATATATATTTTTTATTTTATTTATTTTTAGGATAAATGGAAATTACATTAAACAAAGCAGTGGTTGCTATAGGAAAGAACCATTTAAACAGCGAAATAAAGCCAAAAATATATAATTAATAAAAAAGATACCATCGGCATTGGATAACATGCCTGAAAAGTAATGGTACAGTACATTTGTATGATTTTAGTCTTGAAATCCATTTTTCTCTTGATAACAAAAATTGCATAGCAACAGCAGCAGAAACATAGCATCAGCAAAACAAAATCAGTGTCAATCATTCTACAGCGGGAAATATTTTTACTTAAATAAAAACTTGACACTCTACAATGAATTAAACTATGGTGCACCTTGACCTACTTTAAATTTTAAATATGCAAGCTTCATCAAAACAGGCTTTATCAATATAAGATATATGTACCAGATATGGTGAACTTTAGTGGAAAATGACTTGACAAATGAAATCAACAAAGGAAAATAGGGTTGGCGAGGCACAGATTTGTACGCGATAGTTCGCCTATATCATATGAACATTTCATATGGAGAGATAAACTACTCAATGACAAATTATTGACAAAGGGGTATTTTTTATATCAACGTTCCGCAAATTTTGCAGTCGGTATAATAGTTTTGTTTGTATTTTGAGTTGCCTGTTGTAACCTGATGGCGGTTGTTTAGACGTCTGTGCCAATTATGATGAGGATTCGTTCCTCAAGAGGTCCGTAATGTGCATTTTTTACCAGTTTGTACCTATATCCTGGGCATTCTAATGATTTATACCTTGGTATTTGAGACTTTTTATATGCATATCTGCAATAAATATTGTTAACCTAGGTGAAGAAATATGGCGCTGACAAATAAAATCCACAAAGGAAAATAATTTAAAAAAGAGTTGAAGGCAACAAAATCAGCAAAGTGAAATAAATCTAAAAATACAGGTAGAAGATGTGTAATTATTGTATGGGTCACTGTATAAAATATTTATAGGCCTACATGTACCTACACCATATACGGGTGCCTGATTATGGGAATGGGGGGGCTGTTTTAAACTGTGTCTGATGTATGTGACCGGTAGACTATGTGTGATGTATGTGATGGCTACACTGTGAGTGTGAAGTATGTGACCTGTAGACTGTGCGTGATGTATGTGACCGGTAGACTCTGTGTGATGTATGTGATGGCTACACTGTGAGTGTGAAGTATGTGACCTGTAGACTGTGTGTGATGTATGTGACCGGCTACACTGTGAGTGTGCAGTATGTGACATGTGATGGTGTATGTATGTGACCAGTAGTGTGAAGTATGTGACCTGTAGACAATGTGCGTGATGTATGGTGATGGCTACACTGTGAACGCTAGATGTGTGTATGTATGTGACATGTAGACTGTGAGTGTGCCGTATGTGTCTTGAAGACAATGTTAGACGTATGTGAGTCTGATGTATGTGAACGCTAGATTGTGTGTATGACGTCTGTGACCGGTAGATTGTATATGACGGGTAGACTGTGTATGTGATGTATGTGACGGGTAAACTGTGAGTGTGATGTATGTGACCTGTACATTGTGTGAGTATGCGACCGGTGCTCTGTGTGACGTACATGACCGGTACATTTTGAGTGTGATGTATGTGTGACCATTAGACCTGTGTGACGTATGTGACTGGTAGACTATAAGTGGGTGGTTTGACATGGTGCACTGTATGTGACGTATATGACCTGTAGTCTGGGTGTGACGTATATGACGAGTAAACTGTGAGTGTGATGTATGCGACCGATAGACTGCATATGACTGGTAAACTCTGTGTGTGTGTTTGTTTGTATATTGTTGTTTATGTTTCAAGAATATTTCACGAATGTGACCCGTATATGACGGGTTTCTAATTTTGGCCTATGCTCGGCACTGCCATGTACAGTGAGCCGTATTGACAGGTTTTACTGTTATCCAACCTTGAGGGCTATGTCGACCGTCGAGCTACCGACTGAACCATGTGGCGTTTATGACAGGTAGACTTTGAACGTGACGTATGTAACCAGTACTGTATGTTACGTATGTGACTTGTAGACTATGTGACATGTGACCATTAGTAAACTGCGTTAGGTTGTGACGTAGACTGTGATGTGTGTGTGAGACGTATAAGTGGGGGGCGTATGTTTGACATGTATGACTGCGTGAGGTATGTGCCGGGTATATAGAATGTGTGAAATTTTGGACGAAATGTGATCGGTCTTTAAACCAGTGTGACGTATATGACAGTAGACTGTAAATGATGTCGTAAACAATGACCGAAGGAACTGTGCGTGTCACGAAACAGTGACCTGCAGGTTGTGTCTACTCATTATGTTTGTATATTGTTGGCTTTTAGCGTCCCACTCAAGAATATTTCACTCATATACAGGCTACCAACACCAAATGCTCTCGAATTAAATCATTTTTAGATTTTGGCTCGCCAAAGCGCTCGGGACACTGTACATTGAAACGGATTGGACCAGTGGTAGCCGACACCCATATTAGAACATAAAGGTTTTTTGTAAAATACTGTCTTATCGAATCGAGCTACCGACAATACATTTTGTTTGATTTCTTTGAGACTAGATTGTGTGTGGGGTAATCATGATACGTTTTGACTGTATGTAGTGACGTTAAATGTACTTGAGTGACGTATGTGACTGGCAAACTGTGTGTGACGTATGTGGGCGGTAGAGTCCCTGTGTATACTGACTTATACCTGATATGTTAGACTGAGTGTGTCGTATGATAACACCATTTTAAACTGTGCTAAAGCTAGGTTTGTGACGGTGATTACTCTTAAATTTGGCAATGCATTAGTGATTATTTGTGTATGATACCACTATGTATGTAATATATTTCAAATTGGAGAGAGAGGGTAGGCCTGTATAACAAATATAATTCTAAAGTTAGAAATTTTGTTCAGGGTTTACAATGAAATAAAAGCGGTCTTTGTAAAAAAGTGGTCTTTATTACAACAGATACTGTAAATGATTTAGGTTAAACATTCGCTTCCATATGAAGCAAACTGATGCGCTTATGGGGGCAGTTACAGTGCATGCCTTCTATTTACTATTTATCCAGAAAATATGACTCATTATGACGTGTTTATAATTAATGACATTCTTTTAGCCACACCTGGGCCAAAAAATGTTACATGGAAAAATGTTACTTTTTCATCTTTTAAAAAATACAACTTGCCAAAAAGTCATTGCCAATAAGGGAATCATGGCATGGTGGTTAGAGAGACATTTCATGACTCGTCCAAAGCGAAGAGGACCCTGTTGGTACCTTGACTTGAAAATCGGATTAATCTGAAACGCATGTTTGGTAATAGAAATTTTAATATCCATTAAACCGGAACATTACGGGCATTGATTGTGTAAAATAATGTAAATCATCATGAGCAATGACCTTTTATTCCACATGGATTGTAAAATAATGTACGTGAGGAATTCCACATACATTCCAATACATTTTGTTTGATATCTTTAAAGACTAAAATAGATATTTCGCAATTGATAATCATGATACGTTTTGTCACTCATGTAAAGCTATGTACTAACTGAACTTGTTTGTAAATGAAGCTAACTGATTGTACACGAATTACAATGCCAATTAGGTTTCGTCGTAAAATATTCCCAGGTCGACTGTTTGAGTCCCCCGCATGTGGACGGATTGAGTCCCCGAGGGTATACATAAACCTAATACCTGATATCTCGGTACCAGCTGATAATATTTATACTAAAGTAATATTTCGCACTTATAACACCATTTTAATTCTAAATTCTTCAAAAGCTAGGATAGTTTTACAGTGATTACTCTTAAATTTGGCAATGCATTTAGATTTATTATTTATGACCACTATGTAATTATTTCATACCAACTAATCCCTAATTGAAAAATCGTTCTGAACATATATTTCATCGTTTATAATATTGTCAGAGATTTCAGAGAGAGGACAGGTCAAAGACACAACAGTACAAATATTAATTTTAAATGTTAGAAACACATTTCAGGGTTTACAATGAACATAATGTTAAATGCTTTGTACAAAAAGTATTTATTTTGTGAAATTAAAACAGATAAAGCTTCAATTATTTAGCTTTAAAATTCGCTTCCATTTCAAATCCGCCCTCTCATCTAAGGGCAACATGGTAAACATTAGATGGGGGCAAATATGTCAATAGTTAGAGTATATCTATATGACCTTCTATTTACTATTTAAACCTAGGCAAAATATGACAAAATTTTCAATATTTAGAGTATATTTGTATGACCTTCTATTAGCTATTTATACCTGGGCCAAAAAATGACAAACTGCAGGCTGTTTCGTTTTTCATATCATTTGAAAATACTTAGGATGTCCAACTCATTAAGTCATTGCCAATAAGGGATGATCACGGCATGGTGGTTAGAGAATCACACCTTGAATCATGAGGATTTTTCCCTTTAGTCAGTGCAATTTTGAGCCCTGCTGGCACCTTGCTGACTTTGTAAAAAGGTTAGCCAGGTTACATGCGGAAGGCCTGTGGTCTCCATCTGGGTGCATTGTAACCGGGTTCTCTGCTCCACCACTAAAATCTTACCGCCATGATATCAATGGAAATTTGTTTAACACAACTACTACACACATATTTTCATTGATAACCGAAAATACAAAGTTGACTATAAGTGGATTAATTAGTGGAAACGCACCTTTGTTATCTCTATATATTAATGTATCATTATTATTCAGCTAAGGGAAGGACTTGATTACGGGCATTGATATTTTGTATCCGGTTCATTCTGTCTGAAATCATCATGAATGCAATGACTTTTTGTACGCCCAAAAGGGAGATATAAACATGGAATGTGAAATAATGTACGTTAGGAATTTTAAAATATATTCCAATACATTTCTATATATATTTTTAGAGACTGAAATAGATATTTCGCAATTGATAATCATGATACGTTTTGTCACTCACGTAAAGCTAAGTACTAAATGAACTTGTTTGTTACGAAGCAAGAGGGATAACTCATAAAATTTAAGCTACACATATTATTAACAATACCAAAGTTAAAATCTTGTAACAAGAAGCTAAAATAAATTCCCAGGTCGACTGTTTCTATCAATTAGGTTTCGTCGTGCATGTGGACGGTTTGAGTCCCCGAGGGTATACATAAACCTAGCACCTGATATTTCGGTACCAGCTGATGAAATTTATATTAAAGTAATATTTTGCACTGATAACACAATTTTTAATTTTAAATTCTCCAAAAGCTAGGATAGTCATATATTTACAGTGATTACTCTTACATGGATTTGGCAATGCATTTAGATTTATTATTTGACCCTGTATGATACCACTATCCCTTTAAATAATTATTTCAAATTTCAGATCAACTAATGAAGTCTAATTGACAGAAACGATCGTTCTGAACATTATAACTTTTGTATTGTTTATAATATTGTCAGCCCGAATTTAATATATAACTGTATATTTCAGAGAGAGAGAGAGAGAGAGAGAGAGAGAGAGAGAGAGAGAGAGAGAGAGACGTCATACAATAACAAATATTAATTCTAAATATTAGGAAACACATTTCAGGGTTTACAATGAACATTTTTGTTAAATGCTTTGTACAAAAATTATTTATTTTGTGAAATTAAAACAGATAAAGCTTCAATCAGTTAGCTTGAAAATTCGCTTCTATTTCACATCCGCCCTCTCATCTAAGGCCAAACATGGTAAACATGAGATGGGGGCAAAAATGTCAATAGTTAGAGGATATCTATATGACCTTCTATTAACTATTTAAACCTAGGCAAAATATGACAAACTACAGGCTGTTTCGTTTTTCATATCATTTGAAAATACTAAGGATGTCCATCTCAGTAAGTCATTGCCAATAAGGGATGATCACGGCATGGTGGTTAGAGAATCACACCTTGAATCATGAGGATTTTTCCCTTTAGTCAGTGCAATTTTGAGCCCTGCTGGTACCTTGCTGACTTTGTAAAAAGGTTTTCCAGGTTACATGCGGAAGGCCTGTGGTCTCCATCTGGTTGCATTGTAACCGGGTTCTCTGCTCCACCACTAAAAACTTACCGCCATGATATCAATGAAAATTTGTTTAACACAACTACAAACATATTTTCAAAAACATTGATAACCGAAAATACAAAGTTGACTATAAGTGGATTAATTAGTGGAAACGCACCTTTGTTATCTCTATATATTAATATATCAATATTATTCAGCTAAGGGAAGGACTTGATTACGGGCATTGATATTTTGTATCTGGTTCATTCTGTCTGAAATCATCATGAATGCAATGAATCCTATCACGCCCAAAAGGGAGATAACTATTGAAATTATAACAGAAACAACATATGCCGAAGTTGAAGATCTTCTCGTCAGCCTTTTAAATCTTGCTGTTTTGGAAACACGCCAGAAAAGAATTCCTGTGTCCTCGTCCACTAAATCGTCGTTGTCGTCATCGATGCCATTACGTAATTCCTCATCAATATATCCATCGCAATCGTTGTCTCGTCCATCGTTTAATCTGATGCTGCTTTTTGTACATGCATGGTGAATTTCAGAAAGATACATTCCCATTTGATAAAACCAAGATGACGTATTAAGACCTGGCGAAACGTATCCGGTAAATGAAGGTATTATTCCTTTCGTTGAAACAGGGGACAAATTCATAAATCGAGAAAACGCTAAATTCTCAAGAATATAAATTTTTCTTGAATCGTTGAACTCGTCGCTATATATGTATGTAATTGACATATTTAGGTACAGATTTAAACCATTGAACGATACTATAGACTTCTCAGATGCAATAACCGCTATACTAGCATGTAACACGTTCTTCTGTCTGCATGAAAATGTGGTTCTTTGAATTGCCAAGGCAGACGATGGGACTGTCATTGATGAGACTGATTCATTTTTATTGAAATGAATCTTAAAGAAATGAACCACGATAAACACTGGCTTATTGGACCTGATCAAAATGTATTGCGAGGCTGACGAAACAAATGTCAACTTGGGTTTTCCGGAAGTTGCTAAAACGAAGTCGGCTTCCTCAGTAGTAACCCTTAGTTCATATTCAGAGTTGCCTGTGAAGTATAATTTTTGTGCGATAAAATAATGCATTTAAAAAAATCAATCACATAGGCGTCGGAACCAGGGGGCTGGGGGGGGGGGCCCCCCCCCCCCCCCCCCCCCCCCAACTGTTTTGCAAAGATATACATAGGTGTTGAAAATTGGGGCTTAGCCCCCAGACGTTTCTGGCGTGTGTGTGTGTGTGTGTGTTTTAAGTTGGCTTAGCCCCCGCAATTTCAATTTGATTCCGACGCCTATGAATCGTATATATATATATATATATATATATATATATATATATATATATATATATATATATACGCCTATGAATCGAATGTGTGTGTGTGTGTGTGTACGTTCGTGCTCTTATTTTGGTATTAAATATTATCCACATATTTAATGATATAACATGAAATCAAACAGTGCACATAGAAATTTGCTTATGTATACTTTTTTCAAATATTTTTCATGTTTAATATTCTTCTCTTTCAGATAAACCATGATGTTTGAATGTGTAACCTCAAAATAATATTCTGGGTTAATATAATTATATGCATTTTGGTAATTTTTTAACCACTCATTTAAAACCAATACATGTCAAATAACTGAGCTACTTCGTATACGAAATTCTACATAAATATGTTATACAGTCAAACTCGCATTTAAGGTCATCCCAGTGCAAAGGGCACCTGTCTATAAGGCTATTCAAACATAACCTCCGTTGACTTTTTTATAATGAATAAACCTCTTTTTAAAGGTCACCTGTCTGTAACGACTACTTTTGTCTGTACCCTTTAGTGACCTTAATAGACAATTTTCACTGTAGTATGAATAAGGAAATCTCAAGCGCCATAGTTACTTTCCATCCCCCTGGATCGAACTTCGGGGTGCAGTTTTGAAAAAAAAATAAAATGAACGATATCTTTACAATAAATATAAATGTTAATGATTGACACAAGATGGCTATGAGAGACGTCATGTCTTCGAGAGGAAAGTCATTCATTCAAATACCGAAGTCCCATAACTCTGGCAACTGTTGCCGAATGTTTGATTATAAACTTACTCATTTTACATGTTTTACACCACATCGGTGTTAAGCATCGTATCGTATCAAATTATTTAACTTATCGTCCCCTAGAGTCACAGTCTTCGGATCATTAAAAAATGGCAGCCACAATATAACTGAAATATATTTCAGATAAACCATGATTTGTTAATGTGTAACCTCAAAATAATATTCTGGGTTAATATAATGCCGAATGTTTGATTATAAACTTACTCATTTTACATGTTTTACACCATATCGGAGTTAAGCATCATACCAAATTTGATTGAAATTTGAACAAAGAAACTTAAATTATTTAACTTATCTTCCCCCATAGTCACAGTCTCCTGATCATTAAATAATGGCCGCCACTATATAACTGAAAATTTCCTGAGTGTGGCGTAACAACTAATCGTTTATGTTGTTTAATCTGTTTTACGCGTTACCTCCCTTTGCATGAGCTAAGCATCCACTGTTCTTTTGTACTTTAAATTTTCATGGGAAACCCATAATTGATATTTATACATATGAAAAATGTTGTAGGTGAAGATAATTTGTTGAAAATATCAAAGAAGTATTATATAAAGTTAAAAAACATATTTTTGTACTTGTGATTTCTGTAAGATTAATAAAATTGATCTGTTAGACTACCTCGATAGTATGACAAATGTTTCTCATAGGTAAAAATGCCAAAACAAAAATTCCGCATATAAGAAAAGGATTAAAGATGGTCTATTGCAAATATCCAAATATAGGGATTGCATTTTCACTCATTATTCAGGTTAAATTTTCGAAAAAAGACCCATGGTCACTAATATGGTGCAGACGAATATGAAAAAAAGATCCGTTTGTATATTCGATGGAGTACGTGCACTTTGTCCAAAACCTAAAAGTTGTGAAAATATCCTTCCCAAGTAAATGACAAATAAATAACTGCAGTCAAACTTTGCCTATACAAAGTCACTCACTAGAACAGGTGAAGTTGTGTAATTGTTATAGACACGTGACCTTTATAAAGATGATTATTAATTGTAAAAAAGGGTATTTTTTCGAGATTGGTGTTCGAATGACCTTTACGCACAGGTGCCCTTTACACAGAGGTGGCATTTAACGCAAGTTTGACTGTAAATGGTAAGGAAAAAAATTACCTATACTGTTGACAAATATCCTGATGCCTGGCACAATAGGAATGACGTGTTGTTTTCCCCAATTCTGGGGCCGAAGCATATGTTCCATCGTCATGGCTGGCTTTCCCCCACGCGAAAGAAATGCTCCGGCAAAGACGGAAATAGCTTTATCAGAATACACTTGTATTCCCGACAAATCCATCGGCACATTAACATAAAAACTGTCTGTTTTCATCAAAATTATCTGTGACGTATGTCTTTTACTGAATATCTCCTCACGAAAAATATCTGCAAACTTCGGTACATGCGAAGAATGTATTTGTAGAATTGTTTTATCATAAACTGGAGTAACTACGAACCAAGAGCCTTGGTAAGATAACTTTGATGACGTTGAGTTTATATCAGTGCTGTTCAAAACTGATATAGTGTATTTATAGCCCAGGGTATCCATGGGATGAAGAAGACAGGTTTCATGTTCGAATACCATATATGCCATGATACGTCTCGATGAATAAAGCTTGCCACCTGCAAAATAAAAAAGCAACAAAAGTTAGTCATACCGTACATGTAATGTATAGATATTTCGACAACCTACCTGTCTGACTGACTGGTATCTGATTAGAGATGCGGTCGCCTTAAGTGATGATCTAGACGTATCAAGTATCTAATTTGAATTTTCCAAAAGAATGAATATTTACGTGCCTGAATGTGAGGTGGTGTCCTCAGCGAGTGAGTTCTACTATGAAACTATTATATATAAATGACAATATAAGAATTATGTTGATTCCTGTCCATTGTATTCACCATAAACTATTTCTATAAAATATTTTGAGTTCGTATTATTAATTTACAATTAAAGTAAATCATCTATATCTAATTAATTAAGATGCAAAATATAGTTTTATGTTTTATTTTTTAAATATTTTATTCGTGTAAAAGTTTCACGAAAGAAAACATCAGTTTTCAATTAAATCCAGAATTATTAAATTTATCTTAAGTTCTTAAGAAAGGAGATTTATTATTAGCAAACGATTTGTAACTGCTATTTCCTTCGACAAGAGTTATTAGGGATATTAATAAGCATTGTTATCAACTGTCTTTAGTAAAGTCATCGATAATGTTTCTATAGGTAAAACATAGGACAATACTTCCCTCTTAAGCAAAACTGGAGGTCCCGTGTCACAGTAGGTGTCGGCACGTTAAAGAACCCTCACTGCTCAATGGCCGTAAGTGCCGAGCATAGGCCAAAATTTGAAGCCCTTCACCGACATTTGGTGACGTCTCCATATGAGTGAAATATTCTTGAGTGGGACGTTATACAACAACAAACAAACAAACAAAATCCCTCTTAAGCTTTTTACCTACATCCGGGGAATCGTCGACTCTGGTCAAATTTACTTACTCTTTGTTCTTAAAACTGAATTTGTAGCAAAGGCATGGTTATGAATCAACCCCACACATTTAGTTTATGTAATTTACATATAAGTTGATTTGATTTGATTTTTTGTTTTACGCCATACTCAATAATCTTCCAGTCGTATGATGGCGTCCAGTTTTTATTGGTGGGGGAGAAACCCCGGTTACCCGGGTAAAGACCACCGACCTTCCGCAAGTACACTGGCAAACTTTCCCACATAATTCGACACCAGCTAGCGAGATTCGAACAAAATTTATAATGTGATCGACAAGTATAACTTATTCATGTGTTGATTGTAAAGAATCTGTAAATACATTTTATGGATTATAGCCTGAGTCACATTAGATCATGAAATTCAAATTAAATTTGTAAAGAAACCAATTGTCAAAATTAAAATATTTTACTGATGTTAGTAATACACAAAAAGTATACCTTATATCTTTTCTACATACTTTTTTCTTTGCTTCGTCGCTTTGACTTTTGAATATGCTCTTCCTACAAGAATATCTGTTATCCATGCGATGTCAATAAATTGGTTCATGTATATACTCACGCCTCTCTTGACAAAAGAGTTATATGAAGGGGAATAACTCCCAATATATTATTGTCGTAAAGAATCAGTGATTGTGTATTTTAACAGCAACCTTTTTTTCACAATACAATACTGTAACAGGGTGAATAAAACATAGGACGCAATATATTTTACTATTATTGGAGCCCCCCCCCCCCCCCAGTGATTGATTCAAGGTTCACCTATTCATACACCAGTGATTCATTGATGTCTGTAGAGGACGTGTCGTCTTTATTATTTTTCTCAGTTGTATTGACATTTATACGTAATGTGAAAAAAATTGATTGAACTCTAATTATTCTACGAGACCTGAGTCAGTGCGCGTATTTGTATAGATAACTTGCGTTAAAAACTATACGTGTGATTCAGATTTCTGTGTTGTGCATGTAAAAAGGTCTGTTTCAAGCGCTTCCGGAGACAGCGATTCAAATCGTTTTGGGAGGAAAATGGCATTTTGTTCCAAATTTGCCCATGCTTTTAAGCATCTTATCAAAACACAAATCACGTAATGATGGACATTTGTGACAGTCATTTATTTCTATGTCTCTAAGACATTTACCAGTAAATCATTTGAAGTATTTATTTATTCTGTCTATTCGTTTTTTGCCTCAAATAAAATCTATTGAGTTATTGTGTTGTCAATCTGGCGGCGTTCTATATTTTTCTGACATAGTTGAGAAATAACTCCCAATATATTATTTGAGTGATTGTGCGAACACATTTCTGAAGTTACATTATATTGGTATACCGTCAGTAGTAGTAGTACGTCTTTATTATTTTCTCAGTAATGACTCATTGATTTACTACTAGACCTGACTGTGTTGGATAAGTCCAGAATTTAGTGTTTGTGCATGTGAATGAATTACAGCTTCTATCTGAAACACATGATACATTTATGTAGATCTACAAATTTGTTACACTAGGTTTGTTGGTTGTAAAAATATCTGGGTTTTTGTTGAAAACATTACATATTTTGGTAGTACAGAGACTCAAGATGTTTCGTTGATCAACAAATAGTGAACAAAATGTTGGTAAGAATCAGCTGTTTGCACAGGGTTGGGTGTTACGGTACTTTATTATAAACAATGTATTGAGAATAGAAAGGAGACCGGCTTTTATTATAAACATGTGTTGGTCAAAGTTCTAAACTAAATAATCACATATCAGAGTGTGTACTAGTACTACTAAACTGTGTTATTGTGTATACAGGTTTACATTTTATAGCAACTGAATAATTTTTCGGATTTTGTTGCACAACTTTCGTGAACTCAATATACTTACCTGTATCCCAAACATTGATATACTAACACTATATCATAGTTGGTGTGAAAATAATTGAGAGAGTGAGATTTGACATTTCACATATGACTTTATGACATAGACTAGCCGTTGCTTTATTGTTTGCATTAGTTGACTACTTTGTATTTCAGGTGTTTTGTTGCATACATCATTATCCTTCTTCAGCCCACACACATACATAAGCACACATTCATTTTGCATGTAATATCATTCCTTAATCATTCATCATCGTTAACTAATATTGCCTGATCATTCATACACGACTCATCTAATGCAATCCAGGAAGAATATTATATTGTGTTTGTGTACATTATTATAGACACTTGTGTAGATCAATACTTCAACTTTGAGGTCATAAATGAATTAACTCCCCTTGTTTTGTGACAAATTTTGTTGTTGTATTTACCTCCCTTTTTAATATAAAATTGTAAATATTTACTTCAACTATATTACATACGTTTGTAGTGATCTCATTTAATTCAGCAATTCTCATTTAATTTTGTTTATTTTTCAGCTAAATTGAACTTAATTGATATTTTCAAACTCTAATTATCTTAATCATATCACAAATTCTTTCTTCATCAATCATATTTATTTAATTGATATCATTATAATTTCAATTTTCAGGAGTACTGATATCTATTTATTATTATATGTTTTGAATTCTGATACACATTATCATCATATATGAAATTAAATCCATATTTCCATTTCAGATAAACTGTTAATTTTCATTTAATTCCATTTTCAAATTTCAGCTACTTAATCAATTTTGTGATATAATCTAATTATTATATTAGACTGAACCTCATTGAATATTATCTATCATTAGTGATTGCATAATTTTATCTGTTTTCATCAATATTTTCAATTCAGTCACTGTCACTGAAGATTAATTTTCACATACTTTCAAATTTCTTTCAGGTATTTTAAATTCATAACATTCTCTTTTCAATTTCAGAATTATTTTGAAAATTTTCTTTAGTTGACATTCTTGATTTTAAAATATTTGTAATATAGTTGCATTGCATTTGAAATATTTATCATCATGGAAGATTTAACAGAGGATGAAGTAAAGAAAATGATTAGTCATTTTAAGTCAATGGGACTTAGACCTAAAGTAGATACGCTAGAGGATTTTCAGACGTGGATGACTCAACAGAGTATGCACATAAAATCTGAAGAGAAATACAAACCTCCAACAACCTTTGCTGGTAGTGTACATCATTTTTCTTTATGTGGACAAGTGAACTTTATTTTAGTCCATAAAACAGTTACCGTTATTCCAGATTTTATATTAAGCCTGTTGTCACCTTATGCTTAGTTTATGTTAATTTATGTTTTACTTTATGCCTTTTTGGTTTTTGCTGTCATTGAGTGTTCAGATTGAACTCACTATTCCTTATTTGGAAATCTATTGAAATTTAGGGTAGATCTGTCCAGGCTAAGCCAGTTCTAACCGAATCTTATTCTATAAATTCTGATTTCTATCTAAATTGTATCAGTATGAAATTTATCATTCTCGAAACTCCATCGCTGAACACTGAAGGTGATTATTATTTTGATTTCTATTTTTGATAATTGTAACTTTGAATTTTTTATTTAACTTTTTATCTTGAAAAACATAAAGTTAGTATTTTGTATTTCAATCAAGTAATTATAAATACCCACTTTAATTATTCTATAATATTGATGGTTTAATTGTCATCAACTATATATTGTAAATTTTGATAATGTCAACATATATTTTTGAGATATATTAAAGTGTGAAATTATTAATTATCATGATCAAAAATTATACTATTTCTATTTACATATATTTTTATTTAATTTCAGAGCATATTATGTCACTGCTTTATATGTATGATTAAAATATTCTAAACCAATAAACGTGTTGGAAGTTGCTTGGTCACACTAAGATATCTCACTTTTCAGGGGATAAATCTAAGGATGTAGCTTATGATGTTTGAAAGCATGAGGTTGAATGTATCATGAGGATCTAAAGGCGAGAAATGAAGCCCATTCAGTAAGCCAACAACAGACCGTTCAACAGTCTATTCGCAGTTCACTCAGAGGCGAAGCACTACGAGTCCACACACGATTGGGACCATCACCTACTGTCGGCCAACAAAACCAACCATCATATTACCCCAGAAACACATGGCAGTCAGGAAGACAACAAACAGGGGTAGAGGAAGACGGCATGGGTATCCTCCGAAGGATAGGACAGGAGACAATTTTCAACAACCACCACCTCAACAATCGAGACAGTCCAACAATACAAAGCAGCAAGAGATCATTTGCTGGAGATGTGAACGTAAGGGCCATGTAGAATCAGGATGTAGAGCTATCCTAGACTATGTCCGTCATCCGGAAAACTATTCTCGACCTACGCCAAGGGGCAGACGTCAGGCCGGCACAGATTACGCCCCTCATTAGATGATACACTGATAGGCACACCAAATGAGGTTGAGGTTGACATTAATGGAGTCCACTGCAAGGCGTCTATACAGGATCTACTGTATCATCTGTTAGCAGAAATTTTGTTGACACACATTTTCCTGGGATAGAAATTAGATCTCTTTCAACTGTATTATCTATTGAGTGTGCAGACGGACAGTTACTTCCATATGATGGTTGTGTAGAACTAGAACTACAAGTTCCAGGACTCAAGAACATCAAATCCAAAATTACAAAAGGATTATTTCTTGTGGTACCTGGAAGCCAGTACAATAGTAAAGTACCCATACTCATAGGCACCAACATCCTAGCCATATTACTGGACAGAACAAGAGACAAACATGGATGCAACTTTCTACAGACAGCACATCTTCACACTCCGGTGTATCTGGCCTTCCGAGCCATGCATTTACGAGACAAGCTCTTGAAGAGGAAGAAACACAGATTAGCAGTAGTAAAGTTTGCTGACCTACATCCTATAATCATTCGTCCAAACACTGATGTGGTTCTACGAGGGTATCTAGATAAGAAGTTACAGTACCCAGACAACCGACTTCAAGTTCAGCCATCCCAGATGATATGGACATAACATCTACCATCGTACCATATAGTTGCAACAATTCTAAAATAATACACGTCCAAGTGAGCAACATGTCAACCCGTACTATAGCCATACAACCTCGAGCAGTACTGTGTGAAATTCAGCCCATCAATGTAGAAGATATTACACAGATTGAAGACCATGACAACACTGATACTCCAGATGATGTGGATTTATGCACAGACAGATTGTCTGAGTCAGAGATTAAGAGAGCCAGATGTCTTATTAGTAAACACAGGGATATCTTTGCCAAAGGAGACAACATAGGGCATACATCTTTAGTTCGTCACCGAATAGAGCTTGTTGACACCACCCCATTCAAACAGAGATACCGCAGGATACCACCAACAATGATTGAAGAAGTACGTACTCATCTTTATCAACTACTGGCAGCAGATGTCATCCACCATGGGCATCAAATGTGGTGTTAGTAAGGAAAAAGGATAACAGTTTGCGACTGTGTAGACTACCGTCAACTCAACAGTCGAACTGTTAAGGATGCTTATGCCTTACCTCGAGTTGATGAAATCCTGGATAGCCTTGCTGGGAATAGATTCTTCTCCGTCATCGACATGAAGAGTGGCTACCACCACGTTGAGATAGAAGAGGATCACAAGGAACGTACTGCCTTTACTGTAGGACCGCTAGGATTCTATGAGTATAGGCGTATGCCCTTTGGACTTGCAAACAGCCCTGCTACTTACCAGCGGCTCATGGAAGAGTGTTTAGGAGAGCTGCACACCAGAATTTGCTACATCTACCTTGATGATGTCATTATTTTTGCAAAGACTTTCGAGGAACATATAGAGAACCTGAATATGGTACTTACCAGACTGAAGGAATGTGGCCTCAAGCTCTCCTCCAAGAAGTGTTCTTTGTTCCATCGAAAGGTCAAGTACGTTGGACACATTGTTTCCGAGGAAGGAATTGAGCCAGACCCTGCCAAGATCGAGAAAGTTGCCAAC
Source organism: Atrina japonica (assembly GCA_030159075.1). Classification (NCBI taxonomy): domain Eukaryota; kingdom Metazoa; phylum Mollusca; class Bivalvia; order Pterioida; family Pinnidae; genus Atrina; species Atrina japonica. The sequence goes on along the minus strand of BROG01000061.1, from coordinate 1,723,026 downwards.
TGGCCCAAACCTGAGAACCCCCAACATGTTCGTCGCTTTTTAGGCTTTGTAGGATATTGCAGGGGGTTCATTGAGGGATTTTCCAGAATAGCGAGACCACTCAATATCCTAATGCCAGCACCTAGAAAGCCAAAGAAGGGTAAAAAGACCAGTTCTACTGACCAACAAGATCAGAAGTGGGTATGGAATAATGAGCAGGAACAGGCTTTTCAGACCCTACGGCAACGCTTGATGACACCACCTATCCTTGGTGACCCAGACTTCAAGAGCCCATTTGAACTCCACACAGATGCCTCCAGTGTGGGACTTGGAGCAATATTATACCAGGAGCAGCAAGGTGTGAAGCGGATCATAGCATATGCTAGCAGAGGTGTCACCAAATCAGAAAGCCGATATGCAGCCCATAAACTTCAGTTCAGTTCCTGGCACTGAAATGGAGCATATGTGACAAGTTCAATGACTATTTGGGAGGTCAACTTTTTACAGTGATAACGGACAATAACCCTCTGACCTATGTTTTATCTACAGCCAAACTTGATGCCATGTCACATAGATGGATAGCTGTACTAGCATCTTTTGACTTTGACATCATATATAGGCCAGGGCTGAAGAATGCTGATGCTGATTCCATGTCACGACATCCTACACTTGACAAAGTCACAGAGGAATACTCAATTATCTCAGCTGACACTCTCAAAGCACTGAACCAGTCCATTACCTTACCAAACAGTTATGTGGAATCACTATGCTTGTCAGCAACTGTAACAGATAGTTTGGATGTCAGCAGAGGGTCATTGCAGTTTTCTATGGCTGACCATCAGCATCAGGATCCAGTTATCAGTTACTGGATTAGACAAGTAAAGTCTGGATCTAAACCACTTCGCAGTCAGTTACCGTCATCACCCATTTATACCATGATATGGAGGGAATTTGACAAATATTACATCAAATATGACGTATTGCACAGACGATCCTTTGTCAGAGAAGAAGAAAGAGATCAGACTGCACTACCCAATTCATTAGTACCTAGAGTATTGACCATGTTACATGACGATATGGGTAGAGACAGGACTCTCTCCCTTGTGCAAGACCGTTTTCACTGGTACGGAATGACTAGGGATGTAGAGGCCAAGATCAAGACTTGTGGCAGATGTGTGCGCAGAAAAAACCCAGAATCCAGAGCACCACTAGTCACCATTAATACATACCAGCCACTTGAACTTGTGTGCATGGACTTCCTCTCTCTGGAGAATGCAAAAGGCGGATTTAGTAATATGCAGAGGCATTCTTCCAACATTTTGTTGTGCATTATGGATTACCTCGCCGTATTCATACCGATCAAGGTCCCAACTTTGAGAGTAAGCTGCTCAAAGAGATATGTGCCATGGCGGGTACCAGCAAATCTCACACAACCTCATATCACCCTCAAGGTAATGCCCTCTGTGAGAGATTCAACCGCACTCTACTGGGCATGATGGGTACCTTGGAGGACAGCCAGAAACAAGACTGGAACCATGTAGCCTCGCTCGTACACGCCTATAACTGCACCAGACAAGAATCGACAGGACAATCACCATATTTCCTAATGTTTGGACGCAATCCAAATCTACCTGTGGACATAGCAATTGGTGAAGGAAAAAATATGGAACATGGATCAATGACAGCTTATGTTGACCGACTCCGAACCAAACTTAAGACAGCTTATGACATAGCCACTTCAGCTTCAGCCAAGGCTAAAGAGAAGTAAAGAGACACTTATAACCTGAGAGCTAGAGGAGCTGTCCTAGGAGTTGGCGACAGAGATTTGACTAAGATTGTGACTTTTTATGGTCGACATACAGGAACACAGAGTGAAAGGGACGCTCTTTCCCCTCTAGATAAGCCGATAGATGTGGAGCCTGAAGACAGCCAAATAGAATTTGCAGACAACCACCGGGCCCGTGGCAGATGTGTGATGATGGTCATGTAGAGGATGATGAGTGCCCCTACAAGGTAGATCCAGACAGGATGGAACCGGGCCCCGATGCCCTACAAGGACCAAAGATTTCAAATGTCTTCAGCAAACTAGACCAGAATTGGAACAAAGGCATTATTCTTTCAAGATCTGCTGAAATCTGACACAATTAGGGACTCTGACAAGGAGAGGATTACAACTTCCTTACTTCAATTACTAGCAGCAAGTATATAAACCCTATATAATACTCTAAAGACATTATACTACATTTTGAATAATTATTATTGAAGAATTACAGAAAATGTCTACATTTATTTGTAAATACATAAATCAATATCCATATATAATGACGTATAACTGGATGACTTAATGAACACGTGAGAAGATTTCTTACTCAAATTGATCAATTTATTTACAGAATTTACACAGTGTCATAGAATATTGAATTGAGATGTGAATGTCTTATGCATCATTTTTCAGTCGAGGACGACATTCTCCGAAGAGGAGGAGGATGTAACAGGGTGAATTAAATTAATAAATATGTTTTAATTTAATTAGTATGGAATGTGTTTATTTTATCATTGTTTCATTCTCATCATCTTCATCTCTATCATCCTCATCTTTATCATCTTCATATCATTGTTTTTATCTTAAACTTGACACATTATTGGTCAATATTCATACATCATCTATATTGGGTTTAAACATTAGACACCTTACTGTGGTCATTGTTCTTTTATCTTATAGACTTTGGTGACTTCTAGTATTCCCTGTAATATATTATATTGTTTGACTGACATTACATGTATGTAAAATTCTCGTAGATGTAATTTGTTTTACATATCTAATTATTGTGCGAATTAATATCTAGTACGCAAAATGGATTTAATTTTTATTTGTCATGGGCTTAGTTTTTATATGGATAAATTATTCAGTATGCATAGGATACCGCTATGTCTTTCGTAAATTTAAGTGGTAGGTAGCAACCATTTTATTTTAATCACGCCAAAACTTCGACAGTGGACACAGCTCGTAGATGTAATTTGAGTGCGAATATGTGGATTAATTTTTTATTTGCTCATGGAATAAAAAGTATATAAACCGCTATGTTAAATTTAAGTGGGGTTTCAAGTTCAGATGTAAATATGATATTTAGTTTTGTTTTGCTATATATGTTCATAAAGCTATAGTTAGATTTATATAACTTAATATTAAGATCGATAAGATAATCTCGTAAGTGAATGCTATGGCCACGTTTTTAAAAAGAAAAAAAGGCTAAGCTAAGCAAGTAAAATGTAGTATATGTTTATTAGTAAAATTAAGGTATTGTTAGTTTAGAATTAATTCATGTAGTGAGGCCAGATAAATTTGATATTTGTTTCACAAGTTACATGTAATTCCAGTGGTTTATCAGTAAATCCAAGAATTATCAGTTTAGAATCGATTTAGATCTATATGGAGAGACTAGGGGGATGTAATATTTGGTTTTGGGTGCATGTATATAATTGTAATTGGGCCAAATCAAATATGAGTTTAAATTCACAATAATTAAGGAAAAATGAATGTTTGAAAATGTGTAATATTAAGGTATTTCGCTTTTATAAATTGCTATATATTACGTTATATTGTAATTAGGTCAGTCTCTGATATGACAAGTTTTAGTGTTTTTATTATTATAGTGTACTTTAAGACATATCTTATTGTTGTTTATATTGGAACTTGACTATGCTTATAAGCATGTCAAGGTCACTTTCTTTTATACAATAAAACCAATCGGACGTAAACCTAAGAAAATCTTATTCCTTATTTTATCAGATTGACCAACGACACAAGGTAATTTTGTTACATCTGACATTTTCACTCATTGTCAGTCAATAGGACAGACAGGACAACAGGGAAAACCGGAAACACCCCCCCCCCCCCAAAAAAAAGAGATATAAACAGGCATAAAATAAAATTTCTATATATATTTTGAAAACTGCTTTAGAAACCCAGGTTTGGCACTTTTTCACTTGCAATTGAATAATACCTTACTATTTGCATATGAATACCACACTGAACCACACCTTATTTTCACCAAATATATAGGAATTAAAGATATGGTTTGTTATTGTACAGCAAGTACAAGTAGCAAAAGTAGAAAGAAAAATCAAATTGCTTTTTTTGGTAAACACAGCTTTGATTAAAATACCGGCCCCGAGTTTCAAAAGAATATTGTGAATTATTTACTAAATATGAAGTTGTACACTTGTGCCATATTGCATGTAATGTCTTTTACAGCTTGCATTATTTCCCCACAGCTTACTCTAGACATTTTGCTTTCTTAATTTTGACATACCGGAAGGAACGGGATATCGATTCAACAGTTTTTAGATTGTAAACATAAGTCAATATGTCAAATGTTTACTTTGAACGCGAGAGGATGTATACACGACGCGTACTCACATGTAAATTCCCGTTAAAGAATAAAGAATATTATGTTCATAATGTCACGTATACATGTTTTTAATATACCTGCTCTCTATAATCAGTGATTTTCTAGAGGAAATGGTTATTCTATACTTTTGTACGTTTTTGGGCTTCTGATTTTTATTTTATTTTATTTTAATATTGTTATGTTTGTTTGTTTGGGTATTTGGGGGGGGGGGGGTGCTGTTGTTTGTTCTTGTTAGATTCAGTCGCGAGCTGTTGTTTACGTTTTGTTATTATTTTATGTATTTGTTGTTTTTTTCATACAAATGATGTTTTATTTTAACAATGTTCTCCCTGAATTGTACCAGTTATTCCCCTTTATCATTTTCTGTAAAAATGAAACATCTCATTTGTGAATTAGCTCCCGTCTCATCCTTTCCATAAACAAATACTAAGCAAGACATTTCTGCTTAAAGTACCAACCAGAGTTTCATAGAATGTTGTGAATGATTTACTTATGAAAAAATATATATGAAAAATTAAGATTTACTTCCTAGTGGATGAGTTATTACCCTTTACTTAAAATATAATTAATATTCCCTAAATAGTACTAAAAGCACAATTTTTTTTATTTTAACTGAATTGATGTAAAATTGGATAAGTTTTTCAAGAGATAATTTCTACAATTTTTGCTTGCTTCATTGATCCTCTGCCTTATCATTGTCTTGAATCTTGTTCTGAAACTATTTGCCTAAAGACAGAGGATATAGTTTAAATCTTTCACCACGGCTAAACTAGGTAGTCACAAAAATTATCAACAGCAAAACTCGAATTCCAGTCCACAGCAGAACCTATTCTTGATTTTGTCTAGTTTTGCCTTTCGATAGCTAAGATAGCTAGTTGATGCTTTACTATCTACACCCCTTCCCGACCCCCTCCTGCTAAAAGAGCCTGCATTGAACAGCGGCGGGGCCCTTGACTTTGTCTATCTTTGACTTCCAGTATATATTATAAACATAATGCTAAAGCCTTAATACTCAAGACGATCGTTTCCGTCAGTTAGACTTCATCAGTTGAGCTCCGATCTATAAAGGATGCACATTGTGTTTTCTAAAGCAAAGAGAGCCGTCGTGGCTCCGCGGTAGAGCGCTCAATTCGCAACCGGAGGGTCGCCGGGTTCGAGCCTCGGCGGAGGCGACTGGCATTTCCTGTCCTTCGATTGAGACATTAAAAACCGAGGTCCCGTGTCACAGTAGGTGTCGGCACGTTAAAGAACCCTCACTGCTCAATGGCCGTACGAGCCGAGCATAGGCCAAAAATGGAACTCCTTCGCCGACATCTGGTAACGTCTCTGTATTAGTAAAAGATTCCTGAGTGGGACGTTAAACAACAATTCAACAACATCTAAAGCAAAAATGGTAACATACAAGGCCAAATAATAAATCTAAATATTGAACAAAATTCTTCTAAGAGTAACCACTGTAAAAAAGATAATTATCTTAGCTTTAGAAGAATTTAGAATTAAAATTGTGTTATCCTTTAGTATAAGATTATCAGCTGGTACCGAAATACCGGGTACTAGGAAAATGTATACCACCCGGGGACTCAAACGGTTCAGCAGCAGTGGTAGCGACCTAGTGGTTAGATATTATCAATATAATACCAAAGTTAAAATGCTCAAGACATGAATGTCGGTCGGTACCAGCTGTTCATCTTATACTTAAGTAATATTTGGCACTGTTAACACAATTTAAATTCTAAAATTTTTCTAAAGCTAAGATAGTCATTTCTTTTACAGCTGTTTTCGGCTATACCTTTAGAGATATTTGGCCTTGTATGATACCATTTTATCTTTAGAAAAATCACATACTTTTCAAATTGTAGCTCAACTAATGAAGTCTAATTGACAGAAACGATATCGTCTTGAGCATTGTAACTTTGGTATAATGTTTATAATACATGTATTTCAAATCCCTTCACCTTTCGACGTGTAACACATTTTCCAATGCGTGTGTAGATATTAAATGACTACCGATACCGTAATTGAAACTGGTTTACCGGATTTGGGGATTTATTATTCAAATTGTTTGCATGGTATTACTGAAAACGTCCCTTAAATGAATGTAAAATTGCTATTTTGTAATTTTGAAACATTCTCTGACGGTATTTCAGGAATTCTGTGTTGTTTTTACAAACAACACTTTGATATGTTATTTCATGAATTCTGTGTTGTTGTTATTTTACGTACAGCACTTTGATATGTGTTCATATTTGTAGACCCGTCTGAGACCCGAGGGTATACATTAACCCAGTAGCTGGTGTTTAAATACCAGTCAATTATTTTATACTTGAGTAATACTTCGATCAGATACCACAACTGAAAAGCTAAGATATTCATTTTTACAGTCGGTATACAATTGAAATTCTAAACTTTCCAAAAGCTAAGATATTCATTTTTACAGTCGGTACACAATTTAAATTCTAAACTTCCCAAAAGCTAAAATATTCATTTTTACAATCGGTACACAATTGAAATTCTAAACTTTCCAAAAGCTAAGATATTCATTTTTACAGTCGGTACATAATTTAAATTCTAAACTTTCCAAAAGCTAAAATATTCATTTTTACAGTCGGTACACAATTGAAATTCTAAACTTTCCAAAAGCTAAGATTTTCATTTTTACAGTGCATACACAATTGAAATTCTAAACTTTCCAAAAGCTAAGATATTCATTTTTACAATCGGTACACAATTGAAATTCTAAACTTTCCAAAAGCTAAGATATTCATTTTTACAGTGCATACACAATTGAAATTCTAAACTTTCCAAAAGCTAAGATATTCATTTTTACAGTGTGCACACAATTTCGATTCTAAAACTTCCCAAAAGCTAAGATATTCATTTTTATAGTGTGTACACAATTTCGATTCTAAAACTTCCCAAAATCTAAGATATTCGTTTTTACAGTGCATACACAATTGAAATTCGAAAACTTCCCAAAAGCTAAGATATTCATTTTTACAGTGCATACACAATTGAAATTCGAAATTTTCCCGAATGCTAAGATATTCATTTTTACAGTCGGTACACAATTGAAATTCTAAACTTTCCAAAAGCTAAAATATTCATTTTTACAGTGCATACACAATTGAAATTCTAAACTTTCCAAAAGCTAAGATATTAATTTTTACAGTGTGTACACAATTTCGATTCTAAAACTTCCCAAAAGCTAAGATATTCATTTTTACAGTCGATACACAATTGAAATTCGAAATTTTCCCGAATGCTAAGATATTCATTTTTACAGTCGGTACACAATTTAAATTCTAAACTTCCCAAAAGCTAAGATATTCATTTTTACAGTCGGTACACAATTTAAATTCTAAACTTCCCAAAAGCTAAGATATTCATTTTTACAGTGCATACACAATTGAAATTCTAAAACTTGCCAAAAGCTAAGATATTCATTTTTACAGTCGGTACACAATTTAAATTCTAAACTTCCCAAAAGCTAAGATATTAATTTTTTCAGTCGGTACACAATTTAAATTCTAACCTTCCCAAAAGCTAAGATATTCATTTTTACAGTGCATACACAATTTAAATTCTAAACTTCCCAAAAGCTAAGATATTCATTTTTACAGTCGGTACACAATTTAAATTCTAAACTTCCCAAAAGCTAAGATATTCATTTTTACAGTGCATACACAATTGAAATTCTAAAACTTCCCAAAAGCTAAGATATTCATTTTTACAGTCGGTACACAATTTAAATTCTAAAACTTCCCAAAAGCTAAGATATTCATTTTTACAGTTTGTACACAATTTCGATTCTTAAACTTCCCAAAATTTTACAGTCGGTACACAATTTAAATTCTAAACTTCCCAAAAGCTAAGATATTCATTTTTACAGTGCATACACAATTGAAATTCTAAAACTTCCCAAAAGCTAAGATATTCATTTTTACAGTCGGTACACAATTTAAATTCTAAACTTCCCAAAAGCTAAGATATTCATTTTTACAGTCGGTACACAATTTAAATTCTAAACTTCCCAAAAGCTAAGATATTCATTTTTACAGTCGGTACACAATTTAAATTCTAAACTTCCCAAAAGCTAAGATATTCATTTTTACAGTCGGTACACAATTTAAATTCTAAACTTCCCAAAAGCTAAGATATTCATTTTTACAGTGGATACACAATTTAAATTCGAAAACTTCCCAAAAGCTAAGATATTCATTTTTACAGTCGGTACACAATTTAAATTCTAAACTTCCCAAAAGCTAAGATATTCATTTTTACAGTCGATACACAATTTAAATTCTAAACTTCCCAAAAGCTAAGATATTCATTTTTACAGTCGGTACACAATTTAAATTCTAAACTTCCCAAAAGCTAAGATATTCATTTTTACAGTCGGTACACAATTTAAATTCTAAAACTTGCCAAAAGCTAAGATATTCATTTTTACAGTCGGTACACAATTTAAATTCTAAACTTCCCAAAAGCTAAGATATTCATTTTTACAGTGGGTAGTCTTAAAAGGATTTGGCAACACATTAGATTTATAATATGACCTTGTGTAATACCACTTTTTCTTTCGGAAATATATCTATATTAATATCGATCTCAACTGATGACGTCTTATTGACCTCATACTATCACCTTAGTCATTAGTTTTTGAATCTTTTGTAAAACTGTTACTTTTGCATTGTGAACAATATCCATATACATTTGTACTTAGCTCTATAGAGACACTTCCATTGGTGACTTAGAATACGCACGCGCGTTTTCTAATGTGTTATGTTCCATTATTATTGTCTATTTACAAATAGCATAATGTTGGGATATGTTCCAATTTGCAAAGATGAAAATTATATTTAAATATCACCAGATTTTCTCCGACTTTTACATAACATTGACTCATTTAATGATATAGAAAATAGTAATTATATCCTTTTAAAGTAAACAAGAAATAAAAGATCAGTGTTTTTAAAAAGTTTTTGTTCATTACGAACAGTAATAAATAAACCAGCAAGAGGCTAATAACATTTTCTTGCTCTGTTTGACACAATTCGAATTTAAATACAAAATGACCGTTTTTCTCGAACATCAAAGCTTGCCTAATTTTAGCATATCAGATACATCTATTGTAGTGCGTAATTGACGGGGAAAATTGAATATAAATTTAAAAAAAAAAAATATTAGAATGCAATGACTTCGTATAAAATTCATCTATATTGTTCAAGCAATTTCTAGGACACTATGTTTTCTTTGTTCTTTTTTCAATGATTACAGTGCTGTTTACATTATACATACTTCAACTACTTTGTGTTGGTATGGGCTTAATTACTTTATCTAATGCGACTTATGTACGAGTGTATTGACAAAATACATAGAGAATGTACTAAAAAGGAAATACAAAAATAAAGATAAGAAAAATCTATAAACATGACAAAGGTATATTATTGAGGCACAAAAGTAATTTCCTGAATTATATTTTAACCCCCGAATATCTGAATGGTATGCTCTTTTATTATGTTTGAGACCAATCTATTCTAGTCTGTAGGGTTGAAAGGGTTGCTATCCCTGATAACGAAAATTTCTCTTGCATTATGATTTTTCGTTATATGGAAACTTTTATTTGTCAATATCCAAATAGATGTCTTTCCGAGAGAAATCCAAAATAATGTTAGTTTCATTTTATTCAAACATCTGTTTACAGTAGCATAAAGAACGAAATCTACACACATGCATATCTAATAATAAACCCTTTCAATGCTTTTAATATATGTCCGTCTATTCGACAACACACATTTGCACACACATACAAATTTTTCACTTGCGCGTGTATATGCGTGCATATGTGTTTATGTCTGTACATATGCGCGTGTCTTGTGAAAAACTACATACCATTTACTGGACCTAGTTTGTTCCAGGTTGGGTTTGAACAACGCAGTAGTATTTTCCTGGACTGTCTTATTACATATGTCTTATGTTGTTGTGGGGTATGTAAGACCACAGATACTTTACTCTGAACTTGTGGCACGATATGAATGGCTGGTAAACTTTCGTTCGTACACTGGGGAATAGTAAAGATAAACCTTTTACCCCATGTTCCTTTTGGATCTAAAAAGAAAAAAAAATCAACGTATATAATATTCATTATTATGCAAAAAGTGTATGTTACTAAACAAATGAAAACATTCTATTTCACAAATAACAAATTATAATATGTCCAGAAGATGACGTTGCAACTGTCAGTTTCATTTTATCTATTATATCTAATACATATTTTGCTGCTTATCCATCAAACATCGATGTCATGTGCCAGAAATAAATTATAATAAATAACAGCCAGCCAAGGTTCTAACCTACCTTCGATCCATGCCCCTCTCTCTCTCTCTCTCTCTCTCTCTTTCTCTCTCTTTCTCTCTCTCTCTCTGTTTCTAATTATCTCTCCCTCTCTGTATGCGTCTCGTTTCCAGTCTCTCTCTCTCTCTCTGTGTATGCGTCTCGTTTCCAGTCTCTCTCTCTCTCTCTTTTTTATCTGTCTCTGTCCGTTTTTCTCTCTGTAAATCCACCTATATTTCTCCCTCTCTCTGTGTTTCTCAGTCTACCTCTATGTGTCTGTTAATCGTTTATTGAAACATTTCACGATTGATAGAACTGTAATAATCTAACGACAAATGATTGATAGATTAAAGTGTTAACGGCGTCTGGTTCAGATTAGCTATGACGTTGGGATTATTTTTTTTTATGACGGATAATAATACGTCACCTACCCATTAAAGACTTCAACAATCTTAAGGCCACCGCGGCTGTTGTTCTACAGTTTGTTTGCAGCGTCTATCCTATATTAGAAACGCTTCATTTTGACAAATAAGCTACCTTCGATCCATGCCTCCTCTCTCTCTCTCTCTCTCTCTCTCTCTCTCTCTCTCTCTCTCTCTCTCTCTCTCTCTCTCTGTTTTTAATTATCTCTCCCTCTCTGTATGCGTCTCGTTTCCAGTCTCTCTCTCTCTCTCTCTCTCTCTCTCTCTCTCTCTCTCTCTCTCTCTCTCTGTATGCGTCTCGTTTCCAGTCTCTCTCTCTCTCTCTCTCTCTCTCTCTCTCTCTCTCTCTCTCTCTTTTTTTTTTTATCTGTCTTTGTCCGTTTTTCTCTCTGTAAATCCACCTATATTTCTCCCTCTCTCTGTGTTTCTCAGTCTACCTCTATGTGTCTGTTAATCGTTTATTGAAACATTTCACGATTGATAGAACTGTAATTGATAGATAGATTAAAGTGTTAACGGCGTCTGGTTCAGATTAGCTATGACGTTGGGATTATTTTTTTATGACGGATAATAATACGTCACCTACCCATTAAAGACTTCAACAATCTTAAGGCCACCGCGGCTGTTGTTCTACAGTTTGTTTGCAGCGTCTATCCTATATTAGAAACGCTTCATTTTGACAAATAACAAAATATTTACTTTTGTCTTCTACACAGTGTAAATAAGGTAAGATTATTGTCGTTAGATTGTTGGCGGCAGGAGTATGGGATAAATATATCACAAACAATTCTTTTACTTTTTTTGTTTCCTTGTAATACATATATATATATATATATATATATATATATATATATATATATATATATATATATATATACGCAAATTTCGGAATACTAATTCTAAATTTCAATCATAGACACCAAACACCACTTGTACAATAGTTTAAAGAATGACGAATGTAGTTAAAACAAATACTTACAACTTTTTACTATTGCAACCAGTAAACATCCAATCAATAGTGATCCTGAAATAAAATAGTAGTATAGTATGTTGCATCTGTCGGCGTAGAGATCACATGTAGCTCAATGTGATATATTTTTCAAATTGTGTTACTATAACAAACAAATTCAAATCATTGAGTAACATATATGTTCAACATATTAACATTTCATATACAGAGGCAAACTACTAATTGATAAGTTTTTGTCAATGGGATATCAAGACTGTTAATGTCAACATTACGCAAATTTTATGGTCGATATGATTAACTTCTTTGCAATAACACTGATTCATATTGTGAATTGCTGAATATAGTGGTTGTTGAATCATTTTCAGCCGTGTATATCTCCGAAGGCGATATCTGGCTACAGTCAGCTGTGCGCAGTCGTCTTTTCGCGCATATTTTGGTCTCCGTGTTACCGTCAGAATAAATGAATCTGCGTGCGCGATTTAATATAGTGCATGTGTGTTATGCAAAAAAGGTATTAAAATGTTCAGATGTTGTTCATACAGTTATTTTAACATGCTCTCCATCATTTATAGATACAGAATTTTCATCTTATAAAATTTTCAAATAATACTAGATGGGAATAAACAATTTGTATCTTTCCGCATACAATGAGTTAGACAATGTCTTACACATAGGTGTGTTATTGGTCAAGAGTGCAAAGACCGACAACTCTGCGTAATAGATTGAGAGTCAGATAGAGTTAGGCAGAACGCGGTAAAATATAGCGTAGCCTTCGTATTAATATGGTGGTGGGTCAAACTTGTATCCGGAAAAAGTTATTCGGGTTAAAATCTGCTGATTAAGTATATTTAACAGGTAAAATGTGCCAGGTATGTTGTTATCGGATAGATTAGTAAAACATTAATATGTCTAAACCCGTCTTCTAGTGATTAAAATATGATTTTTGAACGCTAGAATAGAAATAATCGGCGAGTAAAACTTGTGATCAATACGAAACTTACCTTTCTTAAACATGGTAAAAGTTTTTTTTGACATGAAAACAGACAGATACTATTTTAAAACTTTGGTATAAATATTAAGGATCTATCTTTGAATCAGTGTAACTCAAATGGTATTAAAGTCAGTTATTTGAACAATACGTTCTAATTGGTGATTTTAAAAACTTTTGGGCATGATAAACGAGATTTTACTGGAAACAGCTGTATCGGATATGATTTCATACAGTTAATTAACTCAAACAACAATCAAGCTGAGACTTTTGGGGGTGGGGGTTACATATGATTATGAACTATTAAGATAATCGGTATTGTATGGCAGAGTGACCAAAACGTCGTTGAAGCTCATGTTATGCTCCTTTGTTGGCTAATCTGTATCTTTATTCATACATAGCAGATTTCATTCAGAAATTGCTGAATCAAAGGAAGAAAAAGTTAGCGGCGTCCGTTAATTTGTCATTTAGATATATCGACGACATTTTGTTAATTAATAATGACAATTTTCATACATATGGCAATGCGATATATGCCAGCAAACTAGAAATTAAAGACACAACAGAATCAAGCACACACGCTTTATACATTTTACTTACTATAGACACAGACGGGAAATTAACAACTAAGCTATAGGACAATGGCGACTTTGTCGGCTTTCCCATCGTACATTTTCCGTATTTTAGTCGTAATATCGAACAATCACCCGCATATGGAGCTTATATTTCTCAAATGACCCGATATGCCAGGGCGTTTTCAACATATGAACATTTCATATACAGAGGTAAACTACTCACTGAAAAATAAACGACAAAGGGATATAGAAATCCGCAAAGTTTAGGGTCGATATAATAGTCTTGTTTGCGATTACTCTGTTTCAATAAGTGAAATGTTGAGTTACCTATTCGATAGCGGTTGTTGAGACGTCCGTACCAATTGTGACGAGGATTCTTTCCTCGCGTATTTCATTTTGATTTTACTATGGACTCACGGCGGGTGTGACCGGTCGACAGGGGATGCTTACTCCTCCATGGCACCTGATCCCATCTCTTGATTTCAAAAGGACTGTGTTTGTCCATTTTTAATCAGATTTGAACCTATATCCTGGATATCCTGAAGATATATACTTTGGTAACTGAAATGTTTTATATTAAGGACGAAATGGACACAGTATATATATATATCTGTGTGTGGGGGATATAGAAAAAAACATTCTGAGAATATTGATAAATCAATAATGGCATCAGAATGAAAATAGGCTTTATTTTTACCTTGGTATTTCTAAATCCGACTTTCAGTATTTTCGGTAATTTAATGATGGTTCATTTCGCGTTTATTTTATTTGAATTTAACTGTGGGCTCACGGTGGGTTTGACCGGTCAACAGGGGATGCTTACTCATCCTATCCTCGTTTTTCAGAGATCCTTGTTCGTTCTTATTTGTATATCGTACCTTCAACTTTCTTTCGATTCATTCTATAAGACCACTCTCTGATCAAACTTCGTACAGACCTCAAGCAAGCATAACTTTGTTCGATTTCAAAAACTATGACTAGTTTGAATTGGCAATACATCTTATTGTAACGTTTTAAGGTGTACCTGGGACATATTTATCGTCCTTTTAACTAATGTACAAGTTTAAATTCAGCGGTTAACTATGTTTTTTTGTTTATATTTTTCAGTTTCTTGTGCCTTTCCCAACGGAGAGAATTTTCCTTTTACGGAATAAATAGTTCCAATATAAAACAAAATGACGTCAATAGATGCATTATTATCTGTTATGATCACAATCGTATGTTCAGTGGGATTTCTATATATACCACGAATTGCGTTCGTTAAAAAATGCAACACAATATATATATATATATCCCTCTCGCTTACCAGTACCAGTACCAGTTGTGATAAAAATTACTGCTTAATGCAGGACTGCTCACAGTAAATTGTGACATCGCACCCCACATGTATGTTTTGCATAAGAAAATCATGTAATTAACAACACGCGGAAATATCCACGTTTACAGTAAACCATTATACCGTTTGAAATGGATAGATAGATTGATTGATGGACGGTGGTGGACGGACGGACAGACACAGAAAGATAAATACATACATACATACATACATACATACGTACATACATACATTAGTAAATGAAAGCTTTTGAGCACTTTTCAAGTATTCGATATCAATTTAGTTATAAAGACTACAAAAATTAGAGAGTTAAGTAGTAAGAATGCCCAAACACCTACTGATACAAGCTCTTACCGTAAATATGTGATGTAGACATATTGCTATTTCCAGTTCAGTTGTTCGTCCCTGAGATTGTAAATGTACTCTGAAAATATCTTGATTTGATTACTTACAATCTAAAAGATATTCTATTTAATGAAACGAGATACAATTAAGGCATACCATTATGTTATTACCTAAATTAGTTGCTAATGGTCTTGGATGATGAGCTGGTGGACAAACCAGTAAGAAAAAGCACAGAAAAAGCAAGCTTCCATAGTCTATACTCGGAACAGCAATAACATAATATCTTGTGTATCACGAAAATGTATATATGGGATCAGACAAAAATGTAAGCGTGAAAATTGCTCAGTAAAATATATACCGGATTAATAATCTAACATCGAAATTTGCAATAACACAATGTGTGATGGTAAATTTAACTCATATCATAATATATAAAAGCAAACTCCATTATCTATTCGTCGGTCTGTTTGCCTGTCTGTCTATCTATCTATCTAGATATCTATCTATCTATCTATGTATCTACCTATCTATTTGTCTGTCTATCTATCTATCTACCTGTCCGTCTATCTATCTATCTATCTATCCACCTATCTATCTATCTATCTATCTATCTATCTATCTATCTATCTACATGTATCTATCTATCTATCTTTCTATCGATTTATCTATCATTAAATTCAAAATCGTTTTTAAGTGTTATTACATTACAACACCTAATAAATCTTTTTATCCGGAAATGTATTATTATATATGACGTGGCCTCTATATTTTTTATCAAAATATCCGATTATATTTCACTGTTAACAATATCTCATTTTATCTCAAACTCATTATCGTGGCTTTAATTATGTCCTTTCAGTTATTGACATAAAGTTATCATTTTGACAGATGTATTTAGAGTATTCAAGATATATTTCTATTTACAGAATACTATCATCAATCGTGATGTTAAATTTAACTATATTCCAATTAAAACGCAAAACTAATTTTTCAAAGACAATTACTGCAATCGTTTAATAAACTACGAATTTATACAACTCATGCAGAAGAGTATCGTTATATTCCCATTTAAGTCAATTAAGTTATGCACGATTCATCGAGTGATTTATAGAATACCAATATATATTGACACCAAACATAACAATTATTGTAAGTTACACTAAAACAAATATGAATGGCATTCAATTCGAACCCTGTTTAAACTCAAATTTAATGGCATCTCCGCTGTCCAATTACAGCAAGAAAGTTTATGCCGTATTTGAAAAGATGAATTACAGCCCTTAAGTTAAATTGTAATTTAATTACTTGGGATGTGGCACTGCTTTACGATTGTCGTAAAGTCAGTCCATGTTTGATCATAATTTGCAAGTACGGTTTGTCATAAATCGTCATTGCAGTTCAAAACCCAAATCTGAGACTTAGATTACGATTAGTTTATTGTTTGACACTTTTCAAATTCAACCTCATGGTGCTTATTTTTGTTCTGCGACTGCGCAGTTTCAGGCGGTATAATGTCCATGCAAATTAATTTGGGCTGATTCATATACCACGTCATAACGTTTGCGTGGGACTATAGACCCTTTAACGTTAACTGCGGTTCTGTGACTTTGAGTGGCAGTGATACAGATACCCGAAAAAACATAGACGTCATTATAATAAGTGATTGTTTCTTGTCGTCATTTAACGAAAATCTGTATCATTTTGCCACTCAAAGCCACAGAACCGCAGTTATTGCGAAAGGGTCTATTGTTTCTGTTAGTGATGGAAACGCTAGCAGACGATATCCCGCGGTAACGCCATTTCAGCGGGAAGATTACGTAGAGTTACGTTCCATCACCATTGGAGATACTAGTACGATCGTTGTAAATTTGAAGCATTACATATTGCTTCGCTAAAACTGTGAATTTATCAATGCATGTCACAGTGATTGACATGATATTACATTGACCGCCTTTATATAGATCTTATGTTGAGATGGTTGTCTACGAATGGTTTAAGACCGAAATAGAATCATTGTTCGTACCCTTATTTCTCTCTAGATATTTTGCACCCAATACCAGGCCCTAGAAAAGGTAAGTCTTGTTTGCTATTCAAAATGTAACGTTTTGTTTCATCCTTGAATATCCATACGTCATTTCACTGTAAAAACTGACATCCTGACCTCGAGGGGATTAAAAGATGTGTCGAATTCTCATCTGAGAGTTGGTTTTACGGGGTATGCTACACAATAGCCAAGTAGTGGGGAACAATGGACGCTGGTATTTCAAGACAGCGGTGATCATAAAGAAATATTGCAACACATACTTCACTGCTGAATTAATTATATTTATTGTAAATGAAACATTATTTACGACGCCCGTAAACATCTTGAGAAATTTCTCTCATCTACAGTTGAGGATTGAGCATCGAAATCGTCTTCCAGATTGAATTATGAACTAGAAAACTTTACTTCTTTCTCCGCCAATTGCAATTGTATTGGGTGTTCCTTCGATGACGTCATGATCACGAGAATCGATAAGACGTTCTCAGCTTTTTCTTTTGATTGGATTTCCCGTATGAGAAAAATTTTACGCACGCGAGGGAGAAATAACGCACGCGAGGGAGACATGAAGTGTAGTCTCCCTGACATGTGACAGCTCTCAACCAATCCCTCACTGTGTTTTATTAATGAGGTATAATGATTTGTCAATTTTGTCGCCTCATATCACGGGGTTGAGACATCGGATTGACATGGGATTTTCGACAAATTGTAGCAGAACAAAGATAGAATTTACACAAAGCAATCAAATAAAACCCTTCCAATTTCATTTACCATCTAAAATGATTCAGTGTCCAAAGTTTTCAGTCACGAAAGACAATTGACAATTATACAAGTTCGGTCGCAAGTATTTATATCATGAGAACAAATTCGGTTAGTTGTGTCACTAAACCTTATGTCGAAATTGTATAAGTGATCTCAATTTTCCCAGCGAACTAAATTAATAATTCACTATCGGTTGTCAAAGAGTTTAGCTTAAGGTCCATTGTTACATAATGTCCTACTTGCGAAACCCCATCAATGGATTCGGAATCTACGCAGTTGACGTCATTTCACAAATTTCGTTAGAGATTATATAACTATTCAGATTCGTTAACAGAGTCTTGGCCCCTAAAATGAAGTACACATAATAATAAACAATTAGAACAGCACTTGATTAACAACATCTTATAGGTCATTAAATATAATTCAGAAATGTGATTTTCATAACATAAATCATATTTTTTTATAAATTTAAGTTTTTACAAATTAATAATTAAAATTAGATAGATATACATGTAGTTGGAACTTGACAATTGTGTTACAAAATGCATTTTTGCATCACACACTTACAATTTTTAAAAAGTTGTATATAGCGTTAGGAACCCTCTTTTATGTACCAGTTAAAGCAATCCATAATTTCACTATACGGTATCTACGTGATTATCTATCATTTTTTCCTTGTACTTTCATTCAGTTTATATTTACAATAGACTATTATCTATTTTACAGGTTGTTTTACTGGACTATTTATATCTATAGATAAGCATTGATGTCTCATATGATTATATCTCACAATTCTAAAGCACATGCAATTCTATATCTAAGCATTTCTGGCTATATATCCGGTAACAAGCAGTTTCTTTTATGTCTTTTGTGTACATACAATGTAGTCGACTTTAATAGGAAAGCCAAGTGTCAATTATATAGATAATGACCACATGGCAATCCTCCATCTTCTTCAGTTATAATAACTGCAGTTTCAGATGCTATACATCTCGAGATCCTACATCAATCAATAGGATATAATTTGAAACATTGCATACATTCTTAAGAGATATGTTATATATCTAGTTAGAATGAGTCCATGACTAGTATGTTCAAAGCCCTGGCTGAAGCAATACCTATTGTACTGTACAGTTGTTTAATTTCACGCGGGGAAAATTTAGCATTTTTCTTAAAAGAGCTTCTTCACGGGTCTTAAATTTCGCGCAAGATAGTTTACGTATTGTCTTTCTGATACATCATCAATGTAAGGTATTTTATTTGCGGGTATTTGATTTTGCGGAATATATAAAACTTAAATCCCCGTGAATAAAAGCAATTCTACAGTATTTTAGATACTCATTGATTTAGATGAGTTTAACATGATCATTTCTCTCGGAAACCAGATTTGGATTAATACAAGACTTTGTAGTTTTAGAATATTTATCGCATTTCAAAAGTCATGTTTCGCAATGTTTTCATATGTTGTAGTAAAAAATTTTCATCTCCTTCCTTTTTTGACATTTAGATATATCGACGACGTTTTGTCAATTAATAATGACAATTTTCATACATATGTCAATGCGATATATCCCAGCGAACTAGAAATTAAGGATACAACAGAATCAAGCACACACGCTTCATACTTAGACATTTTACTTAATATAAACACAGACGGGAAATTAGCAACTAAGCTATACGATAAACGCGACGATTTCGGCTTTCCCATCGTAAATTTTTCCACATTTAAGTAGTAATATCCCTCAGTCACCCGCATATGGAGTTTATATTTCACAAATGATCCGATATGCCAGGGCGTGCACAACATATGAAGATTTCATATACAGAGGTAAACTACTCACTGACAAATTATTGACACAGGGATATCGAAGACCGCGTTTATTGTCAACGTTCTGCAAATTGTACGGTCGGTATAATAGTCTTGTTTGCGACTACTCTGTTTCACTAAGTGAAATGTTGAGTTGCCTTTTCGTTGGCGGTTGTTGAGACGTCTGTACCAATTGTGACGAGGATACACTCCTCACTTGTTTCATTGGACTTGACTGTGGACTCACGGCGGGTGTGACCGGTCGACAGGGGATGCTTACTCCTCCATGGCACCTGATTCCACCTCTTGGTTTCCAGAGGTCCGTGTTTGTCCATTTTTACCGGATTTGTATCTATGTCCTGGACATTCTATTGATTTATACTTTGGTATTTGAAATTTTTATATTTTTTGTATAGAATGATATTTATCATACTTCTTGGAAAGAAGTAAGAATTTTCTATATCTCTTATTGAAATTTAATTCCCAGTCACTATAAAATGTCTGTTTTTTTTATTTCGTATCCGGAAGAATGGTCGTGTTCTTCTCGCATACTTTTTATCATGTTCATTAAAAACACATTCCCAAACTCTTACAGTGTTTTTATTTTATAGTACATCGGATTTGTTCCACTTTCAAGTGTAGACGAAAGAACAAAATCACTTTGAAAATGCTGATGATAAGCATACTCTATACAATGTATTTCCGTGGTTGTACGGCGACACGAGGATTTGTTCACCCGTGACAAGTCATATTCCCTTCGGGCTTCGCCCTCGGGAAATATTACTTGTCTTGGGTAAATCAATCCTCACGAATCCCTACAACCAGGACAATAAATTGTTTATTACACCGAAATACAAAATCAATAAAGACTCGAATAAGCTGCAAGGGTTTTCGCATGAGGGGGACATGAAGCACGCGAGGGAGATATGACGCACGCGTGGAAGACATGAAGTGTAGTCTCCCTGACATGTGACAGTTCTCAACCAATCCCTCTCTGTGTTTTATTAATGAGTTATAATGATATGCAATGCACACCGTTTTACAGCATTATAGGATATGTTTGGCGAAAATGTAATTTATTCCATACATTTGCAAGAAATTCTATTTAAAAGATGTAAATATATTCTATAGTATATTATTATGCACTGTAAACAGTTTTTCAGATCCCTAAACATCGTAATAGTATACCAGTGATGTTCCGTTAAAAGTCTTTACAGCCCCAGTAGGCCTACTGTTATCTCAAATGTATTTCACGTGAACAAAACTCTTTACTGTGATTGTGGTAGATGTATGTATCCAATATCATTGCGGTATCTCAAAACCAGTATTGGCTGTATGAGCATTAAAAGAACGGACTATTGTTGCATTGCTTTAAAGGATTTTGTCCTTTGAATTTGACTACGTATGATTACAAGATTACCATTTTGTGCTGCACATTGAATTTTTTTCCATAATCCATTGCATTTATACTCGATGCATTCAAAAAAAAAAAAAAACAATCCTTATATTTATATATATATTACCATTTTCTGTGAATCTGTAGTCAGCTGGTTACGAAATTCATTCTATGTAATTGGCTTTGTGGTGGGAGTTTTTTCATATGACGTAACAGCTAAACAGCTGTAAGAGACGAGACGTAGTTCCCCTTTTCTGTCCGGGAATACTAAATGGAATTTTTAGGAAGGTTTATTTTCTTATTATCATATCATTTTGAAAGAAACTAGTGACCTGATTTCACACGATTCGGGTGACGAATTGTTTCTGATAGGAATATCCAGTGAAGGCAAACAAATCGACTTGTTTATCAAGAGATGCTTGACAAAGTTGCACTAGGCCTTACTCTCTTTTTTGTTGTAACTACGAAGCGAACTTTCATTTCTGTGCCAGACTGTTGTCTGTGGTTCTGATCATAACATCATACCATGACCTAGATATATCGCGATATGGGCCTGTAGGCTGTACAATGTGCTACAGATGTAGTCTCGTGTTTCCGATTTCTTTCTTTGATTTTTATTTGTTTTGTGGTAGGCCTAATGTATGGCTTTTAAGATTAAATATACAAGAAATAAACGCAATATACTATTCTTTATTGAATCGTTTATGTATTCTTACGCTGAAAAGTAAAGCGGTTAATAATCGAGGCACGCGACTGCATTTACAGAATGTACAATATATCGCTCTATATACTTGCAATGAAGGGAATTGCAGTCGGTATGTAAATATTAGCCATTGTACAATTTTGGCCAATTTGGCCACCCTATTTAAATGGCAAAAAAAATCCGTCTAAAATGTGTATTAAATGTTTCTGACATTGCTTTTTAAAAATATTTGAGTACTTTTGATGAACAAACTATGGATTTTAAAAATTCCACAGTATAAATGTTAATGTTAATTAGGTACTATATGACATATCAGTTCAAATTATTCGGTAATTTCGAACATTTCAATCACATGGAATGTTTGATTCGGTAAAACCAGACCAATGTTTAATGGTATTCCAAATTTAAACAATAATATAAACATGAATGACCAAAATTTGACTGGCCAAAATTAATCCTTCATTTTATGACCAATGTGGCCAAATTTTAGCGACACACAAAAATATCCTACTTTACCGTAATCTATTGTTCATCTAAGGGAAAATTAAAATGATGTGCTTTAAAACAAACACCCTGTTCTCTGAGACCGCTAGGGCAAATACATATTGGTCATGTAACCTTGCCAGCTTAACATTCACTTTTGGGTCACTGATCACAACTAATATTTCTCTTGTGATAAATTATTACATAAGATAAATTGCAACCTGATTACACTTGTTTTCGCATAAAATGTTTAATAATCATTTAAAGATGAATCGATATTAAAGTCATCTGACAATTATTCATCATAATTGCATTGTGGGTGATTTATCAAGAAGTGGTTTCAATACCTCTAGTTTTATTGCCAATGCCTTTTTTTGCTTTTGTATTAATATTTATACCTTTTTGGTAAAATTGGAGTTCATTTGATGAAGTCTAATTGACAGAATTTCGGTACCAGCTGATAATCTTATACTAAATTAATATTTGGCACTGATATCACGATTTAAATTCTATTTTTTTAAAGCTAAGATAGTCATCTTTTTGCAGTAGTTACTTTTTTGGCTATGGTGTGACCGGTCGACAAATGATGCTTACTCCTCCATGGCACCTGATCCCACCTCTTGGTTTCCAGAGGTCCGTGTTTGTCCAATTTTACCGGATTTGTATCTATGTCCTGGACATTCAATTGATTTATACTTTGGTATCTGAGATTTTTTATATCTATTTTTTGGCCTTGTCTTATACCACTTTTCCTTTAGAGAACTGTTTTGTAAAATTGGAGCTCAGCTGATAAATTGACAGAAATGATCGTCTTGAGCATTATAATGTCGGTATTATGTTTATAATATTATTACCACTAGGTCGTTCCACTGTTGGTGGACCGTTTGAGTCCCCGAGGGTATACATAAACATAGTACCTGGAATTTCGATACAACCTGATAATCTTATACTAATATAAACAATTCAGATACCAAAGTATAAATACTATTATACTTTATATACTATACTAAAGTAATATTTGGCATTGATAACACCATTTAAATTCTAAATTTTTTAAAAGCTAGGATAGTCATCTTTTTACAGTGCTTACTCTTAGACGGATTTGGCTATGCATTTTGATTAATTCTTTATTGGCTTTGTCTTATACCACATTTCCGTTAAAAATGGAGCTAAGTGACAGAAACGATCGTCTTGAGCATTGTAACTTTGGTATTATGTTTATAATAATAGCAACATTTTCCAATTATTCAGTTTTTAGTCAATCAATATTAATATGATTCAGAACTGAAATATAATTTCTCATTTTTTTATATGCCACAACAATATTGACCGAGTAGTCAAGTACTCGATTGAAAAAAAAATATATTATTAACCGATATGGCAATATTTTTACACACACAGTGTGTGTGGGTGTGCGCGCGCGTGTGTGTGTATGTGTCAAATTATCCAACATCGGCTATGAATGACAGAAATACATACTTGTAAAGGCAAAACAGCGCAACAATTGAATTTGGAAATGTTTTTCCCGCTTAATGGGTCCTGTCATTTTCATAAATTTCATTTGGTAGAAATATATAGATCCGAACATATAATTGGCAGTTCAAACTATAAAGGGTAAATGATTTTGATAATAGAAAGTGGTCGAGTTGTATTGTGTAGGAAACTAATTGCGAATCTCGTTATTGTAATTATTTGGCCATACCCATCGAAACTAACATAATTGCATTCGCACAGCAAATTGCTTCTTTGATATTTATGGAACGGCGATGTTTTACCATCAACACGTTAGTATAAGAAAGTGTATCTGGCGTAAAGATCATCAGTGAATTAAAGAATTTTCATATATTTGAGAACATCTCTTGACCTCCGTTAGAAGGTAAAATAGATAGCGGTTTAATGATAAAAATGTACCTTATAATGCAGCGATCCAAACATATATTCTTGTAGTTTGATATAACGACATAGGACACAACATATTTTTACACTTAATGCTATAGAACATGAACCTTATGCATGTGAAGATTTAAATATATGGATACTAAGGTAATAACCACTTGGTAATCCGAATACGGGGAATATAAGGCAATCACGGACCTCTGATAAAACCTGAGACGGGATCGGGTGTCATGAGGAAGTAAGCACCCTCCAGCGAGCGGTCACACCTGCTGTGTCCGTCTTCAAATAAAAATCATATCAAATAAAAAATGAATCCTGGTCATGATCTGTTAAAACGATTCAGCAACTGTTATCAACAATCCCATCGGAACGGAATTCATTTTGGGGCCACAGGCTAAGACAGCATTTGACTTATTGCGGACGACAATAATCTATTTGTATGTCATGGCAAAACAATTTGAACCATTACACACTGTAAAATCTTTGGTTGGATATTGACGGTTATATTATGTGGTGGGGCCCTAGTTGAACCCAGACTGATGTTTTAGAAAGTTTTCCACTTCACTTGCGGAATGCCGGTGGTCTCTTCCCGGATATATTGTAATCGATTTCTGGAAACAAGCCGGAACATAAACCTACTATCAATATAATGTCGGTGTCATCGACCAAATTTCTCTTTCACACTGTAATAGCCTATATAGAAATATTTTGCATCATTTTGATAAGTTTTATTCTTTGTCAAACACCTTACAGAATTAAAAAAAAATTGCTTTCACAATGATTGAATAGTTATGTAAATGCAACATAAAAAACATATGTCAATGTTTACACCTATGTGTAACAGAAGTGATTTTTTATTTGGACGAGAAATGATACAGTTAGTAATCTGAAAAAATCAGCGACTAAGTGGTCTGACCATAATGATATGTTATTTTTTTACACATAACTTTGTGATCAAATGCAGAGCAGAAGATGTGACTCTTCCATTCTAATTTCCTTCTACGTTTTATTTTAAGAAGACATCTAATTTACAAACATTGCACAACTCTAAACTATCCAAATTTTACAACTACGCACATGCTTTCAAAATGTTTCTATATATAACAGTCCTTCAAATAGTAATACGTTTCTACTAGATCGAATCCTGTACTTGAAAAGTATTCATATACCGGTACCGCTAATTATAAAATAAAGTGTGCAATTTCACTGGTCAGTACGGAAGTCGACACGTGCCACATGCAGTAATAAAAAAAATATCGTTATATCGATATATATCTTGTCATAACGACTTATTATGTTGTTATAACGACATATCGATTATCTTGTTCTTACAAGATATTATGTCGTAATAAGATAATTCATATCTCGTTATAACAACATAATATCTTGTTATTACGACATAATATCAAGTTCTAACGACATAATATCTTGTTATAACAAGATAATACATGTCTCGTTATAACGACATATTAAGTCATTTTAACAAGATATATATCGTTATAGCGACATATTTTTATTAATACATGTGACACATGTCGGCTTCCGTAGATCAGCATTTACGTTGTCGTAACATTAAGTGTAGCTTTGTCATTACATAAAACTCTTAAATAACTCCGTTACTCAGTCAAATGCGTTATTTACGGTAATTGTATGCCTGACTGTATTTTTTTATCCAATATTGAGAGGTACCTGTTGTCAAGGGATATGTATGTTTTATTTAAATTCAGTTAACTGTTTTAACCTTACGACATTACGCCCACTTTTCTGTAGTCCTGTTCATAATTTAGACATCAACCTACTGTCTGACATTCTTTACACCGTAAAATACAAAATTTGGTACAAAGCAGTTACACGAGTTCTGCTTTTTTACTCTTATTAGATCAACGGATTTATGTTTCTGACAATTTTCTGTATCTCAGGAAAATTATCAGAATTAATGCGAGACAATAAAACTAGTATGTGTGAACATGCTTGGGTAAATTAGAATTGTATTCCCAACTGTTTTGAAATGGTTATTTTGAACGCTACAAGAATATTTTTATTGACAGTAAGAATTAATGATCTTTAAAAGTGCATTTTGTTTGACATTTTAATGTTGAAAATCGATAAATTTGAATTCAGAAGTTAGTTTGCAGTAACATTTAATAAATATGCCAATTTGCTCCGTATTAAGCACCTGGATATTCAAATATCGTGCTTGTTATATTTTGAAGTTCATTAACTGTCATGCAACGTATCTAGAAATATGCTGCTGCCATGGAAACTGAAATGTATAATGTTACTTTCGGTAGTATGGCATACCAAAAGCAATCACCTTAATGAGTCCAACCTTTTTAACTTCAACACCGTATTTCCCTAGTTGATTTTACTCGTATAAACTTAAAAAGAAAATTTGATGTAACTGAGAACAACTATGTTTAACTGCTCCAAAACAAGAAAAATGTGTTAATATAATATCTTATTAATTCAATTTACTCGCCAAAATCATTTACATGTATATGGTTTCTATTAGTGTTTACTTTGTAGCATGTCTCGATTCTCGCCTAAACTGGAGAAAAACTAAGTTAAATCGAGAAAAAAATAGATTAAACCCATTATTGTGATTTTGGGATGGTAGTAGTTCATTAATAACGCGACACACCTTGAGTGACCTATGTTATGACATGTTGAGCTATCTGAAGTGATAATTTTGAGTGTGAGAACTAAGCACATATATATTCCAGCGATCTACATAATTGAAGGAGTGTAATGCGACACACCCTTAGTGAACTATGTTAAGACACGCCCAGTTATTGAAAGTGATAACTGTGTGTGTGTGAGAGCTAAGACCATATATTCCATCGACCTACATTATTAAAGACACACACATCCTTCTTAAACAGCTTTACTTTCTTTAGATGCTGACGCGAAATCAACAACGTAACTATACGACAAACGTGATACCTTTGACTTTCCTAGCATCAATTTTCAAACTTTTTAAGTAGTGATATCCCCTTTTCTTTTGCATTGGGTGTTTATATATCACAGATCACCCTATATGTCAGAGCATATTAAACATATGATAATTTCATATCAAGAGGCAATTCCACGGACGGTATTATACAATTATTGACCTTGTTTTGAGTTGACATGAATATTTGTCCACCCGAGAGGCATTATGCCACCCGCGGGCTAATGTCAACACAAAACAGGGGCACATAGCGCCTTCGATACTCAACACTATCGATATTTTTTATCGTTCTTTGCGTCCTTTTTTAATCTTTTAGTCTCCATCAAGGCTGACTCCAGCAAATATATTTGACAACGATGTATCAATGCTGTCAAATCATTAAATTTCGGCTGTTGTTTCTCTCCATTCCAATCTGCATCGAGTAATCTATGAGGTATGAAACGGACATTTTATCTGCTAGAGGTTACACCTAAATACCGCATAGCCTCCATGGAAAAAAGAACCGTACGGCCATCCATTTCTGCGCAGGAGAAGGTGACATAAATCGCCATAGAGGGTGACATAAATGTTTTAGGGTGATATGAAAAAATGTTTTAGATCACGTGATACTGTTTCGACTAATCAGAAGTAAAGATACATATTAGAGGTATAATAAAATGACTTAGTTTGAAGTTACTATGTTTTACTACCTGGAATGTTGACTTACCTGTTTAATAGAAGTCTGTACCGATTTTGATGAGGATTTGTTTTTTCATTTTTTACCGTGGACTCATGGCGAGTCTGACCAATCCAACGTAAGTGATTAAACCCCCATAACAGCAGACACCACCTCTGTATATTACCCGGAGATCAATATATTCCCCATGTTCACCAGGTAAATAATATGTATCTTGGGCCAAATGACGGTTTATATTTTTACATCTTTAGGTATGTATCTCTCCCGATGAGCATTTTGTCCCCGGGGATACTGGTCACTCGGTACATACTTTGATTTCTTTCTATATTTCACAAAATCGTCATATGTACTATCTAAAACAATTTTTGTACAACCACAGTGATATATATATATATAGGAAAATATGTCTTCTTTTGAAATTCCTGATAAGGTTGTACATAAACCCTATGCTAATTTCAATATGAATTTGAATACTGCTTCGCATCACATTCGGCGGCCATTTTTAATGGTACAGGGAAGAACACGGTTACGGTGTACCCAAGAAGAAACAACCGACCTATCGCAAGTAAACTGACCAACTTTCTTACAAATGAAAATAAGCTAAGGGTGCAAGGTGTGGGACTAGAACCTGTGCTGACCAAAAGTGAGAAACGTCATGGTTGGCAGCGAAAAGCTACTTACCACTCGGTCATGGAGGCGCCACCATGCTAATTTCTCAATTACAGAGGAACGTCTGGTATAATGGGCATCATCACCCAATCACAAACTGTTACGACCTATAGATCTTACAGACGATAACTGTTTATGGACATCATTTTCAAAAACTCAAATAAAGGTTTAGATGGTTCAAATTTTAGCAATTGTAAAAAAAAATAACTTGTATTTTCTATACCTATGTACCTAGTATTGCATCCAAACTGTTTAACAATATAAAAATTTCATATACCAAAGTAAAATCTTCAAGATGTCAAGGACACATATACAAATATGGTAAATGTTAGACAAACACGGACCTCTAGAAATCAAGAGGTGGAATTAGGTGTCATTAAGGCGTAAGTATCTACTGTGGACTAGTCACAACTGCCGTGAGTCAGAGAACTCAACAACTGCTATTGAGCAGGTAACTCGCAAACAAGGGTATTATACCGCCCGTAAAATGTGCGGAACGTTGACATTAAATGCGATTTTCTCTGTCACAAACCAGATTTGCAGTGTCTAGATTTCGACTATAGTTAACACAGTAACGTCTCAGGTTCATGTGCTTTGCCTCCTTCAAATACAATCGTATGGACATTCCACAATTGGTAATGTTACTCTCGCCTAAAATGAAAACATAAAACATCTTATTTTACGATGTCCTAATTACAAAAAAGTCCGGTTTTTCTTACCTCGCGACAGGACTTTATTGTGTTGAGAATTATGTTATACGATGGGCCAAACATGACGATAAGGAAATAGACACTTTCTCCAATAGTTAAAACGGTCTTATTTTTAAAACAAACCTCGAGTTAGGAAACAGAAAAGGATAATGATAACACGCTATATTACTGTGATAAGTGGTCCAGAAATAATTGCTTAGCTGGAAAGATTATATTTATAATAACAAAACGCAGAAGTCCCAGCGGACAAAACAGCAAACAACATAGTATATGTTTGTTAGGCTCATTATTTAAATTATGTATTACAAGTATTACTCTCCGCACAGATGACTCCGGGAATCGGAAATCCGACGATTACTTGGTTATGCTTGATTTATTACGTTGAATGAAGCTTTAATAACTTACTCGAGATTTTCCAAAGATTTTATCACTAATCTTTCATTTATGACTTTTCTAAATATTGTGAAAACCCGGTTGAAATGTTTGATAAATGTCACTTGCTAGACCGGGTTTAGTCCCGTGATAAATATGACGTCATTATGCGAATGTTTCAAATTTTCAAAAATGTAAGCTGAGCCTATCAGATGTCAACTAGAATGTTCTGTCGTACAAAAGATAACGTAAAATATTAAAAAAGAAATTACATATATGTTATGGTTGAATATCTGACTTATCTAACTTAAAGAAATAAAAAACGGACATTTGTAATTTGTATATAACAGTCTTTCCGTCTGTTTAAGCTATGGGAAATCGACTTTTAAGGAATGGTTATTGCGAGTTTTAATATTTTGAGAATAAACTAGAAATGATCGAGGTTTTCTGACTTCCAAAGAAAGACACGTGGACAGTAGGCTTTAATTTCAATTATAGTAAACTTAAATACGAAGCAGGATCCAACAAACTTTCGATCAAACCTTTGTTAATACTCCATACCAAGATACTGATGACGGGTGAAAAAATTCAGCTGTATTATATAACTGTTTGTAAAAGAATCAGTATACAACAGATGTGAATATTACACATGTCTAAACAGCATGGTGCTCTAAAATTAAAAGACGCACAATTTTTGTCTCAAATTTACAGTATTAAAAACACGTCTTTTCCACACTTTGTACAGCAATTCCTTATGGAAAATTAAAACCGACAACAAGCAAACGTTGTACCCGGAAATGTAAAAATTTAGTCATTTTGCTTATTATAACTCTTAATTCGTTAAACAAGACATTGATTCTTATGGCACGCCAAAATCAAATTAATGACTTAATCTCAGTTTTTCTCCAGTTCAACATAGTTTTTTTCAGTAACAAACATTCATTGGAGAACAACTAGTTTTAACTAAAAAAAATTTAGTTTAACTGCGCCGAAATCATAAAAATGAGTCAAACCTACTTTTTCTCAGTAAAACCTAGGGTTTCTCCAGTTAAACCTGGTGTTTCTCAGTTAAACCTAGTCTTTATCCCCCCCCCCCCCCCCCCCCCCCCCCCCCCCCCCCCCCCCCCCCCCCCCCCCCCCCCCCCCCCCCCCCCCCCCCCCCCCCCCCCCCCCCCCCCCCCCCCCCCCCCCCCCCCCCCCCCCCCCCCCCCCCCCCCCCCCCCCCCCCCCCCCCCCCCCCCCCCCCCCCCCCCCCCCCCCCCCCCCCCCCCCCCAGTTAAAGTGGCTTACAAGTTAAGCCTAAATTTTCTCCAGTTAATCCTAAATTTTCTCGCAACCCAAATTAACTGGAGAAAAACTAAATTTAATTGGGAAAAAATCTAATTAATGAGTATTTGGCGCAGTTAAATCTAGGCTTTGCTCAGTTAAATCTAGGTTTTGCTCAGTTAAACTCGTTTTTGCTCGAGATAAAACAGGTTTACTCATCATTTTTGTGATTTTGGGACAGTAAAAGTTACTTTTTCTCAGTTTAATCTAGTTTTTCTTCCGTTAATGAGGGTTATTGAGGAAATCTAGGTTTAACTGATGAAGCACGCCGAAATTACAATAATGAGTTAATCCTAGTTTTTCTCGAAATAAACCCAGTTTTTCTCGGTTGAACCTAGTTTTTAAAGTGGGTTACGAGTTCAACCTAATTTTTCTCCAATTAACCCTGGTTTTTCGTGTAACCCATATTAACTGGAGAAAAACTAGATTTACTGAGAAAACTAGGATTAACTAAAACTATTAATGCTCATTGTGGCGCAGTTAAATCTAGTTCTGTCTCAGTAAAACTCGATTTTTTTTTCGAGAAAAGCTCAGTTAAACCTAGTTTTTCTCCAGTTAATGAGGGTTTCTGAGAAAAACTAGGTTTAACTAGAGAAAAGTGGATTAAAAGATGAAAACTAGGTTTAACTCAGTAATGTGATTTTGGCGTGCTTGGTTTTACAAATATATAAAAAGATGGCCGATTTTCTTGTGGATAATACGAGATAGTTTTTAATTTTTGTATTACTTGAATTTGATTATAGACTCACGACTGGTATTACAGGTAGACAGCGGATAATTATTTGACACCTGATCCCACCTCTTGTTCCACCTGGCAATTGATTTACTTTTGTATCTGTATTTAATGGATCTAAGGCATAACTATAGATCAACTTTTATTATATATCTTGTAGGATAATATCGAGGCGATTTAGAATACATTTTTCTAAGACATAGTTTAGTTTTATCAAAATTCCTTTCCGTCATAAAATAATTCAAAATTACGAATTACTAAATGATGAATGTTATGTCAACTATTTTTTTTACAATGATTCAACCCCAATAATTTGTTTGTATGTCATTTAACTGTAGTTTACGTAAAGCGGAATTTGCTGTGTTTATCCGAATACACTTCGATTTACGTTAACTACTTGTACTTGATGTACAATTACAATTCAGAATTATTACAGGCATAACAATCTTATATTACTATATATTTTGTGAAAATAACGAAAGGTCCAGTGCGGCATGAGTATACAAAGAGTAAGGTTGAATTAGTCAATTGCAAGTGAATAATTGACAAACTGGAATTCTCAAAGCAATTTTACAAAACAGTGAAAATGTCTATGCCTGCGTGTACGTATTTTTTGTTATTGTATATCAATCTAACTGAAAAACATAGTTACTTCATGGAACCCCATATAAGTAGAGGTACACAGCAGGATCCAGCAAATGTTCTACCAAACCTTTATCTTTACTCCTTACCAAGATTTTGACAGCCGTTAAGGAGAAACTTCAGCAATACTGTACAGTTGCTTATTCATAAAGTGGTGTAATTCAGATGTGGATACTACAATATTCTAAACAACTTTTAGGAAATATAAAGGCACACAATTTTTCTCAAATTCACATCAAAACATACGCCTTCTCTACTCTTTACACAACTATTCACTAAAGTCGGTACCCGAAAATTTAAATATCTAGTGATTGGTTATCATAATACTTATTTTGTCAAACACAACTCTGATTCTACAAATAAATTCACTGAAGTTGATATAAAAAACATGTTTGGATTTCTAATAGACAATATATTTGTAATGTTCGGAAACGTTGTCTTTCAAGAAATTGTCGGCAGTCGTATGGGAACCAACTGTGCCCCTTTATTGGCCGACCTGTTCCTTTATTCATACGAAGCAGACTTCTTTCAGAAACTGCTGAATCAAAAGAAGAAAAAGCTGGCGGTGTCTTTTAATTTCACATTTAGATATATCGACGACATTTAAAGAAAATTTACATACATATGTCAATGCGATATATCCCAGCGAACTAAAAATTAAAGATACAAGAGAATCAAGCACACGCTCTTCATACGTAGACTATAGATACAGACGGGAAATTGGCAACTAAGCTATACGACAAACGCGACGATTTCGGCTTTCCCATCGTAAATACTCCACATTTAAGAAGTAACATCCCACAGTTTATATTTCACAAATTATCCGATATGTCAGGGCAATACAGATGTAAACTACTCACTGACAAATTATTGACACAGGGATATTGAAAACCGCGTTATATGTCAATGTTCCGAAAATGTTATGGTTGGTATAATAGTCTTGTTTGCAATTACTCTGTTTCAATAAGTGAAATGTTGAATTAACTTTTCTTTGGCTGTTGGTGAGACGTCTGTACCAATTGTGACGAGGATTCGTTGCTCACGTTTTTCATTTGGACTTGACTGTGGACTCATGGTGGGTGTGACCGGTCGACAGAGGATGCTTACTCCTCCATGACACCTGATCCCACCTCTTGGTTTCCAGAGGTCCGTGTTTGTTAATTTTCCCGGATTTGTATCTGTATCCTTTTCATCCTAAAAATTTTACTTTGGTATCTGAGATTTTTTATATTACTACCCAAAATAGACGGTGAACATGAGATAAATATTTTATTACATTTTTATATGATTTATCAATGAAATATAAGAATTATTTTTTCACTGATATTTTTAAATAATTAAATTGTATTTTGATTGCCATAATGAAAAATAACAATGTAAACTGTGAAGTTTAAAATGTAATAAATAGAATATTTGACAATTGTTTTTGAATAGCATGTTTATTATATCTCGTTAGACGGGAGAATACATATTTAACACTCGTGCTACGCACTCGTGTTAAATATGTATTATCCTACCTCACTCGATGTAATAAACATGTTATTCAAAAACAATTATCAAATATCCTCTATTTATACACAATTAACTAATTAAATAGGAATAAGTAAAACGCTGACCGAAATATATTCGTTTGCTCTTAGTAGTACTCTTGCATCGTATTTGATACAAATATTATTACTTAAATATTATAAAAAAAATAATACCAAAACTAAAGCTTTCCGGAATATCTTTTCCGTCAATAACATTTCATAAAAGGAGCACGATCTCAAAATGATGTATAGTTCTAAAAACAAAAAAAGTCGTGTTATACAAGGGGAAATGATTAACCTTAATGTAATGCCAACATCTGTAAGTGTTATCACTTCAAATAGATGACTATCTTAGCTTTTGTGAGCGTTAGAATTTACATGGTGCTATCATACGAAATAATACTTCAGCACAAAATTAAGGTAATCACCTGGCACCGAAATAACAGGTACTGGGTTTATATATCTTCGAAGTAATGAGACAGAAGCAGTAGTAACGACCCAGTGATGAAGAATATCATAAACATAAGACCAAAATTATAGCTTTGAAAAAAGTGGACACAATGAATACTCAAGAAGATCCTTTCTGTCACAAAAACGAAAAATTAAAAAAATATTTTACTGTAGAATATTGCTTTGTATTTTTTCAAACGAAAACATCAATTAGGATCAACAAATATATAAAAGACCGGTGATTTCTAGTCATTTTATGAGTTTTTGAACTGTACAAAATCCATTCAGGAAAGTTCGTAATTTGCCTTTTTGTCATTTTTCAGTTATTGTTTTATTGGTCTACACTTCAAGTAATTATACAGATCGTAAATTTCCCCCCCAAATAATAGGAATAAGCCTACACACGAAAACAATTATGTTAAACAGTTCGTTTGATTAGATATAGATTGATTATTATAACAAATGAGAATCGCAAGCACATGCCAGGCGGCTCGTATAAAGCAGTGAACATTCAACGTATAGTGTAAGGTATACAAAAGGTAAAGGGGCATTACCTGTTTTTAAAAAAGGAAATACTATATTTTTCTACTTTTACTACCTGTACTTGATGTACAATCAAATTTAAGAACTATACACAGACATAAAATCTTATATTCCTATATATTTTGTGAAAATAAGGTCAGGTCCAGTGTGTTATTCATATGCAAATAGTAGGGTTGAATTAATCAATTGCATCTGAAAAAATGACAAACCTGGGTTTCTGAAGCAATTTTCACAAAATATAAAGGGATTTGAACATTCTTATGTTTATGTATATCTCACTTGTGCTATTGCATATCAATGTAAGTTGTAAAAGGCGAAGATACATTTACATGTATGTAGCACTTAAGGATATCAGTATTATATTTGCTGATGCTAGAAAGAATCGCGTATTAATCTTCCGCACTAAATACAATTTACAGTAGTTGTAATTAGTTTGCAATGAGACTTCAATCCCTACTTCTATTTACAACGTGCTAATTTACAGATAGCATGTCTTTGAAATGTAATCTGTATGATTCTAATTTGATTCCGGTGATATTGATATATCTCGATCTCATTTCAGTTAGCACCAATCAAATTACTGTGTCGTTCCGATAACTATATATCACAGAGCCCAGAAACGAAGACTATCACTGTGCTTATAGGTTGCCAAACAAACTCATCGACAAAACAGGTAAAACATCCCGGATAACCAAAGGAAAAAATTTGAAAGTCATCAGGAAAAGGTAAGTTTATCGAACATACTACTATATATATATATATATATATATATATATATATATATATATATATATATATATATATATATATATATATATATATATATATATATATATATATATATATATATATATATATATATATTGTTCATATTTGTTCACTAATATATCCAAGATCACTTTGTCTGTCTCTGTCGTTCTGTCTCTATTTTCCCGTCAACTGTCTCTCCGTCTGTCTCATGTTACATCAGGAATATTTAAACCTATGACACATGGAACGGGTTTCAACGAATTTTTTCCGTTAAATGCACACAAGCTGTCAAAATGGATTTTTGCTTTTGTTTTATGTTAAAAATTTCAGTATTAGACGTTTTATAGAAATGCTGAAAAAAAAACCTGGTTGAAATGTCGATTTCGTATTTGTAAAAAGAAATCAAATGTGAATAATGGGCGACTAAACATATGTATTGTTACGTGGATGAAAGGAAACAATCGTCAGCGTATTTTATTCATCTAGGCAATGTAGGCATGATATATTAAATTTTTCTTCGGCAAAATATCTTTTTAGTCTTTTTCATCAGATGTTTGGTCTAATCACGGGATACTTTTTGTCAAAATGGCAGCCTGCTTTTAAAGACCAAAATATACGGTTTATGTATGTGATCTGAAGATAAAAGGCAGCTCGTAACAGTGAAAATAAAACAGATAATATATATTTCATGTAAAATATCATATACTGAAGTATAGATCTACGGGATGATCAGGATACATAAACAAAACTGGAAATATTGGACAAACACTGACCTCTGGAAATTTTTGGCACATATGTTGCCGTTTGACTAGCTTACAAATGTGTGTCGTCATATATTCATTATGTAGTTTTCAAAAAACCAAAAACAAAAACAAAAAACATTTAAAAAACATAATAAATTGAGAGTTAAAAATTGATTTATGTGTTTTCGTTTTTTTACGTATATGCTTTCCGTCTTTTTTTTATAAAAAATTGTCATTTTCGAATTTTGACCAAATCTATTGGACTACCAATCACTTATGTAGATACGACCGAACGTTGAATGTCGTGGTTACATGGCACTAGAACAGGTCTAATTAACCGACTGCACCGAACTTTTATTACTCAGATAAAATGTAAATGTCATCGAAAAATTGAGAAAACATATTCCGCTTGCCAAGATATCTGCAAACGTTTGATTGCTATCGTCGACTCTTTTATTACTTGTCTCAACATTTAACATATTTACGGAAAATTAAGTGGCATTTTGTATCAGTTTTAGTGCTTTTTGTCCGTTTTAATACTTAAAAGAATTATAAAATAAATTTCGGATTGAAACGGAGCTAGATTTTATTGAAAAGAATCATTAGTCATTATTCAAGTCATTATTAGTTTTCGAGATAATGAATTTTTGTGTAGTATTTAAAGATATTTCTTCATTTGTCTCAAGTTAACAGTCTTTACGATCAAGATGTTGTTTTTTTTTATTTATTTTTTTGGTTTTATTCTTCAAATGAATTACATTACACATTTAGTAATCCGACTAATGCGACGAAAACGATGCCACTTCATTGATAGCACCCTATTGAAAAGTCGATACCTTACTGAGAGTACAGTAAAACCTGCTACATCGTCCATCTGTATTTAAGGATAACCGGTGTATAAAGGGCAATGTTTTCAAGACCCTTGACTGCATACGTCAACTTAATTGAACCTATGTATAATTGTCACCTGCACATAAAGGTAAATATTTTCTGGTCCCTTCGGTGGCCCCTATATACAAGTTTCACTGAATATACTTAAGTAAGCTGTTGTATTTGTTGACAGTGGAATTTCTTCTCAGTTTAAGTCGCTGGACCATATGATATATACATACATACATACATACATACATACATACATCAAACATACATACATACATACATACATATATACATATATACATACAGACATATATACACACATACATACATACAGGCATACATACATTCATATATACATACATACATACATACATACAAGCCTACAAACTGTAAATGTGGAAATTTTTTTTCGTACCTCAATTTTCGTGAAACATCGGTTCTATATTCATTCGGCAGATGATATTTTCACGATTTTGAGTGCTTATTTAATAAGTAAATTTTCGCAAGTGACAACTTTTGCGAAATTTCGGGTAAATTTAATCCCCGTGTATATAACCGAATTTACAGTACATACACACATACTTACAAACATGCTTGCATTACAGGTCAAAATCTCCTTAATAAGCTAATCAGTTACAAACATTAATTGAAGAAAAACTAGGTTTCACATCGCCAAAATCACTAAAATGGGTGAAACCTATATTTATTTTGAAAAAATTAGTTTAACTGAAACAAAATTAGGTATCAAACAAGGCCAAAAATAACCTAAATGTAATACTTAATCCATCTAAGAGTAGCAATTGCTAAAGATGACTAATATTACAGGATTTAAGATATTTCAAAATACAAACATAAAAAACAACTATAGGGTATCAAAATCATACACTTGTTGTTAAGTAATATATTGACAAATATATTTTTAAATGAGGTCCTGGATTATTAGTTCATAAGAACATATGATCATATAAGGAGATAATTTATATCAGCATTAATTTTATTCGCCCACATCTGTTGATGTTTCATAAGAACATTAGTCACGCTGTTAATAATTTCAATATCAATGCTTACAACATCATTTTATCGGTTGATTCAGATTTGATTTCCTAGGGTAATGATTAGCTACACGCGGTATGACGTCACAGTACATTTTATGTTGTAGACCGTCCATGACTTCTAGAATGCAGTACATATTTATGTCAGACTTGACATAGATCTGCGTAGATCTACATAGATATGATAATTACGCGTAGATCTACATGGGCATTTAAATTACGCGTAGATCTACATAGACACGTATTTAAGACATTGGGAGAAAAATAATCAACCCCTATCTTGAAGGTATGACAAAGGAATCTCAATTCTCTGGGTAAGATTATTGAATGACAAATCCTTTGCACGTCTCGTATTTGTCATTCAAAAATCTTACCCTTTAATTGAAATTCCTTTGAGGTAAGTAATGATTCAGCTTTCTTTTAATGCTTTTTGTATTTAGATCACAGTTTCACGGTAACCTTTTGATATCATCTTTTGTCTGTCGTCGTACGTCAATCGCTCTTTTGTCGTCTGCTAACTTTTGCATTTTTCGATTTCTTCGCCAGAAACAGTGGGCATATCTTAACCAAACTTGAAAGGAAATTTACCAAGGAGTGCGAATAAAAAGGTGATAAATCACAAAGTGGCGAAAAAGGGACATGTGTTATATTTTTTAAAGTCTTCTCATGGCTCATTTGATCAAATTTGCTATGGGTGATTATTAATTTGATATCTACAACGTTTGAAAATGAACAAACAGCCGTCCTTCGTTGTCCGTTTCTAACTATGTTAATGTTTCTAATTATTCTCAATAACGAATGACCTAAAATTAAACAAACTTTTCAGGAAATATCCGAACGTGAAACCACATTCAGTTAACGAATGAAAAGGGTTTCGGGCATATATGGGCTACAAAAGAGAGACATACTGGCAAAAATGTTTAGAAATACAATATGTAATCATTTTATAATGACAAATATATTTGATATGTGACTGCCGTGTTGTTACCAAAATATGGCTGTTCGTGAATTCCGGAACTGGTAATAGCTACAATGATAAGTATTAAGGTACATTTGCCGAGTTTCATTTTTTATAAAGTAATTATCATTTTTCAATTTTGACCAATTCTATCGGACTACCAACTACTTACTTAGATTAAACAGAACTTTGAAACTCATAGATACATTGAACTAAAGGCAGGTCCAACTAACCCACTCTACAGCACTTTTGTTATTCAGATAAAAAGTTTTAAAAAACATATTCCGTTTGCCAAGGTATCTGCAAACTTTTGATTGCTGTCGTCGAGTCTTTTATTACTTGTCTCAACATTTAAGATATATACGGAAAGTTTAGAGGCATTTTGTATCAGTTTTAGTGCTTTTCGTCCTATTTAATACTTAAGAGAATTATAAAACAAATTCCGGATTGAAATGGAGCCAGATTTTATTTAAAAGAATCATTAGTAATTATTCTTGTTTTCGAAATAATCGATTCGTGTATACTATTAATGGAGATTTCTTCATTTGTCTTAAGCTAACAGTCTTTACGACCAAGATGTTTTAAATTTTATTTTTGTTTTATTCTTCAAATAAATTACATTAAACATTTATTAATACGACTAATGCGACGGAAACGATGCCACGTCATTGGTAGCACATCTTAGTTTAAAGTCGATGATTAATACCATACATACATACATACATACATGCATACATACATACATACATACATACATACATACATACATACATTTCGCGATTTGGAATGCCTATTTAGTCGGTCAATTTTCGAAAGCGACAACTTTTGCGAACATTTGCATAAATTTAATTCTTAGTGTACATATATACCTACTTACATACATGCATGCATGCTTACATGCAAATATATATGTATGACACGCCAAAATCTCACCAATAAGCTAAACATAGTTTTACTCAGTTACCAACATTATCTAGATAAAAACTAGGTATTTTACATCGCCAAAATCACTAAAATGAGTTAAAACTATATTTTTCGTGAAAAATTTAGTTCAACTTAAACAAAACCAAATATCATACAAGGCCGAAAATAACCTAAATGTGTCTTTAAATCCATCTAAGAGTAGCCATTGTTAAAGATTGCTAGTATTGCACGAAATGAGATATTTCAAAATACAAACATAAAGAACGAACTATAGGGTAACATAATCATACACGTGTTGTTAGAGGCCCATGATCGGCGGCTTACGCTCAGCAAGGTTGTTAATTTGGATTGAAAATGATAATGTGCTTTCCAAAATTCTTATATAATTTTTATTTTAATTACTCTTTTAAGTGATACGCTGTTTTCTAGCAATCTGAGTTTGTGGATCAAAACATGATTTTTAATCTAACGACAATAAATACAAAGGGAGTTGTGTAATATTCAAAGCAACATCAGATGAATAGGTTTAACATATGGGTTATTGTCATCTCGTAACTTCGGGAGTTTGGAAGGGACATATGGAAAAAAATTATCTCGTGCGCACGACTTAATATCTTTTCCTAAAAAACTATGTCTTGCGCACGGCTTTATATTTTTTCTCTCATTTGTTATGTCGTGCGCACGACTTATTAAGTTTTTTCCTCATTTTTCTTCTATATCGTGCACACGACTTAATATATTGTTTCCCTGTGCTTTTATGTTGTGCGCACGACATATCAAGTCGTGCGCACACGATAGTTATGTCGTACGCACGATTGTTGGTGTTTAATAAAGGTTATTGATACCCTTCATGGTTTAATAAAATGCCCCTTGCCTATCCAGGGGTGGAGAGGGGGACTAGGTAATTCCCATGAAAACTCTTTCTACATCAGACATCTTGCAGAATAAATATCTGATTTATCAACAGTTCCAATAGGAATTAGGTACTACAGTGCTTCAGCTACCCCTAATAATTGTGTTAAAATTGAAAAATATGATGTTAAAGCTTTCGCAACTTTGTATAATTCCTTTTCAGTGTTATACAGTACTCGTCGATCATATACAATGTACGCGATAATACAAAATACTTGTATAACGAAGTGTTCACGAGGGGGAAGTAGACTTAGTGTTCGTATTTTATTGTTTTTCAAGGTAAAATTGTTTTCTTGGAGCCTACATAAACGTTATTAATCATTTTTAACTATCCTTTAAATTTCATCGATATCCGTCTTACATCTAAGAAGATTATTTGTAGTATTCACATTATGTCTAACTAATTCTAGTTTAACTTTAAGACATATGTCGATGTAAGATGTTTGCTATTGGCTAATTAAGTCGTGTGCACGACATAACTATCACGTGCGCACGACTTTAAAAAATGGGAAAAATATATTAAGTTGTGCACACGACATAAAAAATGAGAGAAAAAAATATCAAGTCGTGCGCACGAGAATTTTTTTTCCACATGTCCCTTCCATACTACCGTATGTATCCATTACAACTCATACTTATTCGTACCCGTACCCATGTTTTAGCTGACTCGTGCTCATCGATTAACTCATTCGTGCATATCGCCTGTTTGATTGTAGAATTATTTGTGAAGGTATACATGTATTTACCAACAAGGTAATTACCATAATGCCGTTTGGCATTGAAATGATATACAGCTATCTTTGGATATGAATTGGCTTCAGAAGTACTTCGCTAACAGAGGTATTGTCTAATTCACAAAAGGTGACGGGTAGATTAACCTATTAATTAACTTGCGGATGATTCTTCTCAGTTTTTTTGTTATGGCAATATTTCTGGGTGTAATAGTTTCAACTTCAAAGAACTTTCAGTAAAAAATATTATATCTTATATATATGATCTGGAATCTAGATACCATGCAGTGCTAGATGCCAGATGTGAAAAGTAGCCTACAAAAAAGTGACAGCACTTGTAGTCGTACAAGAAAGAATTCCAACATCTATCAACAAATAAATCCCAGGAAAAGAACTGAGACAAGATATCATTGAATGTTGTCAATGTAAATATCACGAAACCGGAAGCGATCTTTCTCGTCATTCTGTTGAGGTCACATGATGATAAGAACACTAAATATTTCTATAATACTGAACGGAATGGAACAGACCGAAAACGTGTAACGGGTATTCATGATTCCTACGTAGAAAAATGATCGAGCCCGGGTAGTTTGTCTTTGTGCTTGAAAACTAAGTCATCGGTGTAACCATAATTCCATCGTTATTGTATACAAATCAGTAAAGCGATGGGTACGACTCTTCTAATTGTTTTTGTTACAAGTCAGTCAATCGTAGGCATGACTTAGCCAAGGGGGATACGAGTTCAGATGGGCACGAATTGAGATGGGTCCGAGTTTACCAACATTCTACAAAGTTTGTTTGTTTGTTTATTGTTGTTTAACGTCCCACTCGAGAATATTTCGTCATAGGAGACGTCACTTATGCCGGTGAAGGGCTTCGAGTTGGCCAGATGCTCGGCACTAACGGCCATTGAGATAGGGTCTTTAACGAGCCAACACCTACTGTGACACGGGACCTCCAGCTTTTACTGTCTCATCCAAAGAAGGAAACCAACCTGTCGCCGGCGGGACTCGAACTCACGACCTCACGATCCAGAGTCGAGCGCGCTACCGACTGAGCCAGGCCGGCTCCATTCTACAAAGAAGTAAACACGTGGCCATTAGGTAGCAAATAAACAAAACACAAAAGACAGAAAAAAAGGAAGACAGAATCGATAAAGAATTGTGCTGTTTGTTTAGGAACAGAAACAGAGCGTTGAAATGCTTTGAGGAAGGAATTGAAGCTGAAAACAAATTAATAATTTACCACCCTTCTTTGAATTTCCCATGAAGAAACCTCAATCTGTCAAGGCTATTAATTTTATATAACACATACCTCAGTTCAATTGTTGAGTCTCAAACTAGTCGCAGAATACCAATACTTTCTTTTGTTTTTATCTATCTAACTTGGAAGTGGTTAAAGTATATCTATAGAAATAAAATATTTCTATTTAAAAAAAATGAATAATTGCAGTTTTCGATGAAATACTACAACCAATTTGACGTATATTCAAGTTTAACATGCATTCCGTATCGATATAACAGCAGTGAACTGTACACGTGCGATCGCTTATTAGAGGTATTTGTATCACGTTGTTTTTTATCATTTTCTGACAAATGACAGTGTATGTGTGCACTTGTTTTGATCAGTATGTCTTTAAATTGTACAATGTGTGAATCGGTGAACTTTTACAATATTTCATGTAGTTCAATATATGCCGGTCATGGGTCGTTAAAGCGATATAAGCTGTCATAATGATTATTTTTGTCCCCTGACATATGGCCGGGATATGATCAAATGTGTGTTCAAATAAATTATCAAACACGTAAAACGTTGTAAAAGATCTTCTTTTCGAAGTTATTTCTTTTATTAGAATTTAAGTTTTTCCGTACCTTAAAATGTCCAGCTGTATTTCCGTATGCATTGACCTTTCAAATAAAGTCTTACGCCATATCAAATGTAATTCGTAATTTTTTTTTTTTTTATATTTATTTATTTTTCAAACATTTTCCAATACAAAGCACATAAGTATTGACATGTATTAATTCTTCAAACATTTTTCATACTTAATTATCATAAATTCAGTAATATGATGCTGAAAAAAATATTTACAATTGTATTGATTACATAAAAGACAGATTAGGATAAGACAGAGGATAGAAAATGCAGAAACAGGGAGAAAGATGTAGTCATATGTTAAGTAATATATGTAGATGAAGTAAAAATTTAAACAACAAACTTTTTTGTTTTCATCTGCTTACAGGGATAATGGTTGTTTATATGCATGTACATAGCTGATTATAATAATAATAGTAATAATGATAATAAAAATAA
The DNA here is from genome assembly GCA_030159075.1 of Atrina japonica. Lineage (NCBI taxonomy): Eukaryota > Metazoa > Mollusca > Bivalvia > Pterioida > Pinnidae > Atrina > Atrina japonica. The sequence continues at coordinate 1,678,716 of BROG01000061.1, read as the reverse complement.
TAATAAACAGAAAAATAATGTTGGATGACCCTAATAATAATAATAGTAATAAAAATAGAAATAGTGGTAGCAATAAGGGATGATATAAATAAAGAGTATATTTGAATACCATTTAATTACACTTAAAGTTATATAAAATGATTAAGATATATCCAATAGTTTATTCCACTTTTTCCATTCCTCATGAAAGTTATGAATAGTTTTTTCATCTTCAGTATTTATTGTGTATTTCTGAATGTTATAATTTTCCTTAATAATATTTTTCAGTGCATTTATAGATAATGGTTGTTGTAGGCACCTAGCTTTATATATATAGTGTTTGATTAAAATCATAACCTTACTATCAATAGTATTATATATTCTATTTAGCCTGTTAAAATTACCAAAAAAAAGTTTGTTTGTTGTAAACAAAAGGTATACTTAGAGTATCAAGTAAAGACTCTAAATTAATCAAGAAATCTTGTACTTTTTCACATTCCCACAGGACATGTTCCATCGTTTCAATTTCTGTTTTACACATATAACACAAAGGACTTTCAACTAACCCAGCTCTAAACAAATATGAATTTGTTGTTAGGAAATATTGATTAATTCTATACTGAAACCATTGTAACTTTGTATCCTTGGTTATTTGAAATGGCAATTGATATATTTTTCCCCAAGTCTGCTCGTCAAAATAAAAAATTTGCTCCCATTTTTTTCTGCCTGAGGATACCGTATCATTTTTACATAATAATTTATAAAAATCTTTTGCACCTTTACTATTTTTTAATACTATTTTCAAATTTGAAGGTATGTATGGATATGATATATTAATGTTAGTCCTGTCTTGTACATGTTCTGAAATGAATTTTCGAATTGCAGAAACTACACTATGGTACTGAAGAAAATTTGTTTTAATATCAAATATTTGTCTAAATTCTTCTAAAGTGTAAAATATATTATTATCTTTTTCTCTAATTATGTCATTTACAATTATGATCCCTTTGTTATACAATTCTTTAATAAACATACATTTGTTATCTATTGTTATTATACCAGATAGGCATGTCTTTCAATGAAATATTTTGGACCTCATTTATTTTTGATATTTTTTTCCAAGCACTGAAAACGTCTTTCCAAAATATATTTTTTAATTCATTTTGACATTCACTTATATATTCTACCCCGCAATTTGGTAACATCCTATCATTAATTTGTTTTTAAGTATAACTTGCCATTTACTTGTTGACCTATACAATCTTCTGATCCATGTTAATTTCAAAGATTCTGTATGTATCATTTTTAGCCCACCCTCTAGATATTGTTTTATTATGATTTCTCTTTTAATTTTATCAACTTTACCATCCCATAAAAACTTAAATAGTTCTGAGTTTAGCTTTTTAATAAAATTTTTATCTGGATTAGGCAGTGCTATAAATAGATGATAAAATTGTGAGATTAATAATGATTTTATAATGTGAATTTTTCCTATTGGAGTAATTGTTCTTCTATTCCAAGTTTTAATAAGTGTTTTCAATTTGACTAATTTTTTTATCGTAGTTTATTTTAATCATTCTATGTAGGTCAATATGAAAATCAATACCTAAAAGAGTGTAAGTCTCTTTTCCCCATTGTAAATCGTATTCTGGACATATAATCTCATCACTATATTTCTTGTTTCCTATCCATATAACCTGAGTTTTGTTTAAATTCATTTTTAATCCTGACACTTTTTTAAAGTTATTCATTTCTGTTATTGCTTCTTTCAAGGACTTATCACTTCCATCTAAGATTAGAGAGGTATCATCTGCATATTGTGAGAGTAAAATTTTATTTGTTGTCAATATTTATACCTTTTATATTATCATTATTTCTTATCCTAATAGCTAAGATTCGTAATTCGTAATTTGGTATGGGGATCTCGGTCCTCTATTCGCTCGGACTATGTTAAAGTCGGTAGATTTTATTTGTTTTATATTTACTTTTAAAATACAGGACGTGATTTTTATTTGAAAGTGCGTGTATTATGTAAAATATATGCTTTTCAACATTATATATGAATAAATATATCAGATCACTAAAAGATTTTTTTTTTTAATGTCACCCCTTATGCTGATATTGACAAAATCAAAACAATGAAACTATGAAAAATATGCGTACCTCTTGTTTTACGATCGTGCATCCATGTCCAGTGGAGTTGGGCAGTTCATGATCATATGTGTCACGAATGATAATGATAACGAGAATGCGATAGGACAAGTTAAAAAATGGGTCGAGATCACCCGATATACCCGGCACGTATACTAATGTTTTGAAACGACGAAAAAAAAACGACTTTGCCCGATTTAGGAATGAAATGATGATGTACGATAATAAACGCAAAGGGTAATATTTGATTTGATTTTTTGTTTTACGCCATACTCAACAATCTTTCAGTCATATGATGGCGTCCAGTTTTTATTGGTGGAGGAGAAATCCCGGTTACCCGGGTAAAGACCACCGACCTTCCGCAAGAAAACTGGCAAACTTTCCACTTAATTTGAAATGACCCTAGCGGGATTCGAACCAGAGGTGAGAGGCCTTGTGATTTAAAGCGGAATGCTCTAACCACTCGGCCACGGAGGCCCCCCCGAAAAGGGTATTAAGAATAGAATGTATATTAACTGCAAATAGCACGTGTTCATCGGACACTCAGTAATCTTCGTAAAAAATTACCGAACCTTAATTTGCAATGCTTAATGTAATGGCGGACAAACAATAACTAATACTATGGGTTACGTTTGGCAAAACTGTTGCAATAACACACATGCATTTACTTTTTCTAACCACTAGAGGGTCTCTTTGGGATATATATGATATAAAATATTACATAAACTGGGCATGTAAAATATTTCACTTACGAAAGATCATATCGCTTTAAGTAATATATTGACAAATGTGTTTTTAAATGAGGTCCTGGATTATTAGTTCATGACAACATATTACCATATAAGCAGATAATTTATATTAGCATTAATTTAATTCGCCCACATCTTTCGATGTTTCATAAGAGCATTAGTCACCCTGTTAATAATTTCTATATCAATTCACACTACGAGCTCAACTGATGAAGTCTAATTGACAGAAACGATATCGTCTTGAGCATTATAACTTTGGTATTATGTTTATAATATATGATACTTGCGTTATTCTTTTAATTATATCATTTTCATCGGTTGCTTCAGCTTTTTCCAATAGATCACATATTTCCCTCTTTTAACGGGGAACCCTAGGGTATTGATATGCTACACATGATATGACGTCACAGTACAATTTATGACGTAGACCGTCCGTTACTTCTAGAATGCAATGCATAGTTATGTCAGACTTGACATAGATTTGTGTAGGTCTACATAGATATGTAAATTACGCTTAGATCTACATAGAGACACTTAAGACATCGGGAGAAAAATAATCAACCCTTACCTGTTCGGTTGCCAAAGGAATCTCAATTCTCTGGAAAAGATTCTTGAATGACAGACCCTCAGCACGCCTCTTGTTTGTCATTCAAAATTCTTACCCTCGGATTGAGATTCCTTTGACATACATTTAAGGTAGTGGTTGATTCAGCTATCGTTTAATGCTTTTTGTTTTTAGATCACAGTTTCACAGTAACCTTCTGTATGTCGTCGTTCGTCGAGTGCTCTTTTGTCTTCTGTTTACTTTTGCATTTTTCGATTTCTTCGCCAGTCCCAATGAGCATATCTTAACCAAACCTGAAAGGAACTTTACCAAGGAGTGGGAATAAAAAGGGGATAAATCACATAATGGCTAAAAAGGAACAAAAAGGAAGAACATGTGTTGCATCTTTAAAGGCCTTCTCATGACTCATTTGATCAAATTTCCTATGCATGGTTGTTAATTTAATATCTACGTTTGAATATGAACAAACAGCCGTCCTTCGTCATCCGTTGCTATGGTTGTTGTTGTTTTTTTACTTTTTCTCAATAAAGAATGACCCAAAATTAACCAAACTTTTAAGAAAATATCCCCATGTGAACATATTTGGGCTACAAAAGAGCGCCATGATGGCAAGAAATAATTTAGAAATACAATATATAATAATTTAATAATGACAAATATATTTTATATGTGACAGTTGTATTGTTACCTAAATATGGCTATTTGTGAGTTCTGGAACTGTTAATAGCTACAATGATAAGTATTAAGGGACATATGCTGAGTTTACCTAAAAATTCATTTCATGTTTTACTTCTTAGATTTATGTACAATAACAAATAATAGATATACACAGGTACAAACAATGTTATATTCCTATATACTTGGCGAAAACAATGCCAGGTCCAGCGACGTATGAATATGCAAATATTAAGTTAGAATTAATCATATGCAAACAAATAATAGCCAAACTGGAGTTCTAGAGCAAGTCTCATAAAACATATACAGGTTTTTAAAAAATGTATGCTAATGTTCTGTTATTGAACATAAAGTAATAAACAAAGAAAAACTTTGAAGTATTTTTAAAAGAACAGCTAATGACTGGTATCAATCCGAACAAAAATAAGATAATACATTTCAGCTATTATTTTGTCACTCACAGACAACCTGATCAATATCAACTAAGCGATAAGTTATCTTGATGGAAGAACGATGTATCACCAGACAATATCAAAACTTTAAACATATAGTATTTCTTTTCTGTCTTGAAAAGTTCACATTTGATTACCTATTTAATATAACAAATTTCTATATAATTGAGAAAATGTATTGTTCACGGTGGTTCAATGGAAGATTTTCTGACCTGAAAGCGAAAGGTTTCAGATTCGAATCAGGTCACATCATTTACTGTAGTTAATGTTCCGATAGCGATATTTAGGATTCTGTATTTGAGCTTTATATATAATTTATTTCCATGTATTAGATTATCTCCAAGCTCATTCGTAAATATGTTCAATGATGTAGAGATATATATCATGTTATATATACTTTCATTTTTCCGCTACATTCATATTATCGTAAGATCATTTAATCAAGATAATACCTTTCATCTTTAGCTCTTCAACCGAAATATCATGTACGGAAGCTTGAACCCTTTCACCCCTAATAACACTTTATTGCGGTTCACAATATCATTTTAAATAACTTTGATAAATAAATGGATTGGGCAATTTTAGTTTTCTGATATATATATATATATATATATATATATATATATATATATATATATATATATATATATATATATATATATATATATATATATATATATATATATATATATATATATATATTAGTACCTCTTGCAGACAGCATTTACTCGTCTTTTCTTGTCAGAGCCAAATTCATTTTTATTTTGTTTACAGAAGAAACAAGTCAATATGAGGTCTGTAGGTCTACTGGTGTGCTTTGTTGTAATTATTGTTTGCATCAAAGAAATGGAGGGATATCAAAAAGTAAGTCTCGTATTCCAAATATTGAAACTATATAAACGGATTTCAAAGTTTCGTATTTTATTGTAAACAAACAAAACCATGAAAAAAGTTTTGACAAATCTACAAATTGACAAATGTATCTAATGGTATATATTGTTTTTGATGTTTTTGTTCTTTTTACAGGGCAAGGTTTTGAAAGGTAGGAAAACTTTTAATCATTAAAACATTATGCATCAATAAGAAATCAAAACATTTCTCCTTTTGATATATATCAACAAAAGGGGTGTTTTGTTTTATATATAAAAGTTGTCTAAATCAAGGAATCAAGTATTCATGATTTTCAACACTTGGACATGAATACCTGATGACAAACATAGATAGATAGATAGATAGATAGATAGATATATAAATAGACAGATAGATAGATATACAGACAGATAAACGGACGGACAGGCGTGCAGACAGATAGATAGATAGATAAATAGATAGATAGTTAGACAGACAGATAGATAGATAGATAACACTTATACTTTAGTACACTTAAACCTAATAAAATGCGTCATTTAGGTACGTTTGTCACGAGGAATACATGCGAATTCGATACTATTCACGGTTGTATCAATACATGTCAAAAGAGAAATACCGTAGCAAAAACAAACCTTGAAGACATACCTATTGGTGAGAAGATAACAGTTTAAGTCAAGTTAATCAGCTGTTATTTATCACATAATTGAAGCTTTGCTGAAACACATTTCTAGTCATGTTTTGATAGCACACGCAGATGTCATTCGTTTTACTTGTCATCTATGTCACATTACGCCGTCATTTACTGTAAGGTGAAAAATAATGTCGAGTGTGATAATACATTTAGTGTAGCAGAAGTGTCAAAATGACTTTTTCCTGTCTCACGTTTTTCAACGTCGTAGATCCTCGTCCACTTAATTTCATATTTTATCTTTCATGCACATGATCCCATCTGAATAACGTATTGATAAAGAATCATCGCCATCCAGTGGTTTGTGAAAATCAAATTTAATGACTTAAATTTCTATATTCGATTTTCAAACAATTTCATGAAACAAATTCTTCTTGAACTCGATGAACTTTGAATAAAGATAAGAGACAACGTATCTTTATAACTCGGACAAATAATGTCTAATGTTGATTGAGATAGAACCTATTTGAAATTTGGTATAAAAAAAAATATGAGGAAAATTAGTAGACTGAAACCAAAATTTTGCGAAAAGACATACAAACATGGACAAAAACCAAACGGATAGAAAGGATAAATGATCAAAAAGGTCAAACGCACAAAAAAGACTGACCAATCCGCTAATCGGTCTTGTGTCATGAAAAAATCAACATTTCAATTTTTGTTTGAAAAGTTTGCATTTTGTGATATCAAAAAAATGTACTATGGAGTATATAATATCATTATATGATTATTAATACGTGTTATTGGAAGTGAAATATAGAATTGTCTGTTTCCTGATCCAGTTTAAGCCATAAGATGGACAAAATACCAATCCGACAAACTTGTTCATTTCTGAATAATTTTCAAGAAGAAAAAATCAATATTGTTTACCTATATTCATCTTTGTCTTTATATATTATTTTGAAATAGAGATCAATGAGACGACAGAGAGCAACACATCTGCTTCTTACCTAGATTTACTCCTGTCGATTGGAAAAGACGGTCAACTTCACACATCCCTCTATAACAAACGAGACGATTTCAATTTCCATATTACAAACTTCCTGTTTCTAAGTAGTAATATTCCATCTTCTCCTGCCTATTGCGTTTTCATTTCACAACTTGTACGTTATGCCAGGGCATGCTCTTCTTATGAATGTTCTATTCTGAGAGCTAAACGACTAACCAATAAACTACTTACAAAAGGTTACGTTGTTGAACGCTTGGAGTCGTCGTTTAAGAGGTTTTATGGTCGATACGGGGATATTATAAAGTCCCCCTCTCAGAGATATTAGATAGTATTCTGGATAACGGATACAGACAGTGACTCCGTTTCACCAATCATGCTTTTCACCGAACTTGACCTCATTACCAAACTTATTTTCCGAATTTGACCCGTTCATCGAACTAGAAAGGTTTCCATGGAACATTTGCGATGAGTATGGCATGCCACCAGAAGACGCTGACTCCTTCCGGACACCTGGTCTTATCCCGTTTGCGATTCGTAATTGTTCTTCATGTTGAGACCGTTTGGACATCATCTAATTCGTCGTGTTATAATGGACTTAAGGTTTTGATTATTGATTGGTACTTCTTCAATTTTACTTTGAACAAAGTGTTTAATTGAACCACATTTTGCAACATTCACATTTGTTTGTCCAAGGTCGACCTTATTTGTATATATTTCTGATGGTAAGTACTGTAATATTTATATTCTGTTTTATTTTGTGGTTTGTCATCAATCTTTATCATCATTTGAAACATTAATATATTACAATTATACATTTACAGCTTTAAAAGGATTGAAACATACCGTTTCACAAAGAGGTAAGACTTTTAATTGGACTTCCTTCCGATGAAAAGTTTAGATTTAAACAATAGAATGCAAATGCTAGATTATATTGAAATTTCAAAATTATAGTTTTACAAGTGAGGTCAAAACAAATGTTCAAGTCGAACGTTTAAAACTTCATTAGTTAAGCTCGAATTTATATAAGTGTATATTTCCGAAATAATTCGATGGTATCATACAAGCCCAAATGATTTATCTAAATGTGTTGTTTAATCGGTCGAAGAGTATCCAATTTAAAACAAATATCTCAGCTTTTGCGAAGTATAAAAGTTGAATGATGATATCCTGAGGAAAATACATCTATTACTATAGTATGAAATAATCTGGTACCGAAATAGGTCCTAGGTTTATGTATACTATCGGGCACTCAAACGGTCCACCAACAGTGGCAAGGACGAAGTGTATATAAATAATATTGAAATAACAAAGTTATAGCGTTACAAAAGCATCTCCACTTTCAGTGTAAAGAGGTCATTTGCTGTGTTTACCCAAAAACAAATTAAGAATTTTTTTTTCTACTTTTACTACTTATACTTGATGCAGAATATCAAAATAGCTATATAACAAGGCATAAAATTCTTATATTCCTAAATATTTTGTGAAAATAAGATCAGGTCCAGTGTGATATTCATATACATGTATGAACAATCTCAGATACCAAAGTATAAATCATTAAGATGTAAAGGATATAAGTACAAGTCTGAGAAATAAGGACAAACACAGAAATCTTGAAATCAAGAGCTGGGATCAGGTGCCATGGAGGCGTAAGCATTCCCTGTGGACCGGTCACACTCGCCGTCAAATAAAAATGAAATACACGAGGAACGAATCCCTGTCATTATCGGTACAGACATCTCAACAACCGCCATCGAGCAGGTAACTCAACATTTCACTAAGTGAAACAGGGTAATCGCAAACAAGCCTATTATACCGACCGTAAAATTTGCAGAACGTTGACATCAAACGTGGTTTTCGATATCTTTATGTCAATATTTTGTCATTGAATAGTTTTCCTGTATATGAAACAATCATATGTTGAACACGCCCTGATATATTACTATATATTAATTAAATGTGTGGTAAAGTTCAAAATTGTCATTAAAATTAGAAAGATTTAATTAATCAATTGCAAGTGAAAAAGTGTCAAAATTTGGTTTTCAATCACTTTTCACAAAATATATAGAAAATTAAGAAATTGTATGCCTGTGTATATATCTTTTTTGTTATTGTATATCAACTTAAGAGCCAATGGCGAGTTTTATTAAAGGTCGTAAATCCAGACGTAGAGCTTACGACTGATTTTACGTGTGCGCAGACCGCGTTTTAACCTTCAAGGGTGTAACTTTACTTGTAAGGCAGTTTTAAACGTAAGTCCAGACGTAAGTTACGGCCGGAGCTCTTCAGTTGGAGATAGATAAATAAACATAGCAACAGAAGCTGCGCATGCTTTGTATTTACTATTATCTTCAACTTTGTCCCAATCACAACGAAATTGTAGATGCATTAGTATCGAGGAAAATAATAATGGGGAGAAAAACTGTAAACCGCATCGGACAGAAGCTAATATGAAATTCTTCGTAGAGGAGTATGTTAAAGCAAAAGGAAATTAGAAATAAATCGGTAACTAAATAACTGAATTAGATCTAGTCATTAAACAACTTTTAAAATATGTGAATGTGTGAAATACTGTGTTTGTTTTTTAAAAATTATGTCTGTGTTCATAGTTAAAAATTCTAAACTACTTCCACATTAATATTTTTTTCGGTGTTACTTGTGTTTAGTCTTAAACGATGATACTATGGTATGTAATATTACTGAATATAAAATAAAATAACATTTTATCGTAAAGTATTTGCATTTCCTAAATGAGTTTGTTATTTTATTTTATATCTAAGATGTGTTTGCATAAAAATATCGATAAAAGATGATACAGGCTAAGTGCATTTTGTTATACATGCACACACTTTGATCAGTTTCAATCAAAATAGAGTTATAAAATTTAATTAACTAAATTTTAAGGTACCGGCAACCGTCTCGGGGCATATTAAAAATCTTAAACATTTTATTCATTTAGTAGATTGATTTTTTGATTTTTTTAAAAATTATTTTCTAAATGAAATAAATAAAAGAGATTTATATTCAAATAAAAACACAAAATTAGCCCTGTGGTAGGGCGTCCACAGCAGAGGAAGACAATTCAAAGACGATACCTGATATTACGTTTTACTTGTTTTTTTTATGGGGGGTGCTATGTATTTATTTCGTGATGATGGAAAATATACTTGTAATATTAAAATTAACATTTCACCATTCATTTTAATTCAAAGTTCTCTTTCTGTGATTTCTGTTCACCCTCGGGCCGACTGGTAGTTTTTCACTTTAGAATTTCCCGTCGCTATGAAACTTTGTTTGTGTAAACATGCACGCGCAGAGTGAAAGCTGTTTTTATAGCTGCTCTAAACATAATGATCCCGTGACCGGGATTGATGTCAGTCAAAATTCCTTACACGTCCTTTGAATAAAATGATTCCTCTTTCAAAACAATAGATATTTTAACTTTTTTTATTAGAGTCAGCTTTATATATGCTGTTACATCTAAATCTAATTTTCAACATTTTTGTACGTTACACCGGTCTTGAAAAATACTTTCTTAGTTCTGGCCACGGTTTCTCTCCCAAATGAGAAGCAATTCGAATAATTATAACACACTATATTGCAAATTTTCTCTTACGTTTGATTTTACGCCTATCCTATGGCATACGTAGGTTTTCACGTAAATATACAAGTAAACGTAAAACGCAATTTCTTAATTATTTAAATCCCAATTAAAAATTGGTAAATTTCACCATTTTTGGCAATTTGCCAAAATTATGGGTATTTGAACAGGTATGAGTGAATATAGAGAAAAAATAAACTAGGGTATTAACATATTTTGACAGTTAATATTTAGTTTTACAACATTATCTTAATTATCCCATTATCAAAACTATAACATGGTGTTAAACACCGATATTTTGTTACCTAAAACTTCTGAACTTGCCTAATTTCCAGGTGCATTTTAACCATAAATGACTGCATATAGGTGGCGCTCTATACAGAGACTCCCATTGAATATCTTTTTAATATATTTTGCTCAGAGAGTAGTTGTCATAAACGAATCTTGTATGCAAAATCTCATCTCAATATGATAGCATTGCATTTGGACCCTATTGCATGGTTTTCTGGCAGATTGGCTCTTAAGTAGTAAAAAGGGGTATTAAAAAAACACACAGCCAATGCCCCTTTAATATTTCACCTTTTTACACATTGATTTATTTTCACGGATACCTTTTTTTCCAGAGGGACGAACAAAGAGAGATATCGATAACCATATCAACAGCATTCCAGAACAAGACCCTCGTAGCATGATGGCCAATAACTACAATGATGTTGGCATGCAGCTGATGGACGAATTTCTGTATTTTCTTTCACTGAAAGGTATATAAATGGTTTTGTAGTTGTGTATATTCAGATATGTTGTATTGTTTGTGTCTTATAAACGTCTGACAAAGCTAGTTAACTAAACAGCCGACATTTTGAACGACGATGTCGTTTTATCTTAGTCTAAATATTTACTTTAAAGTCAAGAAAATAATAAAGCAGAGATAGCTATTTGAATCATCCTACATTGAATAATGTCCTTTATATTTATTTTTCATCGTTTCAGAGACTGGACTCTTGGATTTTTGTATGGGAGGCAAGTGAATAAGGTGTAATTGGAAACCAAATTCTCCTCATTTGGACGATATTCAATTTTTTTCTCTTATCATCACTACATGATCAGTTTCACTGTCAATTTCATAATAAACAGGAAGAAAACTTTAACATTTGCTTAAATTCTGTCATTTGTAATTAAAATTGTATTTTGAAAATGTTGTCAATACTGCATTTGTAATATACTTCAGCAAATATATGTACGGCATATTGCCATAATCCATAGGTATTACCGATGTAGCCCCAAATGATGGTAATTTGTTTCCGCTGTTCCGTCTGCGGATTTAGTTTGATTACAGACGTTTAAATGTAAAAAGATCAAAGTCATGTTTCAGTAATAGAAATAAAAAAGATGCCATAAAACTTGATTATTTATCTTATTCTTAAAACTGCACTTGGATTGGTTAGATATTCATTTAACAGAAGCAAATAAACGGGCTTCTGGAAATATATATATCCGTTGGTGAAACTCTTCATTTTAAAGGCGTGTTTAATAGTGTCTCTGGGATCAGGGAGCTGTTATTTTACAAAAAGGATAATAAATGGTATAGACATGTAGGATAAGTAAAAATGAATTGAAATAATGAGACAAGCATACACCATAGCGGTGATAGATAATTCTGAAAACACCAATATGAATAAAGCAATGTGTATTTAATAACTCTTTCACTCCTGAATATCTAAATAATATGCTCTTTCTATTGTGTATTACCAGTCTACTGTGGTCTGTAAGGCTTAAGGGGTTAAAACCGTTTAGATATTTCCAAACAAGCATTTTGAGCTCACTTTTTAACTTTGCATAGTCTGACTTCCAGTGAAAGCTGTGGAATTGATGTTTGATTCTGTTTAATCAACTTATTTCAATAATATAGAAAAAATACCAAAGTTATTGATTCGCATAAAATGCAAAAATAATGTATTTGGTGACGATAAGTTGAGCTAGAGTTTGGAACAGAGTGTCTAAACAGGAAATGGTATCGTAGAATGCTAAATGATAAAATGAGTTTAACTTAATTTTTCTCAAGAAGAACCAGGTTCAACTGTGAAAAGTGAGCTTAACGTTAATGAGTATTAACGCAATTTTGTCATTTTTAAACATACTTTTTTATAATTAAACCTAATTTTCCTCCGGTAGTTTTTGTTCTTATTTCAATCCCTACATCGTTTTTTTGTTTTGTTATTTTTTTCAGTTACACGGTGACCTTGACCGAGAAAAGGTCAAGTCCAGTGTTGTATACATATAGAAATAATCTATCGATCTAAGAAATAAAAAAGGAAAAAACGACAGATAGAGTCCCTTTATTTTTTTATTCTTTTTTTTATTTTTTTTTTGGTTTACACAGCGAATGTCCTTTAAAGTGACGAATACTAGAATGATAAGCACAGTGTAAATTTACCAAAAGTAGGTCAAATGACAAATACTCATAATTTGTCCACGGATGGTTATGTGATTTTTTTTTAAAGCGGAAAACGGAGAAAAACATAATAAATAACTATGATTTTTATTTTTGTATCAAGATGGAAATAAATATGAAGGTAGAAAGGCAGTTGATTAAGATTTTTTTTGTTTTTGTTTTTGGGAGAGTAATGACTCGTACACGGGAATATGTAAACTAGAAATATATCCAGGAATATTATCTAGATTGTGGAGTACAAATGGATATAAGACACTTAATTAATATCACACAAACACACACACACACACACACACACACACACACACACACACACACACATACACACACATACACATACACACACAAACACACACACACACTGACCTATTGGTCACTTAAAGTACAGAGGGGCCTCCGTAACCGAGAAGTTAGAGCATGGCGCTGTCATTCATTGAGTCTCTCACCTCTAATCAGCGCAGGAACCTAAGCTGATTTTGTGAGAAAAATTGCCAGTTTACCTGTAGAAGACCGGATGTGTCTTTCCCGGTACATCATAACCGGGTTTTCTCCTCCTCTAGAAACACATGACCACAGGTCCCTATTTAACATTACATATGTATTACAAATACAGAGGTAAACTACTCACTAAGAATTTATTGACACAGGGATATCGAAAACCGCTCTTGATGTCAACGTTCCGCAAATTTTATGGTCAGTATAATAGTCTTGTTTGTGATTACTCTGTTTCACTAAGTGAAATGTTAAGTTGCCTTTTCGTTGGCGGTTGTTGAGACGTCTGTACCAATTGTGACGAGGATTCGTTCCTCACGTATTTCATTTTGATTGACTCTGGTCTCAAGGTGGTTGTGACCTGTCGACAAAGGACTTAAAATAATATCACCATCGGAAACAAACACCAACAACCACAGAAAATTTCGAGTTGATATGTGATACGGATTCTTCTCTTTAAATATAAATATTATTAATAGAGGAAGTATTCGGCTGAGAGTATAACACACTACCTCCGTCGACTATGCATTAATTGACTGGGCTTACTTGTAATTGCGTGATACTCGGAAAAAGGGACGGACACTTGCTTAAAATTTGAAAATGTTCTTATGCTTCAAAATATTAACTGTCCTTGCTCAACAAATCAAATCAAATCAAATGTTTGTAAACATTATCATGATTAAAATGTATTATCCCGTTTTGGATTCGTAATTGTTCTTCATGTTGAGAGCATTTGCACATCTAATTAGTCGTGTTATAATGGACTTGAGTTTTGATTATTGATTGGTACTTCTTCAATTTTACTTAGTATTAAAGGCCGAGAGCAAAATGTGTACAACCCACTTGTTGTATATGCTGATGATGCAACCGGAACTAGAACTCTTTACCTGTTCCACGGTCTATGAAGCATATGATAATAATTACATGCTATTAGAAGTGAAATATGAAATGTTTTTCTTCTTGGTCAAGTTTAAGTACTTTGACGGGGGAAACATACAAAACTAAGGAAAATTCATTTACGATTAATTTACAGAAAGAAAGGAAGAACCAATAATATTGAGAAATATATCTAGAAAAGACTGATTTTTTATTTTATATCATTTTGAACAATATACATGTTATTTATTCAGTCATAGTTTCACTTGTCGTGATTACCGATATCCACTATATATTTATACGATCTTCTGACCCCTCCATTGATAAACCAAATTCCATAATTATATCAATGAAGGTAAGACTATCAAAGATGCGTACTTCTAAAATAAAAAAATAAATAAATACCTGTTTAGTGTTCCATCAGTTATCGAGTTGAAAACATTTTATCCTATTTGCTATTACGCATGCGCTAGTTTTATAAACAATTGTTACTTCCGACTTTGGACTACACTAAAGGGGCATTACTATTTCTTTTTCACTACCTACATTGATGTACAGTGACCAAAATAAGAAAGACAGACAGGCATACAAAATCCCTATATCTTGTGTCGCTTGATATACCCAGTAAGACAATTATACGTATGGAATTTATTATATCAACATCACCAATTGCATATGCATACCTCACTGGACTTGACTTTTTTCACACAAATATAGGAATATAAGATTTGTTATGCCTGTTTTAGCTGTTATTTGTTATCGTACATCAAGTATAAGTACTAACTAAAATTAGAAAAAAACATCAAAATAATTTTTAGTAAACACAGCTAACTTGTAGGTAAGTAATTAAGTGGAAAAGTGACGTACACATCGGGTAAATGACACACAGCACATATTCCGACAATTGTTGCTCAGCAGTTTATATTTAACGGCTGTTGGCACGTGAGTAGATTGCTATGAATAAAAATTTATTAAGAGATACTGGATACTTTAAAAATTATCATAAATGAAATGATAAGGCATATCTCGGACAGACTAAAATTGGTAAATTTCTAAAGATAATGATAATTCTAATCGTTTAATATAATTTAGTGTAACATTCAAAGTTATACCTGAAAGATCTATACGATATCCAGGCATTTAATGCAGTCTGCACATTTAAGCAAATATTGTTTGCGATACAAGAAAATAATCTTTACGCCTTTGTTTCACAGAATTATTCAATCCCCGTTTGTAAACTTTTTGTCATCAATATTTCGGGCGTCAGCAATCGGATCTCCATACTTGTTAATACAAAAATCAGAAATGATTTCATTCAGCTTTTGATGTTCCAACGTGTATTTAGATTTTATTTTTGTACAGGATTCTAGTGCCTGACTTTCATCGTTAAATCATTTCTCAATTTATTTATGTGCTTCAATACGTCCTAAAAACCTTAGTGATATCCGTGAATACTCGTTCAAGCGATTCTATGGTTATTGAGAGTAATATATAAAATGAGAAATCGCCCATAGTTATCATTCTTGCATTCATATAAGATTTGAATGAAAAAAAGCTACACCATCCCCTTCTGTCGTGAAATTAATAAAAGTATTCAAACCTACATCCATTTCTCCAATACTTTTAATCCTTTATTGGATAACAGTGTATTTCTTGTAACAAAATATATATTGAGCATTTTCACGCATTAACCAGTGAAAAAAATAACATCACTAAGCTAATGCTTGTGAAACCTGTCAAATTTAAAATACTTAATATACTTATGTTATCAGTCATATTAATACAATAAAAGTAATAATAAAATATTAATCACTATTTTGTTTTGACGTGCTGAATTGCATGTACTGCTATGGATATTTTTAGTAATATAAAACATTTCATATACCAAAGTATAAATCTTTAGTATATCCAGGACACAGATACAAATCCGGCAAAAATGGATAACCATGGACCTCCAAGAGGTGGGATCAGGTTCCATGGAGGAGTATGCATCCCCTGTCGACCGATCACACCCGCCGTAAGTCCACAGTCAAGTCCAAATGAAATACGTGAGGAATGAATCCTCGTCACAATTGGAACAGACGTCTCAACAACCGCCAACGAAAAGGCAACTCAACATCTCACCCAGTGAAACAGAGTAATCGCAAACAAGACTACTATTCCGCTGAGTAAAGTCGTCAATAGACGTCAACTCCACCCAAAGATGTCGACGTATAGCTACATCAAATATGAGGAACCTAAGAGAAGTCATAACAATAAGTATCGAGGAGACGCAAAATACTAAAAAATATATTTTTATGAATATATATATATATATATATATATATATATATATATATATATATATATATATATATATATATATATATATATATATATATATATATATGGTGGTTTACTACCACCATTTATTCACTTCTAATTTGAGGTTTGAATTTAGGTTGAGGGAAAATCTTTTGTGAAAATATAGAGAAAATTGGATGAGTGGGTTGTCAAAAATTGTGGCGTAAAGCGAAGCGAGGTGGCGAATGAAAAAATGAAACGAGGGGCATTATAAAGAGGTTTTACTGTATTTTCAAAATATCGATGACAGTGCTGTACCTTTAATCCATCTCATTAACTGCTGATTACAGGTGATATGGGGTTATGATGTGTGAATAATTATATAACATTTTCCCGAAACTTTTCCGACTTTAAAGACTGTCGTTCGATTCATATCAGTTTAAGGGGTATAAGCTGTGTTTACCAAATACATTATTTCGATTTTTCTACTGATTACTTGATGTGCAATAACAAAAAAAGATATATAGTAACACACAATATCCTATATTCCTATATATTAGTGAAAATAAGGTCAGATCCAGTGTGGTATTCTTATACAAATAGCAAGGTTAAGTTAATCAAGTGCCAAAATCACAAAATATATTGTGATTTAAGAATATATAAATATATATATATATATATATATATATATATATATATATATATATATATATATATATATATATATATATCGTAAAAGGTCTTAAAATCGTGCCTGTTCTAAATTCGTGCATTTTGTTTACGTGCGGAAATCTCGTTGCACCACGCGCTATACGAGAATTGCAGAAAATAGATATTTACATTGCAAACTTACCTTTTGTCTCCAAGAAAAAAAAATACAAGATGCGGTTTAAGCAGGTAAGATATACAAAAAGAATATAATCCAAATCAAAAAATGCACAGTTCCACTATTACCAATGGCTTGTTCTTAAAATAGCTATGGGAAAACCCTCTAACATGCACTCAGCGTTTCCAGTGAGCGTCTGCTATCTGGTGTAGGCTACTGTGGGTGTGACGTCATTAAATATTGGTTTTTAAGGCCAAGCATATTGATAGATTCGTTTCTTTCCAAAAATTAATATTAAGCAAGGTTAGTCCAAATTTTATCACTTTTAAGATATTTTGATATTCATTCGGTGCATTTTGGGTGATTCTTATCAACTGTTCAAAATAAAAACAAAGGATATGGACCAAAATCGTTAATTGACAGACTATAAGTACTGCACCTTGCAGTACCGTATAGATTACAGGCCTATGTGCTTCACATTAATTTCATTGTTCACACATTTAATCAACATTACTCATAAATTTGAATAGAAATAAACATCAACAATTACAATGCTACATTTCTTTCTGATATAAAATAAAAAAGGCATTTTTCTTAGGTTTTTATTGATAATAATGAATTTAAAAGAAAAACACACATAAACATAAATTTTAAACAATTTTTTTCCAGTTGAATCCGCAACCTGCAAAGAATATAGATCATTCATTGCTCACGGATGCATGTATTGCAGTTAAAGAAAAGGGTATATCAGTGAAGCGGGCTGCTAAGATGTATGATGTCCCAACCCAAACACCAAGAAATCGTGTTTTAGGAAAAATGTTGAGGTAGACAGCCTGATTTAAGTGAGGAGGAAGAGGCTAAAGTCGTAGATCATCTGAAATCTGTTGGAAAGTATGGTTATGGGTATACCCGACAAGAGGTTGTCAATCTTGCCTCCGATTATGCATGTAGGCTAGAAAAAAATCTACAGATAAGCCATTTACACGTAACTGGTTCAAGAAATTCATTAAAAGATGACCAGAACTCGTGCGTTAGACCAACAGAGGGCTAAATCCACTCCATCCACAGTCATATCAAATTACTTTGATGCGTTGAATAAAATCCTAACTAAATATGACCTCTTTGATAAGCCACACTTAATATTTAATGTTGATGAGAAAGGCATCACCCAAAATCATGTGCCTCCTAAAGTAGTAGCCAGCAAAGAATTTTGTCTTTGCTGGAAAGAGATTCATACCAGAGTTGATGAAAGACTCCACCCCTGGGGCTGGATGTTCAATGTCAGAGACTGACTGGTCTAATTCTGTTGTTTTCCGTGATTACCTCCAAAACCATTTTTTTAAATTTGTACCCCAGACGAGAAGCAGATCAGCATCTCCTTCTGTTATTGGACGGTCACAAGTCGCACATTTCCATTGATTTGATAGATTGGGCAAAGGAACACAAAATTATTTTGTTGATTCTTCTTGCACATACATCACATGTTCTTCAACCTCTTGATGTCGCATGGTATGGCCCCTTCCAAACTATTTACAATTCTGAATGTCACAAACTTACACGAAATACAGTAGTTGTCACACGGTTTGAAGTTTGCAGTATATCTTGCATGGCTTAAAATGCTGTATATCGGAAGGGGTGTGGCTTGTTCATTGCCGACATGAAAAATGAATAGATAAATTAAAAAACATGTGTTTCACTTATAATTCATTTACAGTATTGCACTTAAAATTAAAAACTGTCATCAGAAGGGGTGTACACACACAAATATGTGAAATGCCCTCATTGTTGTCAATCAAGAAAAATGAACTTGTGGTTTTAGGATGTGAATAGATAACATTAGAATAGTGTTGTGTTGAATATTCTTTTCTACAATTTACTGACACCCTAGGATAAATTATAATTAACCAAATTGCTTAGAAAGGATTTGTTTGGTTTTTCATTATTCCTGACTTGTAACTATTGCCTGTGAATTTTGTGTTTGTACCAGCTTTAAAACTTTAAAAAACACTGTCTTTATATATTCTTTTTATTTACTGGAGACGTGTACACACAAACACACACACAAACATATATAGTGCTTTATATATATAACTATATAGATATACCCTATATAAATTTATATATATATATCACTGAAATGACTTACGACACAGACAAAATAAATCATTTATTTATCTATTTATTTTGTTCGTGTTGTAAGACATTTTAGTGCTTTATATATTCTTCTCCTGACCTGTAACTATTGCTTAGATCCGACAGCCTAGGATATATAGTGTTGTTTGTTTTAGTGCTATTGCTTAGATCTGACACCCTAGGAGATATATATATATATATAATATATACCCTAGGATATATATATATATATATATATATATATATATATATATATATATATATATTATATATATATATAAATTTATATATATATATATACATATGCTTGTGCATATTTCTTTTCTGTTATTGCACATCAATCTAAGTAATTTGAAAGAAGGCACTGCTTATGCCCGTTCAAGAACGAAAGCATTGTAGAACGTCATAACTTCTAGGGCCTTATAAAGTCTTCAGTTTTCATAGTGAGGAGTCAACACATAAATATGTACAAATATGATATGAAGAAGTTACCAAGTTTCTGAAATAGTTTTTAAACACTCTTAAATCTAATGGTAAATGCATCCTCTGGAGTTCAGGTGGCGGTTAAGAAACAGCAGTAATTGGACTGATAAATAACTTCCTTTGGCACTTATTTTTAAACTTTTGAAACTAGGCTTCATTTAAGATTAGATAATGTTTCAAATACTGGAAAATACTACGGATAATATAACCCGGGCGGAAAATAATAAAATGATAAACTAAATAAGTTAATTGCATATTTTATTTTATGTGTATGATATCTACTAGTATATAATATGAAACATCTCAGATACCAAAGTATAAATCTTTAGGATATTCAGGATATAGATACAAATCTGCTAAAAATGGACAAACATGGACTTCTGGAAACCAAGAGTTGGGATCATGTGCCATGAAGGATTAAGCATCCCCTACGGACCGGTCACATCCGCCGTTTTGGCGGGTATATTTTTCAGAAAGCTTATTTAAAATGCTATAAATTGATCAAATTAAGCACTCTGACCATTTATTTTTCGTTTTAGAAGTAGTGGTTGAATGGTAGATGCCTTAAATGACAAGTATTAACCAATTAGACAATCATTTTGTAGAAAATGTGGTGTTTTGTGGTAAAAGCTTATAAATGCTACAAAATTAACCGTGTAAGTACTCTATCCTTTATGAAATACACAATTAACAAATATTAATAAAAATTGGAAAATCTCAATTAATCTGTCATTCATTCCCGGGTTTTGCATTATGTTAAATGGTTGTATGACAACTATAAATATTAAATGATAAGTATTGTATTGCCCAATTAAACAATCACTTTATATTAAATGTGGTGTTTTGGAGGGAAAACCCAAACTTTTTCTACGGAAATTTGTGATAAAAATTATTATAATTATTATAATTAAATACCCCAGTCTATAAGAAGGGTTAATTTGGATTACATGTTTTTCTGAATGTTTATAATGATAGCTCTATGGTCTTATGGACGTTAATGAGTTTGGTGTAAAACAGTAAAAACCGCAAAATCGCTGAAAATTGGCGAACTGAAATCAATCCTTTATTTATGGTCTCTATGCAATACAAGAAATGGTGGTATAACAGAAATTTAATTGACAAATATTAGTACATTAAACAATGGACTTGTATCAAAGGTGGTGTTTGGGGTTAAAAACCATTTTTAAGCTGAAATCGGTGAAACGTGTTAAAAATATTAAACGCAGCCCACTAATAACACCAGTTTTCCACAAAGGGTATTATGAAGGGGAATGTTTAAAGATGCTGAAAACAGCTATGTCAAAATTCTGGCTGTTTAGGAGTTTGTGAGTTTTGATATAACACCAACAAATTTTAACAGAGAAATGGAAAACCCTTTAATTGTAGTTTACTTTTGTATTAAATTTTAAAAGTGATGGATGCATGACAGATACTTGTCTTAGGATTCCAGAATCTGATACCTGTAATCCTTTTCATTCTATATTGCAGGATGCATTTGTACTACAAAGATCAGATATTATTCATTTAATATAGCTAAACTTTCAATATCCCGGTGTCTATTTATAATTATGTTCCAATATGTTACTAGTAAAATATATTGACAAGCAAGTTAACAAGCAATTTATTTAACTGCAATTTTTATTCAAATAAGATTTTTCATATGCTTTTCGCTTTCATTAAAATATACAGAAAAATTATCATTGAGTGAATAATGTCAATTTGTATACATAGAATGCAGTAAATAATAATTTGATATACATTAAATGTTGTTTTGCAGTAATGTACTATCAACTCGTAAAAATAACTTAGAGATATGGTTCAAATACATGAAATCAAGGAAGATGAATAACTCTAAAACAAAAAGTTAGTAGAAGTGGAATTTTGTATGCGACATTTTACTTAAGCCAAAATTCGTCTTAATCTCGAATTTTCATACCTCACATCGCATGCCCAGGAATTGTATGTTCCCTTTTATAGTATTTTTATCAATGATATTTCATAAATATTTGAGAATCAATATCTGACTGATGCAATCTAACAACTGGAGTAGTCAATAACGTCAGTCACTGTCTTATTTGTTACATATCTGATCAGATAATACAATGTTAATGGAATAGCATGTTTAGAACTGTAACAATATCTTAGTCAGGCTTGACGTTTTATTTTCTGTGACAAAATGAAAGGAGCCAAAAATTATACACACACACATACACACACACACACACACACATATATATATATATATAATGTATATAGATATATATATATATATATATATATATATATATATATATATATATATATATACATATATATATAAACAAATAAATTTCTAACTATTTTGGGTCGGTTACAATGGAAACTGTACATATAGCAAAAACATGATATCTATTTCGCTAGGTTTCATATGGAATTTCATTTGCCATGTGTGTAACAAAATAAATTTTACCTATTTTGGGTCGGTTACAATGGAAACTGTACATATAGCAAAAACATGATATCTATCTCGCTAGGTTTCATATGGAATTTTATTTGCCATGTGTGTAACAAAATAAATTTTACTTATTTTGGGTCGGTTACAATGGAAACTGTACATATAGCAAAAACATGATATCTATCTCGCTAGGTTTCATATGGAATTTTATTTGCCATGTGTGTAACAAAATAAATTTTACCTATTTTGGGTCGGTTACAATGGAAACTGTACATATAGCAAAAACATGATATCTATCTCGCTAGGTTTCATATGGAATTTTAATTGCCATGTGTGTAACAAAATAAATTTTACCTATTTTGGGTCGGTTACAATGGAAACTACATATAGCAAAAACATTATATCTATCTCGCTAGGTTTCATATGGAATTTTATTTGCCATGTGTGTAACAAAATAAATTTTACCTATTTTGGGTCGGTTACAATGGAAACTGTACATATAGCAAAAACATGATATCTATCTCGCTA
The DNA here is from genome assembly GCA_030159075.1 of Atrina japonica. Lineage (NCBI taxonomy): Eukaryota > Metazoa > Mollusca > Bivalvia > Pterioida > Pinnidae > Atrina > Atrina japonica. The sequence goes on along the minus strand of BROG01000061.1, from coordinate 1,655,533 downwards.
GGTTTCATATGGAATTTTAGTTGCCATGTGTGTAACAAAATAAATTTTACCTATTTTGGGTCGGTTACAATGGAAACTGTACATATAGCAAAAACATGATATCTATCTCGCTAGGTGTCATATGGAATTTTATTTGCCATGTGTATCACACAACGTTGGTTTATGTTACGCTTATTAACGGTAACTCTCTTAACTTTTAACATTAAGATTTATTTCTTGTTTCGGTATGAGTTTTTTATGATCTTTAGTTCTATAAATGTTGATAGAATGTGATAAAATGTTAACTGAAAACTAATGTCGTATCAACAAATGTTTAAATTCCAAAACATTTCAGGTATACACAGAATACGATTATATCATTGAAATGACATTAAAGTGTAACAAAATGTCAAACACCAATTGTATACGAATTATTGGGCTACTTTACGCAAGATTATATCCCACCAATGTAAGGTTTACATTACAGGTCTTCTGAAACAATGGAATACTCATTTCCTCAAAAACATTTCAGAGCAGTATGTAATTATATCGGCATGAATTCCTGTTACATTCGTTTTAACGGCGGTCACCTCTCTTTCGCTGTTACCTAATGCTGCTTATACTGCGAGTTCTCTTTCTTATCCTATTCGTCAATGTCCGTTTTACTGCGTGTTGTCTTTTTCACGCTGCCTCTCAGTGGCTTATGTAGATGTTAGGGTTGTCAAATCAGTCAATTTCTATTAACCGGTTAACCGATTTTCTTTCCGCAATTGTACTCGGATACTCGGTCACTTGTGTAAGATTGCAGTTCCAGACCGAGATATTATTCAAAGTGGAAGGTGCAATGAGATATTTATTTGCCCGAGGAGGTATATTACCTTATATCCGGAAAATGTTTAATCTTAAAAGCTCTTGGGTCATTCTATAGCTTTCGGACACTACATACAGTGTTTTGTTTTTACTGAATTAAATGGGTTTGATACCCCTGTTCCCTACATGGATTCAGTAATGTATCGTTTTATTCAATGAAGTGTTTTAATATACTAGTAAATATATGTATATACCAGTTATACTATATAATCAACTCCCGCTGGATTTAGCAAACCAAGACACTAATTATTGTATAAACACGTATACAACGATAGACGGTGTGTTAAATCTGTTAGACGTTAATTTTTATTTCTAAATAGTATTAAAAATGCACAATACACGTGTTTAAAATTATATTCGAGTAATCGAGTACTGATTTTAATATTCGATAATCGAATCATCCGATGAGTACTCGGTTAAACGGTTACTCGTTGACATACCTAGTAGATATATTTGTACAATCACTGACCTAAGGAAGTCCAGATGTGCCTTTAGTTGAAGATTATTTCCAAAGATTTCTGAATCCAACGGGTGTCTTCCCAAAATGGTGTGCCTGCATTGGCTTTAATTTACAAGCAGTGTGACTACTAAAAGCTCTTACCACTCATGTCCAAGAAGCAGGAATAGACGCATGTTGGTGTCCTTCATGTGTGGTCTGTTTTTCCAGTAGCTTTTTTTCAAATGTCACTATACTCGTACTATTCGACGAAAGAATAGAACTGTACATCCTGAAACCATTCAACACAAATTTAGGCATAGCGCCTTTCGGCAATGAGATGAAAACTCATCCATGAAAGTCCGGTTCGATCGGGGAATCGAGCCAGATATGTTCGTGTTGACGCTGTAGTAACTGAGCCACTCTCTCCATTTACTTCAAAGTAAGTATCTACATTTTGTACTATCTGTTGATAAAATGATAACAGAAGCATTGCAATGTAATTAGGATGTTATATCCTGTAAGAAAGAAATTTTCGACACATTAGACCTCCATAGACCACATAAAGCACTCAAGAGAAGGTCGAAATCAGGTGGTTGTCGTAGCCTTAAGGACAAATGTTGTGGTATAATTGGATTGTATGTGAAAAGACTTTTTTCGAGTTGTTACGTTCCGTGATGGTTTATCATGATATAATGTAGCTTCAAAGAATAAAGTAGGGTAGCATTTCCGGTTCAGCCGTATGTTTGATTTATTTAATTTGTGATTGAAGGTCCATAATAAAATGTCGTATTGATGTCTGTGCTTTAAATATATATATATATATATATATATATATATATATATATATATATATATATATATATATATATATATATATATATATATATATATATATATATATATATATATATATATATCCAAAAAGGTACAATACTTGCGCAGAAATAAGTGCACAACACATATTGTTAATGTATATTTGAATACATACATTTAGCCTATATTTTCAGTTATTATTTACACCTAAGTATAATTTATCAGATGTTGAAATTAGCAAGATTGCCGACTTGAATAAAACAAAATTTTAAAATTAACTACACAACATATTTTATTCGATTGCCCCCATTCAAGTTCAAGTGATGTCACAAACACCAAATGACGTCATCGCCAACCTTCAGATGAATGAAGTGACGTCATCGCCAACTTCCAGATGAATGAAGTTTGCCTACGTAGTGAATAAAAGTAATGCAGTTTTCTGCACATTAGCCAATCAAATCGCCGCTAGGCTTTATTATACGTGTTACATATAAAATATTATGTAATCTGTTATGACGTTGCATAACACACATATCATATAATATATATATATGTCAGTGCATTTGTTGTTATTTATAATCACAAATGTATAGCTAAACTGAAGTGTCGAGAGCGAATCGGATTTGTTTAGGAAGGAAATTCAATTTACTCCGTATGTAATTGACATGGCTATCAATGTATTAAAAGCAAAAATATCCATGTGACAATGATTATTTTTCAATTATATATTTGAAATATTTTCTTACATTTGTTTTTAAATGTTGCATGCCTAAATTTTTTTCTTATTAAACGTATTATTGGTATAATCGTTTTGAGTAGAATATTGTTATTATTATTATTATTATTGATGATAATGATGATGATGATGATGATGATGATGATGATTATAATTATTATTATCATTATTATTATTATGATTATTATTATTATTATTATTATAATTATTATTATTAAATGGTTATTTAAATATGAAATTAAACATCTCTTTTACCTCCCGAGACCAATAGCAGTCTTCAACGTTTGGACATGCAGTCATTATCTTTACAATAGAACTCTCATAAATTTACCAAGAAAAACAATTTGTAAAATTTTAACCTACAAGTAGTTTCAACAACTCCGACGAGGGAGGGTGTAACACATGAACTTTATGAACTTACATAGAGAAAGATAGATGAGTAATCATTTGATAAACATCCATAGACAGTGTCAAACTCTTAGCTCGACGAGTGTATATTTTTTTTACTTAAACGGAAATCTTAATATATCAAGTTAGAAGCGTATAGTTGCTACAGAGTCACGGCTTCCCATGTGGCTTATTGCAATCTACAGAACAGATCGGTCAATGGGATTAAGCAATAAAGGAATCGTCACAATTCCCCACGTGGCCTATATATCAATGAATTGATGGCGATTGAAGAGTAGGAGTTGCTCACATACGTCTAGGATTTATGTATATAACGATTTGCCAAACTAATACCGTTTTACTTATGCTGTAAAATCCTTTTTCATACTCTTTAAGTGCCGATTTAGTCAAACATTCAATTTGATTTGCATTGAATCTTGCAATTTGGATTTAAATACAAATTATTTCATCAGTACAGTTTTGCTTATAAATGTTGAATACTTTTTGTAACCGCATGTATTTTATTTAATTTATATTTATAACAAAAGGTAAAATTTCTTTGATCAATATTTCCCTGCTGTCTAGTATCTATCTTATCTGTCTGAACTTTAACCTTTTAAATAGTACATTTATATTTGGAAACAATTGAAACACAAAAAAGTAGATAATTTCCAATAAATGTAAGATAATTGTTCATAATGCGGACAAATATTACCAAAAATTAAATGTATTGGGATCGGTAATGGGACTGGTAAAAAGATTCGCACGTGGACATGACGACACCTTATTCTTATCTTCATTTGGTTAAGGTAGAGGACATGTGTATTTAGCTAACAAACACGTGTTCTATTTTTGTTTTTTCTATTGCATGTTGAAACTTTTATGATATTATTAGCAATACAAAATTATAGTTTACAAAAGATGCCAAAACAAATGTTCAAGAAGATCTTTTTTTGTCAATAAGACTTCATCAATTGAGCTTGAATTAAATATAAATGTATATTTCCGAAAGAAAACGTGGTGTCATACAAGGCCAAATGATAAATCTAAACGTGTTGCCCGAATATTTGGAGTAACGCGCAGTCAGCGTATGCCGGAGGTGAGCTGTGACATGAGCTGGTTATCTGAGGAAGTTTGGCAGTTTACTATACCTTTTTGGGGTAATTACGTTCCGTTTCACGTTTTGTCATAGAAACAGTTTCAAATCAAAAGGTAGGACAGCGTCACTTCGGGTTAAGCTGTTTATAGTATATATGACCTGGAATATGGTTATTAATCAGTGATAGACGTCTGATTTGAAAAACAGCCTGCAGGAAAATGATGTCACTTGCCGTCTTTACAAGATAGAACTTTTTTCTTATTCTCATTCCTCGTAGATATACTGAAACAAAATATCACTGAACATCCCACTTTCTGTTGAAGTCATATGATCTGAAAACAAACTATTATGACAAATCACGGACTTGAAAATGTTAAATTGCGATGAGCCGGATATCTTTTCCAGGAGAAATAACGGAATATTTCCTCTCATCAAAATATTATAAGTGGCGGCCACGGATTGTCAAGTGTTGACAAATATATAAGTAAACTCTTTGTATATAGATGCATCCGAAGAGAAATAACCTTTACATATTTAACATAGCACTGTGTGATCACTTTAAAAACTACAAAAAATATAAAATAATGGGTTAATTGATCACTCAATACATCTCACTGATGTTTAACAATGCAAATGATTTAGAATTAGGTTTTCAAGTGTCAATAAAACAGAAAATAATGAAAGAATAAAAATCGAAGAAGTCATTTTTCGTCTAGAAATCGTTTGTTTAATTGTACACATTTCAACTGTTGGGAATTGGCCTCCTCCTTTATAGTCATTGCCTACAAAATTTGCATACTGTTCCTACATAAAAATATTTATAGTTTAAATTGCTTTTTCCGTTAAGGCGGATTTATTTGTTTCTACTTTTTATGTTTTAATTGTTACTATGCAATGATTACGATTAAAGGTTATAAACTGTAATGTGTACTTCAATTGAAAATTCTAAAATGAAATAACAAGTAGCTAAAATATAAGCGTTTACAATATCAATGATTTTGCGTTTTCTTTTATCTTTATATATTATGAATAGCTAGGAAAATCAATCAATCTATCTATCTATCTATTTATCTATCTATCTATCAATTAGTAGTAGTACTAGTAGTAGTAGTAGTAGTGGTAGTTATAGTTATAGTAGTAGTAGTAGTAGTAATAGTAGTATTAGTAGTAGTAATAGTAGTAGTAGTAGTAGTAGTAGAAAAAGTAGTACTAGTAGCATTAGTAGTAGTAGTAGTATAAGTAGCAGTAGTAGTAGTAGTAGTAGTAGTAGTAGTAGTAGTAGTTATAGTAGTAGTAGCAGTAGTACTAGTATTAGTAGTAGTAATAGTAGTAGTAGTAGTCGTAGTAATAGTAGTAGTAGTAGTGGTAGCAGTAGTAGTAGTAGAAGCAATAGTAGTAGTAGTAGTAGTAGTTGTAGTAGTAGTAGTAATAGTAGTATTAGTAGTAGTAATAGTAGAAGTAGTAGTAGTAGTAGTAGTAGTAGTAGTAGTAATAGTAGTATTAGTAGTAGTAATAGTAGAAGTGGTAGTAGTAGTAGTAGTAGCAGTAGTAATAGTAGAAGTAGTAATAGTATTAGTAGTAGTGCTAGTAGTAGTTGTAGTAGTAGTAGCAGTAGTAATAGTAGTAGTAGAAGTAATAAAAGTAGTAGTAGTTGTAATAGTAGTAGTAGTAGTGGTAGTTATAGTTATAGTAGAAGTAGTAGTAGTAGTAGTAGTAGTAGTAGTAGTAGTAGTAGTAGTAGTAGTAGTAGTAGTAGTAGTAGTAGTAGTAGTAGTAGTAGTAGAAGTAATGAAAGTAGTAGTAGTTGTAATAGTAGTAGTAGTAGTAGTAGTAGTAGTAGTAGTAGTAGTAGTAGTAGTAGTAGTAGTAGTAGTAGTAGTAGTAGTAGTAGTAGTAGTAGAAGTAATAAAAGTAGTAGTAGTTGTAATAGTAGTAGTAGTAGTGGTAGTTATAGTTATAGTAGAAGTAGTAGTAGTAGTAGTAGTAAGTGTAGTAGTAGTAGTAGTAGTAGCTGTAGTAGTAGTAGTAGTAGTAGTAGTAGCAATAGTGGTAGAAGTAGTAGTAGTTGTAGTAGTAGTAGTAGTAGTAGTAGTAGTAGTAGTAGTAGTGTCCGAATCACATAAGATGGCGGGGCGAAGTAACCTTTTGATTATCATACGGATGATTCTACTCACTTCTGGTTATGACCAGCTGCACGGGAAAAACGTTTTATTCCTCACTGTATATTATCGTATATACGGTGACAAATAGGAACGATCACTCTGGTCAGTATAATTTTGATGTTATGCTCTATTACTTAAAATTTAAACACGTCCAAGTCAAGAAAGGGTTCACAAGACTCCACCCCAACAGGGTATTTAGATTTTGCTATAGTAGTAGTAGTAGTAGTAGTAGTAGTAGTAGTAGTAGTAGTAGTAGTAGTAATATTTTATTTTTATTATTATTATTATTATTATTATTATTATTATTATTATTATTATTATTTAAAATATCAATTTTTATATTATGATCATCAAAATTATTACTGATGATGCAAATGGTTTTTAATATATGGAAAATTCAATACCGATGTAAGCGTATAATGTTTCGTCAATCTCGGGTACCAAGATTAAAGATTATATTTACGACTCACTCGTCTGATATAAAACAGGCCAACAACAATGAGAATGAGTGTTTCAGACGGCCTAGAAAATCTACATTAATGATTATAAATAATAACACAATATATTTCCAAGAATAATCTTTCATTCCTGTTAGAAGGTCTGTAATGTAATTGATCAATTTAAATTGTGTGTATAATAAGTTGGGTTACTCCATGGGGCGAATTACCATTTCTATACAAATACAAATGCATTTACACACCATTCTGTGAATTTTTATGTAAATGATGTGTTGATAAGCATCGTATAATGTGAATAAGGTATTGATATATTACGTTATTATTCACACTGAGTATAGCTATAGTGACGTACATTCGAACACTCTCATCGATAATTCTAGTACATTTGTATTTAGTGAAATGACGCGATATATCATTTCAAGCTTATCAAAAGTAATTGAGTGAGTGCAATAGGTGATTAATATAATTATGAATCAGTATTCATAACAAAACTACAGGTACAGAATTTTAACAGAAATGTATACATTTATTTGCGAATAGAAATTCAAAGTTAAATATGAACAAAGAGACTGCAGAAAGTTTATTGTTTAATAATCTGCTTTTATTTGTTTATTTGTTTATTTGTTCACCCTGCAACATCCAAATTAGATCATAAGGAACATGTTTTGCCGGAACGGCTTCTCGTGTCTCAATCGGTTCTTTCATTTGGTTCAATGAATACATAGATCTCACTAAAGGCAAAACTGCAGTGTCCTTTTGTAGGATAATTTTTGTTTCAGGAACCTGAAATAATAAGAAATTACAACAATGTGTTATAGCCTTCACTTTTATTAACGGGTATGCAGTTTTAACACCAAAATGTAAATTGACAAAACAAAAGGCAATTTATATTGACGATAACATATTTATCAAAGGGGCACTAGTTTTTTTTCTAATTTTACTACTTGTATTTGGTGTGCATTTATAAATAAGAGCTATATATAGGCATAAAAATCTTATATTCTTATATATTTATATATTTTGTGAAAATAAGGTCAGGTCCAGTGTGGTATTCATATATAGTGTTGTAGGTTGAGTTTATCAATTGCAAGTGAAAAAAGCCAAACCTGAGTTTCTCAAGCAATTTTCACAAAATATATAGAGGTTTGAGAATCCATATTCCTGTTTATATCTCTTGTTTTATTGTATATCAATATAAGTAGCGAACAAGGAAGCAATTTTTTCTTTAAAAAAAGCACAGTTAATCCCCCTTCAACCATGATTTATGTATTTAGATCTATTTAAGCAGTAATATGTAGTCACTAAAATTCGATCAAAATCATCAAAACGTGTTGTCTGTTTTGGATAACGTGTAAAAAGTACAGGTATACCTAAAATACAACAGAAATAGAATCTTGATTGAGTAAGTTAGAGAAAAGTATTTTAACATCAATGCAGTTTTAATAACAAATAAGGATATCAATTAATATCAAATGATATATCAAGTGTTAATATATACCTGATCGGTTGGTTGCAAGTTCGAATCTCTTTTTCTAAACTGCTGGCAAAAGAAATAAATAGAATAATCAGATATCAGTAAAGAGACAGTATCAGATATCAGTTATCAGTTATTAGATATCAGTTGACATAAAGTAGTTATCAGATATCAGTCATTCTATTAATTATTAGATATTAGTCAACAGATAGTAGTTATAAAATATTAGTGAGCATATATCAGTTATATAATATCAGTTACCATATTTAAGTTGCTATAAATACGTTATGCAATACCATATAACAGTTATCAGATATCAATTTCATTATCAGACCAGACCAGTATTTTTATGTATTTTTAATTTGACATATTTTTAACGTTATTGGAAAAGAAAATGATGTATTTTCTACATCCCAGACGTTTTACAAATGGGTAAATGTGTCAGGGATTATTATTGATATGTCGCTTTTTAATTATAAAAGGAATGAATTTTATATGACAGATTTTTTATAACAAACAAGGTAAATCATATATTTCGGATCATTTGTGAAATGTAAAAGCCATATGCAGGTGATTGTGGAATTTACGATGAGAAAGCCGAAATCGTCGTGTTTGTCGTATAGCTTAGATGTTAATTTCCTGTTTGTGTCTAAATAAGATAAAATGTCTAAGTATGAAACGTGTCTGCTTGATTCTGTTGTGTGTTTTATTTCCAGTTCGCTGGGATATATCGCATTGGCATATATATAAAAATTGTCATTATTAATCGACAAAAATGTCATCGATATATCTAAATGTCAAATTAAAGGACACAGCTAGCTTTTTCGGACGTGTGCAACATATGAATATTTCATATACAGAAGTAAACTACTCATTGACAAATTATTGACACAGGGATATCGAAAACTGCATTTGATGTCAACGTTCCGCAAATTTTATGGTCGTTATAATAGTCTTGTTTGCGATTACTCTCTTTCACTAAGTGAAATGTTGAGTTGTCTGTTCGATGGCGTTTGTTGAGACGTCTGTACCAATTGTGACAAGGATTCGTTCCTCACGTATTTCATTTTGATTTGACTGTGGACTCACGGCGGCTGTGACCGATTAACAGGGGTAGCTTACTCCTCCATGGTACCTGATCCCACCTCCTGGTTTCCAGAGGTCCTTGTTTGTCCAATTTTTACCAGATTCGTATCTACATCTTGTATATTCTAAAGATTTATACTTTGGTATCTGAGATTTTTTATTATATTTGTATTATGCATGAATTATCTACTGTAAAAAGGTTAAGATTTATATATCATTTATATGGCTCCGTCATACATGATGACAGAAATGATCGTCTAGCGCATTATTTTATTATATTGTTTTGTTTGTAATACTAATATATCAATATATAAGGGATTACAGACAGTTATAGTGAAGTGTTATCATAAGTACAATTAGAGGAGGACATTGCCACAGCATGAAGCGGAAGAGAAACTTGATCATATGTGGCATCTCAGACGACACAATGCGTCATAGAGGATTTGGTATCAAATGCTAATGCATTACGAACAAGATGAATGGCAGGAGGTGTTGATGTTCATTGCAGATGTAGTGTATTAAAATCCATATAAAATGCCGGTTTGGAGTTTTGTGAACCCTTTATTGACCTGGACAAGTTTATATTTTCGGTAATAAAGTATAGTTAAATTAAGATTACACTGGCAAAAGTATAAGTTCCTACAGGTCACCATACCTACGAGTATCCTCTGAGGAATAAAGCGTTTTTCCCGTGAAGCTTGGCATAGGCCTAACCGGAAACTGAGTAGAGTCATTCGTAGGGTAATCAAAAGGTTACTCCGCCCGGTCAAGTTATGCGAAGCGGCTAATAGATAAATGTATGGTTGGGCATAAAGATACATACCACTTAAATGAACATGCTAAAGAACAAAAGTCTTCGCATCTTTAAACATTCCTGCTGTGATTGAAACCTATAATTGATCAGTTATGATATTTGATATTAAGATATATATAAGGGCTTCGTTATAGGAACAAATTTTTGTTTCTGCAAGACAAAAGTAGGAAAATATTATTGTGATAATGAATAAAATAGGCGTGAATGTTCGTGTGTGTATGTACGTGCGCTTGTGTATGTGCGTGCATGTGCGTATGTGCATCTGTGGATGTGCGTGTGTGTAAACGGACTTATGCAGTATATCTTTGATATTAAACACGTAACGTAACTCACGACCTTTATAAAATGTCGCAAATATGATTCCAACCATTTTCCGAATACAGTCCCATGCCAAAAGTGAGTCAACTAACGTCATTTTCCGATAGCGTTCTATGTTAAATCAACTTTTTAAAACAAATACCTGTCAAATGTCAAGCTTGTGTAAATTGTTGTGTAAATTCACATATTTATAGCAAATTGTATTCATCATCAACTGATATTAGTTTTATACTCCTCTGAAACTTTATTTCTGAGCAGCAACATTTTTTCTTTGTTGCAATTAATATGTTGACGACATTTACATGTACCATACTATGAACATAGAAGAAAATGTCGCTTCAAATTTCGCTGGTCACTTCCAAATACTTGCAGCTTTCATGAAAAGAAATTATCACATTCCAAACCAATTTAGAAAGATAATCATAAAATTTGAATTTCAATGACTATATAAGTCAGGCCAATATTTTTTAAAAAAATTATTTAACATAAAAAGCTACGCAAAAATGACATTAGTTGACTCACTTTTGGCATGGGTCTGTAGTATAATATGTGATATGAATGTAATATAAACCGTGCGACACACAACATCAAACGTCTTAACAAAACACACACCTTACATATAAAACCAAAAGGATTGTAAAAAGAACCATAATGCATTGTAAAAATGGCGAAATCAGTCAGGTCATTTCTTGTGAGCTCGACAGGCAATGGTGTGTCAGCATGCAATTACAACTCAGCGATGCACAATATGATGATACAAAAACCTAAGATTCCGATATTGATTGATGTCTATTCCATCATGCATTGTGGTAATAATTTAATTATAGTACTTACCCCACCTGGACAGTTCTAAATATAAATTGTAATCAATATTAATTTTTTTTTCTCACATTTCCATTAATGTATGCCCTCCTAAACCGTAAATCAATAGTTCTTTTGTGGTCCTGTTAGTGCCATATTTAATATAAATACTACAATATGCCTTCGCAATTATTTCATTTAGACTCTGGGAAAATAAAATGCTATGTAATTGTTTATAATTCAAAATTATTGATTACCTAAGAATAAGTCTTCTTTATTTGAATTACCATAAATATAAATTTTGAAATATTTCCTTTCGATACATAATGCATTATTACGTAATGTTTGCTTCCAGATTGTCATTATTACCCTTACCCATAATTCTACTTATTGAACGCTTCATTATTTTACATTTGATTGATTATAGCTAAAGTATATATATATATATATATATATATATATATATATATATATATATATATATATATATATATATATATATATATATATATATATATATATATATAAATATATATATATATATATATATATATATATATATATATATATATATATATATATATATATATATATATATATATATATATATATATATATATATATATATATATATATATATATATAGAGCATAAGAAAAAAACACCACTATATATCCTTAGATGTAGGATCTAAGTGAATAGATATGTCATGAAACGAATTATATAAAACACTAAAATGACTAACGACACGTGAATAAATGGAGTCAAATTTTCGGGACGACTTGTCTCTTATCCAGGACAAAAATATTACAAGAATATAAATAACACATACATACACCCACTCACACGCAAACATGCACCCACACATACAGTCGGAATACAAATGAAAAGCTACATGTCATATGGTAATCAAAATCGAAATCAAACAAGTATTAGTATAGAGCTAAACTACCAACAAAACAGAGAAATGTATATGAAATAAACAAATGAATTTACAAATCTGTGAAATTTGCATGAAACTGATATAAAATTGATTGAGACTGATCATTTCCCTTTTTCGTAACTCGCAAAATATCCATAAACAACTAATCAGGGACCCAGGTGTCCGAAAAAAAAACTGCAGTGAACATTTTGCCCGTTGCAGAAAAAGAAGATTCAAAAGTTTGCCTGTCTTTAAAATGTGGAATAACGACGAAGATCTCAGAGAAGTAAAAGAAGATTATGTTATCAAAATCTACGACTTAAACCTAACAGAAAATAATCGTTTTATATATATATATATTTGTGTGGGTGTGTGTGACGTTTTCGCGGAATACAGAAAACCTCTTAAAGTTTCGATCTTAGGCCTTTATCAACATTTAAAATTGCTTCATACTTAATATCAACATTTTTCGTTATTCATTCTCTTCGCTCTATGGATATCTAACAGTGAAATGAATATTGTGAACAAGTACCTGAAACAGAGGAAAACAACACAGAACAAACGAAAACCATACAGAAACATAAGAACTGAAAAGTAAAAAAAAACGAAATAAGAAAGAGAAACAGATTGTTTTGTATTGTTAAGAGAGGGTGAATATTTAGACCTACCGATGACAATGAAACTCGAGAATATCCAAAAAATATACAAGTACTTATGAGATTATAGTTTTGTTTTGGGGGGGACTATTTGCAATTGATTTGTCGAGAAAACGTAAGCATCATCTCACTTCATTTTTATATGTGATATATAAAAGCACACAAAAATCACATTAATGAGTTAAGCCCTAGATTTACTGTGCCAAATGGCACTTATACTCATTTTTCTCAATTAAACTGGGTTTTTCTACGCAGTTAAACCTAGTTCTTTTTCTCCGGATTATGTGGATTATTGAGAAAAACTAGGTTTAACTGGAGAAAAACTAGGTTTAACTGTGTAAATTATTGTTAACTCTCATCAATGTGATTTTGGTGTGGCATAAAGTAGTGATATTGCATTATCTATTGACGATATCTAGTTGAAAATCAACCCGATGACGTCATGTTAACAAAAGTTATGATATGAGCGTTTTCTTTCGATAAATTTTGAATCGCATGTACAGAAACAATAGTGCCGTGAAATAACGAGTATAACTATTTCTGACAAAATCATTGGTTGTCGAAAATACCGATATGTGTTTTGTCACCATATGAAATAAACGTGTCAAATTATAATCATAACTATGTCTTACCCTTGGATGTATCTGAAAAATCAATACAATACAGCATGTTATCAAATGATAATTTAACATGAACTATAGAAATCTTATATTGTAATATTTGTATCTTCTCTTGATCTAGATTCTGCAAATATTTATTTATGGCAAATTGACAATCTAGCAAAGAAATAAGAAACACTTGTGAGAATATATATATATATATATATATATATATATATATATATATATATATATATATATATATATATATATATATATATCTGTGTGTGTGTGTGTGCGTGTGTGTGTAATGTGTGTGCTTGTGTGTGAAAAGAAATATGAATACAAAAGAATAAGAGAGAGAGAGAGAGAGAGGGAGAGAGAGAGAGAAAGAGAGAGAGAGTGAGAGAGATATGATCATCGGTCAATTTCGGAGGTACATGTATAAATTGCATTTGCACTTTACAAGTTGATAAGTCAAATCTGCTGTCATTTTTAACAACGAAACTGAGTGAACAATATGAGTTTCAAAATATGACAAACATTAACTGAAAAAAATGGGAAAAAAACGATGTCTCATAATATCACCTGATATTTGACTAAATATGCAATGGAGACTCAAAAATATTTCACACATATGGAGATGTGAAAGGCCATGAAGGACTTCAAATTTTGTCCTACGCTCAGCACTAACTGGCATTGAGCACCGACACCTATTGTGACACGGGATATCTGTTTTTACTGTCTCATCCGAAGGACAGGAAACCAAAATTGCGCCGGCTGGACTCTAACTCACGACCTCACGATCAAGAGTCGAGATCGCAACCGTCTGAGGTAGGCTGGCTTCTCTGCAAAATGATCAGGAATATTTAGAAATAAAAATGAAATTGATATATACACTTACCATACACATCTAACATGGCAACGGAAGCATTAATATATAAATAAAAAAGTATTAAAACATATCAACAAAACACGTTTTAATTTACATATCTATTTAACACTAAAACTGAAATTAGAAAATATTAAATATTTATAAGTAGTGCTATAAACATAATCAAAGTCAGAAGTCTTAAGAATGAAAAATTGTGCTTAGCCTAAAATTAAATACATTTATAAGATAAGGGGTCGTCAGATAATGTACTTTTAAAAAATTAATCCATATTGAAATAGAAATTCATATTTTGTGGACTCATGAATATTAGATTGTGGATGCCTTGTGGTCCGAATTAGTCTGATGTTCACCAGATTTGTATTTTTTCTCCCAGACATCCTGAAAATTAATACTTTGGTATATGTAATTTTTATATTATAGGGACTGATAGTTTCAGACAATCCCTAACTTCAAATGTTGACGAATATATTTACAACTCTTCTTCTCAATTTTGTCTCATTTTTCATGAAGTCCTATGTCGCAGACCTTTCCGTATTGCCTACACAGACGTCCGGGTACCATACAATACTTTAAGTTTCAAGTACTACTGGAAGGTCTAAAGCTCCAAATATTTAAATGTATCTTTACGATAAAACAACTGTATGCATCAAATGTAAGCTGCTTATAATTACGTACAGATTACAATAAATCCTAAGGGAATCTGAATGTGTCCTTGGCTTAGCAAAGAAGATGGAAATAATTGACCCACCTATCAAGTTCGAACTTAAAGTTGGCATACAGTTTTAATCATCTATTTTATTCATTTTTTTAATTTTGAAAAACAGATATACACAACGACAAGTCGCTTATAATAACCTTGAACACAACAAACAAATATCTTTGTAGGACCAGGTACCGACAAACCATATTTGTTTCAGTTGAAAATTTGCACTAGACGACAATCGAACACAATCTGGATATTCAAATCATTAAATCATTCTTAGATTTTAGGTCCGTTTCGTTTAGATGAAACAAGATGAAATATATTGCTTGGAATATTGGAAACATACATCACCTAGGACCACGCAACGCGTCTATTGATTGATGCAAGATAGATATAAAATTCAAACGTGATTCTACTTTTAGTATACATGAAATTCATTAAATTTTTATCAATAAAAGGAATACACATTGATTAATCCTATATTACATTATATAGCTAGAAATATAAAAATGGATGACTTTTTTGTCTGAAAGAGTAACGACATTAAAACAATCACTTTTGCGCACCCACGAATTCAAGGCAAATAAATAATAAACGTTATCGATATATGGGAACAGATATAAAACCGAGACTTCATCTTTATATGTTATATATCATACTGGCGTACAATCTATATAATTGTATTGGCTCTAACAATACATACTATATACCATACAGACGTCAACTCGACAGATTAAATGTGTTTCACCTTTCGGTTAACTAAACTCGCCTCTAACGTCAGAGAGTTCACTAAATGGATAAATATGGAATGGAAGTATTGATGCAAAGGAATTGATCTGAAAATATTTAACTGATATATACATGTAGTAATTACTCGACGTGTTTACCGTTTTGACTTTATTTCTTAATAAATCTCATTAAACATAACTTGTATACACATGCCACGTGTATTTGTGCGAATTTTCCTTTGTATTTTGTGCTGTAACAGATGAATCAACGAAAACCTATTTGAACAGCAGATGAAATAGAAATAAAGCAACCAGTCTTAATAGGGAGGTGGTCTTTATATAAAGGTTGATTTGTACACCAATGGTACTATTGGGGACAGCAAAAAACGTGACCAAGTGGTCTTTATACACAGGTGGTCACTAAAGCAAGCTTTACTGTAATTCAATATACTACCTCATAACCGCATAGCAATAAAAGAATTGGAAAATGTAAATCTAATGAAAATACTATTCAGATCAACGTATTGACAATTCTACTTCTGTTTTAAGGTATCCAGTGTATAAATAAGCTTGTTAAATTCAGATATTTTTTTCGCAAAATCGGCAAATTCCAGAAAAACGAAACATTTCATCACAATACCGTCAAAATAAGTTTTCTTTCGAAGAAAGTCTTATAATTAATATTGAATGATTATTGTACATGAATCATCAAACAGTTACTACAGCTATGGATTTACGTTTTATGTCATCAAGAGTAACTCAGAAATTAGTGTTTTTACAAGTATAAATCCAAAATAACAATGTGCAAGATTTATTTCCCATTTGATATTTGGTTCCTGAAAACCTGTTGTTATTGTTGTTGCTTTTGTTGTTGTTATTGTTGTTTTTATTGCTGTTGCTGTTGTTTTGATGTTGTTGTTGTTATTGCTTTGCTGTTGTTATTGTTATTGCTATTACTGTTGTTATAACTGTTAATGTTATTATTATTTTTGTTGTTGATGTTGTTGTTATTGTTATTGTTGTGTTATGAACCCGTAAATAATACAAAGAAATGAGAAAACAAATGAAGTCTATAAAACATGAGCAACCAGTAAGGTAAAAAAAGGAAGCAGAATTCTGATGATAGGTGTTGTAGTAATTGTCTATCGATCGTCCATAAGAACGTTTGACACCTACATAATCCAGTCCCATAAATTATACTTCAGGCATCCAACTGCCCAAAAAGAATTATCGCTTTATATTTCGTACTGAAAATACAAACACTTTAATCAATCAATTTTCTGAAACAAACAGGGAAATACACTTTTATTATGATGACATGGAGAATTACAGTAATTAATCAAATACGGTCATATATTTCAGTATTCCTTTGTGTCCAACCGGAACTTTCTTTAAAGCTGTAACGAGGCAGTTTGTCATAAATGAGCATATCTTACTGGAGTTACTGTCCGCGCGGCTCACTCCGGAAATCGGAAAACTGACATTTACTCAATTTTTGTTTGATTTTTTGGCTGAATAAAGCTCTTATACCTTACTCGAGATGTTGCATAACATTCGTTTCAAGAATCTTTCATTTATTACTCCAATTAATGTTGTGAAATTCCGACAAATTCCATGGAGATGGGCAATTTTGAAAAAATTTCATCAGCCAAACCGGGTTTTATCTTGAGTTTTCTGTGACGTAGTCAGCAGTTCCAAATTTTCAAAAAAGGTTTTGTTTGTTTGTTTATTGTTGTTTAACATCCTAATCAAGAATATTTCACTCATATGAAGACGTCACCAAATGCTGATGAAGGGCTTCAAATTTTGGCCTATGCTCGGAACTTATGGTCATTGAGCAGTGAGGGTTATTCAACGTGCCGACACCTGCCACCGGCCGGACTCGAACTCACGACCTTGCGATCAAGAGTCGAGCGCGCTACCGACTGAGCCAGGTCGGCTCTTCAAAAAGGTAAGCCTAGTCATCTGAAAGTAACTTGGTAAGGGGATCGATTGTGACGCCATGCCTATAAGTGAGAAAACAACGTCGTTTTCACACAAACATATAACGTCACAATGGTTAACTTTTCTCATTTTACGTACAAACAAATGACATCACAATCGGTGCCTGTTACGAAGGGTGCTAATTCTGTATAACGAATATACTTAATACCTGATAACATAAAGTGTCACTAAGACGTGTTTCTGTTATTAGTACGTCTCATAAAGACTAGTTCTTGTTTTTTTCGATATTTTGAGAATAAGTGAAAAAATACTGTTTTTTCTTATGTCCGAAGTAAGCCGCGAGGACATTAGTGTAAACACTTGATTCCTTTTACTGCAATCCCAAAATGCTTATCTTGTCCCGAGAACTCCATCTTCATGTTATTTAGTCAATATTCTGAAACTATCATGGTGAGAAAACTGCCACTCCAGGTGCTCCTAAGCCAGATTGACATTTGAATAACAAAGATACCAAATCATCAGAAGATTCAGGCGTGGGATCAGGTGTCCTGGTGTTCCCAATCGCCGTGAGACTATAGTTAAATTTTAATAAACAAGCGAGAAAAATGATATGAAATACGTTCTTAGAATGTATCGGAGTAAAAAAGGAAACTTGATCTGCTCAGCACAAAGCAATTTTATTGACATGTGATTGACAGTATCCATGCAGTACATTGACAAAGAACACGTTAAGCATATTTAAATATCTAAATTTACAAAACAACAACAACCATGCAATATTATTATTATTATTATTATTATTATTATTATTATTATTATTATTATTATTATTATAATAATAATAATAATAATAATAATAATAATAATAATAATAATAATAATAATAATAGTAATATAATGATAATAATAATAAAAAAAAATAAGAATAATAATGAAAGTGTTGAGGATACAAATTAAAATCGTAAAATTTGATCGTCGTAATCGTAATACGAAATTATTTAGATGGCAAAGTATATATATGAATATAAGACGCTTATATGTATCGAAAGATACCAAAAAGATATATACTCACCATCTACGGTTTGTTAGAGAAAGAAACATCAAATATATTTTAAGTTTTACATCAAATAGATAGATACAGAGAGAGAGATAAATAGATAGATAGATAGAAAGATAGAAAGAAAGATAGATAGATAGATAGATAGATAGATAGATAGATAGATAGATAGATAGATAGATAGATAGATAGATAGATAGATAGATAGATAGATAATGAAGTGTTCATTGAAGAAAAGATTTAAATTCGTCAACAAATAAAAGTAGATGAAAAAGAGAAGAGGTGTTCTCGGAAGTTATCTTATCAATAAGAATATATGACTATGAGTCAAGCCATTTACTTAACAAAAATAATATGCATAAATAATTCAAAGTTTAAAACTTTTTAGTCGTTTTTTTTTTTTTTTTTGGAATAATCAGATTTAATCGAATATATTATGTTTTGGTCAATACTATTGTTTTCTGAAATCTGTTCTAAAAAAACAATATGACTTACCCGTAATCCCTGTATAGCAACATCAAAAGAAAAAGAAATACTAAATCAAAATTCATTTAATGTTTGAATTCATCAATGTCTGATTTTTAGAATTATCATTTGATTACGTTTTCCTACGTGACGGTGATAAAATGCAGTAAAACTGCGTATCGATTCTGAACAATGAATTTGATGAATTGTTAAAGAATAGGTATTTTACAAACAAGAAAAGACAAATTGAACAAATCATTAGCAAAATGTAATCAATTTCATTAGGTGATCGATAGAATTTTCATCTCACTCAAAGGAAATGGTCATTCATTTTATCGTGCACTTTATTTACCTCTCGACGCTCCCATTTCCGTACATTACCAGACCTTATTTAGACAAAGCAATCGTGACGTGTTCATGTACGGAATACAGTATTACCAGTGGGTATTAATTGATTGACAGACGTCTGAATACGCTCTTTATCTAGGCAATCGACTGTAATTACAGGTTGTTTATAAGAATCGTATAAAACCTGCCATAAGATTAAATTACTGACAAAAAAATATCAAGTGCCTGGACGAAATGGAATGCAACATTGTCATTGCTTAAATATTTTAAGATCCGTGCATAGTTTAAAACTCATACCTCTGTTGGTTCTATATATATGCATACTTATGTTTATACATGCTATTCCTTTCAAAACATGAAACCAATATGCCAACATCTTTATTTTACGAAAGTTATCATAAGAAGGGTATTGCAAATGCATACTATTTTCTCTTAGCATTTATGAAAATGCTAATTACAATAATAAAATATCTGGAGCATGCCCTGCATCTGTGGATCATGTTGTCAAAGAACTCGAATAGCGTGTAAAAAGTGATGGTCAGTAACTTTGGATCATTAAATTCTGTTTGGTCTATTGGAAGGACAAGTCATACTCAGCAACTCTGACAATATGGCTGCTATAAGTTTTAATGAAGGAGACAACACGCACATCTATTTTTATAGCCATCTATGGAAGACAAATTACGATGCCGTCGAGTCAATATACCAGTTTATCATTTTAACTAATTCATTTAATGTATGTCTAAATATTAGGTTTGGTCATTTTACATCTAAGACAACAGATTGTTTTAGTTATATAGTGGTGCCCAGGCTTCATGGCGGTGGAGAAAATATAGTATCAATATGTCCAGGGAAGATGCCGCCAGTCTTCTGCAATCAAGCTGGTAACATTTCTGACACAATCAGCTCAGGTTCAGAGAGACTGGAACTACATATATTGGGTTATTCAAGGTGCGAAGCTACATTAATAGAGAATTATGATGGGATTTCTATTGAACTGTATATTGCATATATCAAAATACATTAAGCAAGTATGCATACAGTGTGTAATGTCTTTTATGTTTTTATTCAATGCACATAAAAAAGAAGCTTGTTTTCAATTGAGGTAGAAATTAATTCTATATTCACTAACTAATTACACGTGTGTTTATACAGAGATTATGCAAACACCGTCTTTTGTGTAATATAGAAATATTACAGATGTCAATGACTTAACGGTCTGAAAGTACTTAAAACAATGAATACATGTATATGGATATGATAAATATTGGACAAAACGGGGCCGCAAGTGGGATCAAGGGCCATGACCAGGGAGGAGCTAACATCTCTTGACAACAGGCCGAATCCGGTGTTAATCTGCAGTCACATTCAAATTTCAAAACAAAAGCTGATAATAAGGTGTTAATTGCAAATAAAGTCATTATACCGAATAGTAACATGAAAAACTGCTACACGCTATTTTGAATTCGTTATTGACAGACGTTAAGGAGAAACTTCAGCAATACTGTACCTTTGCTTATTCCAGAAGCGGTATAAATCAGATGTGGATACTAAAAACTTCTAAACAACTTTTGGAAAATTTAAGGGCACACAATATTTCTCAAATTCACAGTATCAAAACATACAACTTCTCTACTCTTTACACAACTATTCCACATAAAAAAAATAAAAGAAAGATTTTTAGGCATCATAGACAATTGTTTTTTCACTAAAGGTAGTAGTTGAAAATTTAAATATCTAGTGAATGGTTATTATGATACCTCTTTTGTCAAACACCACTATGGTTTTACACATAGATACACTGAAGTTGATATAAAACATACTGGAATGTCTAATAGACAAATATTTGTAATGTTCTTTCAACAAACTGTCTTCATTCCTATGGGAACCAACTGTGCCCCTTTATTGGCCGACCTGTTCTTTTATTCATACTAAGCAGACTTCATTCAGAAACTGTTGAATCAAAAGAAGAAAAATCTAGCAGTGTCCTTTAATTTCACATTTAGATATATCGATGACGTTTTGTCGATTAATAATGACAATTTTCATACATATGTCAATGCGATATATCCCAGAGAACTAGAAGTAAAATATATAATAGAATCAAGCACACACGCTTCATACTTACTTTTTACTTACTATAGACACAGACGGGAAACTAAGCTATACGACAAACACGACGATTTCGGCTTTCCCACCGTAAATACTCCACAAGTAGTGACATCCCACAATCACCCGCATATGGAGTTTATATTTCACAAATGACCCGATATGCCAGTGCATGTTTATATGAACAATTCATATACAAATGTAAACTACTCAATGACAAATTATTGACACAGGGATAGCGAAAACAGAGTTTGATGTCAACGTTCCGAAAATTCCTAGGTTGGTATAGTAGTCTTGTTCGCGATTACTGTGTCACTGGGTGAAATGTTGAGTTGCCTTTTCAATGGCGATTGTTGAGACGTCTGTACCAATTGTGACGAGGATTCGTTCCTCACGTATTTCATTTGGACTTGATTGTGGACTCACGGCGGGTGTGACCGGTAGACAGGGAATGCTTACTCCTCCATGGCACCTTATCCCACCCCTTGGTTTCCACAGGTCTGTGTTTCTCCATTTTTGCCGGATTTGTATCTGTGTTCTGGACATCCCAAAGATTTATACTTTGGTATTTAAGAGAGCACATACGTCGTCCAAGAGCGATGTAACCACGATATGATCACGACGATGATGAATTGGTATACACCGTTAAACAACATAGATGACCGTAATAATGGGTTATTGTATGGAAACAATTGTATATGTAAACACCGTAAAGTCATAGGTCTTTCAGATGGACCAATAGCTCGTGTGAGAACGTGACATATAAAAAAGCGTGACATATAAAAAAGAATCATGTCATTAGCATTTACCCATAGCATTGATTAAGATTTATAAGCAGTAACTCCTCCGGGCAAGTGACACTTCTCTATGGGATGTAAAAAAAAGATTGAAAATCAAATTTCACATAGATGTTATAGGTAAATCCATTTCCTAAAATAATAAGTTTTTATGATTCAACAAAAACGTTATACAGTCAATTCAGACTGATTTATATTATACTTGTATAATATATGATATATGAAGGCAACACCCGAGAGATAATTATGACTTGCGTAGGATGAACAAATTTTCATATCTCCCTAATACAAGGGCAGTCAATTGTTATTATTATTGATATAAAAATTCAGATACCAAAGTATAATCAATAGAATGTCAAGGACATAAATACAAATCCGGTAAAAATGGACAAACACGGACCTCTGGAAACCAAGAGGTGGGATCAGGTGCCATGGAGGAGTAAGCATCCCCTGTCGACCGGTCACACTCGCCGTGAGTCCACAGTCAAGTTCAATGAAACAAGTGAGGAGTGTATCCTCGTCACAATTGGTACAGACGTCTCAACAACCGCCAACGAAAAGGCAACTCAACATTTCACTTAGTGAAACAGAGTAGTCGCAAACAAGACTATTATACCGACCGTAAAATTTTCGGAACGTTGACATCAAATAATTTGTCAGTAAATAGTTTACCTCTGTATATGGAATATTCATATGTTGTGCACGCCCTGGCATATCGGATCATTTGTGAAATATAAACCCCATATGCGGGTGACTGGGGGATATTACTACTTAAATGTGGAAAATGTACGATGGGAAAGCCGAAATCGTCGCGTTTATCGTATAGCTTAGTTGCTAATTTCCCGTCTG
Organism: Atrina japonica; assembly: GCA_030159075.1. Taxonomy (NCBI): domain Eukaryota; kingdom Metazoa; phylum Mollusca; class Bivalvia; order Pterioida; family Pinnidae; genus Atrina; species Atrina japonica. Next base: position 1,632,026 of record BROG01000061.1, on the reverse strand, counting down.
TGTTTATATTAAGTAAAATGTCTAAGTATGAAGCGTGTGTGCTTGATTCTGTTGTATCTTTAATTTCTAGTTCGCTGGGATATATCGCATTGACATATGTATGAAAATTGTCATTATTAATTGACAAAACGTCGTCGATATATCTAAATGTCAAATTAAAGGACACCGCTAACTTTTTCTTCTTTTGATTCAGCAGTTTATGAATGATGTCTGCTTCGTAATAAAGGAACAGGTCGGTCAATAAAGGAGCACAATTGGTTCCCATAGGAATGCCGACAGTTTGTTGAAAGACCACGTCTCCGAACATTACAAATATATTGCCTAGTAGAAATTCCAGCATGTTTTTTATATCAACTTCAGTAAATTTATGTGTAGAATCAGAGTGGTGTTTGACGAAATAAGTATCCTCATAGCCAATCACTAGATATTTAAATGATATGAAAAACTAAAAACGTAAACAACTACCATTGAAGTATCAGGAATATTTTATTCAAAACAACAACATTTTCCAAGAAATTTATGAAAAAACTTCACTTTGATGATCTATAGTTGTTTCGAATTAAGACCGATAACCCTAGTGCGGGTTCCGAATGGAAGGAAATATGACAGACAAAACGGAGCGCGTGAGGGAGACTTGACGTTTCTGTTCTTTGTCATGTGAATGCGTTGGTCCAATAAGGATTAAGAATCTAGCATATAAGTATAATAATACTAGTATTACTCGTGAAGTTTACATGATAAAATTTATTATTACCAAAATATCATCGGTAAAATGTTGACTAGAAAAATAGAACTAGATAACATAGCAATTTAATACGTACCATAATATTATGCTGAAAAAGAAAGGAAAAAAAACTTGTATTCAGAAATTATAAATGATATGAACATATCTAATGATTCTACAAACAGTGGCTGATTTCTTACTCCGTTAAGCCAGAATTCTATTTTGAGCTTTGTTAATTCGTTGATATGCTGTCACCATGTATTTTCATTATTTGAACTGGGAGTAGGACAAAGCAGCTGAGTCGCATTAGGAACGTCGATACATTTAGTAACAAAAGTCACAGACACACTCCTATAGCAATAGGAACGTCGGATGTCAGGGTTATAAAGCGATACATCGACTGTTTATAGACACATCAGCTGTCCGGAAATAAGTTTATGCACCTACCAGAGAAAAACCAATGTTGTTTTACGTATAAGATGTTGCGTTCTACATTCGAATTAGATGATCAAGATAAACATGACACGACAATGTATATCAAAGGCCAGTACCTGATATTTTGGTACTAGCCGATTATTTCATACTAAAGTAACATTTCGCTCAGATGACGTCATTGCAATTCTAAACGTCTGTAATGCTAAGAAATTGATTTTAAATTGGATAATCTTAGATTAATTAAGCAACAAACATAGATTTATTATATGACCTTGTATGATACAACTTTTTATTTCGAAAATATATATCGAGCTCAACTGATGTAGTCTTATTGACAGAAACGATCGTCTAGTGTATTTGTTATGGCCTCTTGAGCATCTATAACTTTGGTATTGTTCATCATATTTTCCGAGGCAATAGTGTCTGATAGTACAATCTGATAGCTGTTGTAAACTGTGTAAACTGAAAAAATTAAAATATCCTCACAAAAAATACATATACACTCGTACTCACACATAAATACAGACACTTATACACACATGCAAATACACATACACACACTTATGCATCCACAGAGATACACACAGATATAAACACATACATATATAGACATTTGTATACTCTTTCATTCACTTCTACAAACATTAATGGAGCCGGCCTGGCTCAGTCGGTAGCGCTCGACTCTTGATCGTGAGGTCGTGAGTTCGAGGCCAGCCGGCGGCAGGTTGGTTTCCTGTCCTTCGTATGAGAGAGTAAAAACCGAGGTTCCGTTTTACAATAGGTCTCGGCACGTTAAAGAACCCCCACTTCTCAATGACCGTAAGTGCCTAGCATAGGCCAAAATTTGAAGCCCTTCACTGGCATTTGGTGACGTCTCCATATGAGTGAGATACTCTTGAGTGGGACATTAAACAACAATAAACACACAAACAAACATTAAGGAAATCAATTTTGATTGACAGACAAATGGTTAACGACTCTCAACAAAGCTTAAAGTGGAATAATGTGCAAATTCATTATCGCAGAGAGATGTTATTTTTTCAAATACAATGCAGAAAATTATAAGATATGTACTTACTCCTTTTTTTAGAATTTGAATCGGCAAACCTTCATCACTGCTGTAAATATAATCTGAAATAAAATAGATTTGATATTAATGTTTAATTATAAAACTAAGCATACGGCTTCACAACATAATACATGTATGTATAGATAAATATAATTCATTTGGAAGAGTTTTTACGAATTTACATATCCTCACAACTAATGAATTCTTACAAAGGCAAATTTCTTATTATAACTTTGGTATTTTGTTTACAATATTTCGAATCAAATTATTATATTCAATCAATCGCCTGTCTACCAGGTAGATATAGAAAGCCTGAGGATAAAGAACAATAAAATTGATTTCAAACGTAAATGTAGTTTTTCTTACGAATTTCCAAGGTTAAATCTATTTTGACGTTCAGAATTCATATACATATATTTAACATGACATTAGCGTTCTTTACCAAAACATGTTCGGATTTTGTTTTAAGTTTTACTTCTTGTACTTAATGTACAATAACAAATAAGTGTTATACATAGGCATAAAAATCTTACATCTCTATGTATTTTGTGAAGATAAGTTCAGGGTCCATTATTATATTCATATATAAATAGTAACGTAATAGTAAGGTTGAGTTAATCAATTGCAATTGAAAAAAAAGCCAAACCCGAGTTTCTGAAGCAGTGAGATGGGATTTAAAAAAAAACAGTTAATGGCCATTACGATTGCTTGAGATGAATATATATGTTATATATATGAATATATATATTTTTCGTTACCATTTTATGTGTAGTTTGACCATACGTGTCAACAAGTGCCAGAAACCTTTATTGAATTTCACACACCCAGAAATATAATATTATCTAGATTGGCTTTTCGACAAGTCTTAATATAACACCTGTAAATTCATATACATTGTATTTGGTTTATAGAATTGTTACTATTCAATAGCACTCTTGAGTGTATACTTGTGTGACACCAAATAGATGGATGCGGATGGATTTAACGAGAGTAATCAAGTGCAGTCTGATGATACGGATAGAAACGTTTGTGTGGTTTTGTTTTAAGTATATGTCCCTTATTTATCTGTATGTCTACACAAATTTAAAATTCATTCCGCTTTTCACGACGCCATTAAAATACTGTGGATGACATGAATGTTATTTAGAAAATTCGCTCCGGCGAAATCCAAAGGTGGGAAAACCGACAATGTTGGAGTTCAGTAAAGGATTTCTTTCGCTCCAATTATTTTAATCGCCAACTTTGTCCACTGACAACTGTTCTGATGCAACTTCGTGTACAAACATTTCAATACATAGTAGTGTGGGTTCGACCAAGGATATTTATTTAGCCTTGTTGGTTATTTGTATATGTAAAACCGCAACTTCCTTACTACAACCGCTTGAGAGTGGTATAACAACAAAAGTAATTGCAGAATAGGGTTTACTGTATCATGTGTGTTGATAGTCAACTGTTATTAACCATTAACCAATCTGTGACCTGTGTCCCCTATATAGCGGTTTACTGTATTATGTTTGGTGAAAGTGAACTGTTATTTACTATTAACCAGTCTGTGACTTAAGTCCTCTAGTTAGAGGTTCACTGTATCATGTGTGTTGATAATCCTGTTATTAACCATTAACCAATCTGTGTTTTGTGTCCTCTATAGGGGTTTACTATATCATATGTGTTGATAATCCTGTTATTAACTATTAACTAATCTGTGTTTTGTGTCCTCTATAGAGGTTTACTGTATAATGTGTGCTGATAGTCAATTGTTATTAACCATTAACCAATCTGTATTTTATGTCCTCTATAGAGGTTTACTATACCATGTGTGTTGATAATCCTGTTATTAACTATTAACCAATCTGTGTTTTGTGTCCTCTATAGGGGTTTACTATATCATATGTGTTGATAATCAACTGTTATTAACCATTAACTAATCTGTGTTTTGTGTCCTCTATAGAGGTTTACTGTATAATGTGTGCTGATAGTCAACTGTTATTTACCATTAACCAATATGTGTTTTGTGTCCTCTATAGAGGTTTACTATATCATGTGTGTTGATAATCAACTGTTATTAACCATTAACTAATCTGTGTTTTGTGTCCTCTATAGAGGTTTACTGTATAATGTGTGCTGATAGTCAGCTGTTATTTACCATTAACCAATATGTATTTTATGTCCTCTGTAGAGGTTTACTATATCATGTGTGTTGATAATCAACTGTTATTAACCATTAACTAATCTGTGTGTTGTGTCCTCTATAGAGTTTACTGTATTATGTGTGTTGATAATCAACTGTTATTAACTATTAACCAATCTGTATTTTATTTCCTCTATAGAGGTTTACTATATCATGTGTGTTGATAGTCAATTGTTATTAACCATTAACCAATCTGTATTTTATGTCCTCTATAGAGGTTTACTATACCATGTGTGTTGATAATCCTGTTATTAACTATTAACCAATCTGTGTTTTGTGTCCTCTATAGAGGTTTACTGTATAATGTGTGTTGATAATCAACTGTTATTAACCATTACCCAGTCTGTGACTTCTGTCCTCTATATAGATGTTTACTGTATCATATGTGTTATGAAAGTTATCTTATAATCTACAGCTAATCATATTGATGTATAAAATATCTACTACCGAGGGAACTATTACGTGCTGATAATATCCCGTTATGCACTTATCATATTTCACATGATTTGTACACGCCAGAAAAAGACAGGGTAATTTGCGATATCGGCGGTAAATCATAGTTTGAATGACTTAAACTGAACAAAGGTTTTACTGAACCCGCTATATGAATCCTTATTACACTGGTTTAACCCGTTCAACCCTGAATATCTAGATGGTATGATCTTATCTATTGTGGCCTGTAGGTTGAAAGAAATACATATGTATACGACGGTTTAGATAATTGTAAATCACACTATCCCATATGTACCTTGTATCATTTATACAAAGATTCCACATCGAGTGTTAGTTGATAACCATGTTTATCTAACTCGAGTTAGTTGATTTTCAAAATTTGAAAAGACACGAGATTTAACGAGTGTCTTTTCAAATTTTGAAAATTAACTAACGAGTAAGAAAAACGTTATAGTCAAGTTACATAAGTTTCTACTATAACTGAAAACATCGGTAATATGGACCATTAGTCTTCCTCATGTATATACACTATCGAGCTCGGGGTCTCATGATCACGTCTAACCTCTACCTCGCTTCAATCTCCACATTACATCAATATTTCGAAGATAGGAAAACCGACAATATAAGAGACTTCAATAAAGGATTTCTTTCGTTCCAATAACAATGTACTTTAATCAACAATTTTGTCCACGACAATGTTGAGTATATTATTCTTGAGTGGGACGTTAAACAACAATAAACAAACAAACAAACATTGTCTTTAACATTGGCCTCGGACCTAATGGCTTTGAAAGTGTGAAGTGTCTATAACTTTGGTATGTATGATTCTAAATATCTTTTGAATGTATCAACATATAAACAAAAATCTTACATACCAAAGTATAAATATTTAGGATGCTCAGGATATAGATACAAACATGGTAAAAATTGGACAAATGGAATGAATGAATGAATGAATGGAAATGAATAATTATATCAAATGATTAATAGTTCTAAGTAAAGTCGTTTTTTTTTTCCTGTACATGGAAAATTTCGATTTCTCGTTTTACTTTTACCTTTGGACTCAACAAGTTATCAAAAAGTTTAGTTTAACAGTTATTATTTGTATATACTGATTTTAGCTGTAAAAATTATATTTAGTTTATAAGGTATATGCATGAAACAGAAGTATAGGTTAACTAAGGCGAATTTACAACTAGACTGAACCAAAAAAAATTTTTTTTAAATCCCCTTGGCCTACTTGACAATTCTTTGTAGTTTAATGTAAATTCTTTTAAATATGTTTACAAGATGGCTGTTCCGGCGGCAATATTGAATTCCGAACTGTGCTAGAAACTAACAACACTTTGGGCAATATACTAAACATTCCTTGTAAGTTTTTGTTTTCATAAACTACCTTGTTTCTTTTTTCGTGAAAATTTAAAGGTGCATTAACTGTGTCAACAATAAATATTATTTTGATATTTTCTTCCTTTACTACTTGTACTTGAAGCATAATAACAAAATAAGAGCTATACATCTTTTTTATATTCCTATATGTTTGTGAAAATAAGGTAAGGTCCAATGCGGTACGCATATATGAAAAGTAAGGTTGAATTAATCAATTGAAAGTTAATAATTGTAAAACTGTGTTTCTCAAGCAATTTTCACAAAATATATAGGAATTTAAGAATTTTTATACCTTTTTGTCATTGTAGATCAATCTAAGTAGTAAAATGGGACATTTTTTTAACAATCAATAATATTTGAAAGGGTTTTCGAACGACACAGGTTGCACGATGTATACCGATCCTGCACAGGTGTATATATCTGTTTCTATCTAAATTTGACCTGTAATTCACGGTGTGAAATGTTCAGTTGGCAAAATATACTAACTTTCCCCAAATGCAAAAATTCTCACATTTCGGTTTCCAGATATCCGTGTCTGTCAACAAGTCGCCTTTTTTTCTACATATTTTGTTTGATTGTGCCTTCATAATTTATAACAAGTTTGTATTCAAAATTTCTATACATTTCACTCTTTTCCGTTGTTTGTATAATATTAACTTCAAACGAGACAGCTACACGCGAGGTTGCGAGGTTGATCATTTTTGACAAACCCGATTTATCGTTGCTAATATCTACGCTGATGAAATTATGAAACAATTTTGTAATACCAAACTTTAAAACCTGCGTAAACAACGATTTTCTGTTCGCTTTAAGTCATTCAAACTGTAATTTAATCACATATACCGCCCATATCGCAAATTATCCTGTCTTTTTCTGGCGTGTACAAATCGTGTGAAATATGATTAGTGCATAACGGGATATTATCAGCACGTAATAGTTCCCTCGGTAGTAGATATTTTATACATCAATATGATTAGCTGTAGATTATAAGATAACTTTCATAATATGAAAAGTAGACTTCAAGACATTAAAGCTAGATGGGTTTTTTTTCATTCAAATGAATATAAATGAGTTTATAGTAAACAATTGTTAATGTCGGGTCTGATAGATATATGGTAACAGCCTCATCAATTATGTTTTGTACTTCACGAAAGAAAATAAAAAATATATAAAGGATATTAATTGTTTTCGATTTAAAAATTCAGAAACATTTAGAAGCATGAAACGCATTCAAACTTGCCAGTGTTTCTGAAAAAAACACATACATATATATTGTTGAGTATATCAGTTCCATATTAGATTGTTTGTTTATTGTTGTTTGACGTCCCACTCAAGAATCTTTCACTCATATGCCAGTAAAGGGCTTTAAATTTTTATCTATGCTCGGCACTTACGGTCATTGAGCAGTGAAGGTTCTTTAACGTGCCGACACCCACTGTGACACGGAACCTCGATTTTTACTGTCTCAACTGAAGGACAGGAAACCAACCTGCCGCCGGCTTAACTTGAACTCACAACCTCACGACCAAGAGTCGAGCGCGCTACCGACTGAGCGAGGCCGGCTGTGTTCCATATTAGAAGTTTTATCTGATCAAAATTGTCGTGTTTACTGCTAATGATTTTTACTAAAAACCGACACGTCATTGTAAGACATGTAGAAATGAAAACTGTCATGAAATTGATAAATGAACTTCCTTGTTAGAACAACACATTACATCGTTAACCCTTTCATCCCTACAGACCATAATAGACTCATCCAAACAATAGAAAAGGGAGTACCATTTGTAAATGTAGGGGTGAAATGTTAAAGCAACATATTATTTTGTTATTATACAAAGTGATGTTGTGCTATTGGTACATGAACTACGATGAGTCGACGTTCAAGGGACCACCTAGAAAAGTTCTAAACATCGAGACTTCGACTCATGAGGGTAAAAGAGATCCATACGTATTTTAGTTTCAGAGGTACTATAAGGTGTATCTGACTGATTCGAAACCATTTAAGACCTATAAGGCCATTATAATTGATAATTAGTGCTAAATTTAACTTAATTGTCGTGATATTAAAACATTGAGTGTTTCTAAGAAGGAGAAGAATTATCATGGAGCGATGTAAATTTTTACTTCGAATTATATGTAGTAATTCTCGTTTTGTTTAGAAATGGGCCCGAAAATTTATTCGAAACATTGATAAATTCGACTCAAAAATGTTCGAATCACAAAATGTTTATAATCAGCGTTAAATAACAAAATTATTCGGGACTTTGTCAATAATTCGAAACATAGAGAAATTCGACTCATTGAAGTTCGACTTAATGAAGTACTACTGTATCTCATTTTAACAAAATAGTATACCGATAAAACAATATATTACAATGTATCTGTTTTATGGAGATGTACCACATTTATGTAAAACTCATATCATCTTGTTTTAAATACTAATGCAAATGTCCTTTTCTATATACTGAAAACAATAAGAAATTACTTAAGTTAAGTTTTAACTTTTAAAATATGTTTGTTTATTACATTGTATACAAAAAATTGTTTTATATATTTTTTAGAAAACATAAATTATTCAGAACTTATAAATATATATATATATATATTATATATATATATATATATATATATATATATATATATATATATATATATATATATATATATATATATATATATATATATATATATATATATGTATGCAACATCAAACTCCAGATTAATACTTTGTCAATGAGACTGTTATTTTCTACTCGCAAAATTTTTAAGTGATGTCTTCTGTCTTTTTTTTTCGCCCATTTCACAGAGTCAAGAATACTTCACTTATATAGAAATCCCTCAAGATGAAAAGAAGTGTCATATATCTGATATGTAATAACGCATTGACAATACATTTAATATAAAAATTTCAGATACCAAAGTATAAATCAATAGAATGTCCAGGACATAGATACAAAACCGGTAAAACTGGACAAACACGGACCTCTGGAAACCAACAGGCGGGATCAGGTGCCATGGAGGAGTAAGCATCCCCTGTCGACCGGTCACACTCGCCGTGAGTCCACAGTCAAGTCCAATGAAACAAGTGAGGAGTGTATCCTCGTCACAATTGGTACAGACGTCTCAACAACCGTCAACGAAAAGGCAACTCAACATTTCACTTAGTGAAACAGAGTAGTCGCAAACAAGACTATTATACCGACCGTAAAATTTGCGGAACGTTGACATTAAACGCGGTTTTCGATATCCCTGTGTCAATAATTTGTCAGTGAGTAGTTTACCTCTGTATATGAAATCTTCATATGTTGTGCACGCCATGGCTTATCGGATCATTTGTGAAATATAAACTCCATATGCGGGTGACTGAGGGATATTACTACTTAAATGTGGAAAATTTACGATGGGAAAGCCGAAATCGTCGCGCCTATCGTATAGCTTAGTTGCTAATTTCCCGTCTGTGTTTATATTAAGTAAAATGTCTAAGTATGAAGCGTGTGTGCTTGATTCTGTTGTATCTTTAATTTCTAGTTCGCTGGGATATATCGCATTGACATATGTATGAAAATTGTCATTTATTAATTGACAAAACGTCGGCGATATATCTAAATGTCAAATTAAAGGACACCGCTAACTTTTTCTTCTTTTGACTCAGCAGTTTCTGAATGAAGTCTGCTTCGTATGAATAAAGGAACAGGTCGGCCAATAAAGGAGCACAATTGGTTCCCATAGGAATGCCGACAGTTTGTTGAAAGACCACGTCTCCGAACATTACAAATATATTGTCTATTAGAAATTCCAGCATGTTTTATATCAACTTCAGTATATTTATGTGTAGAATCAGAGTGGTGTTTGACGAAATAAGTATCCTGATAGCCAATCACTAGATATTTAAATTTTCGGGTACCGCCTTTAGTGGAAAAGCAGTTGTCTATGATGCTGAAAAGTCTTTCTTTTAATTTTTGATGTGGAATAGTAGTGTAAAGAGTAAAGAAGTCATAAGTTTTGATACTGTGAATTCGAGAAAAATTGTGCGCCTTCAAATTTTCTAAAAGCTGTTTAGAATTTTTAAGTATCCACATCTGATTTACACCGCTTCTGGAATAAGCAACTGTACAATATTGTTGAAGTTTCTCCTTAATGGCTGTCAATATATTGGTAAGGAGTAAAGATAAAGGTTTGGTAGAACATTTGCTGGATCCTGCTATGTATCTTTGCTTATATGGGGTTTTATGAAGTTTAGGTATCCAGTATAAATGTGGTAGCTCGAAATCGGTATCCGTTGTAGGTATATCAAATGGGCGTAATACGGACACTTGATTTTGAAGGATCTCGTCCTTTGAAAGTGAGCTACGTGTGTATGTAGGATTTCAAGAATTCGTATTAAACCCAAGTTCTTCTAGTATGTGCCTTACAACATTCCTGCACTGAAACAGACCGGGTCTTAACTATTTACAGATATGTCGTTGTCATAAGGATAACAGGTATCACATTAGATGTCAACGTTCTGCAAATGTGCGGTCGGTATAACGGCCTTGTATGCAATTTGTAAGATTCTCTAAATAAAATGTTGCAATACCTGTTTGATAAGCGTTGTTGTGTCAACCTTACAAATTGTGGCGAGAATTAATTAAACTGATTTTATTTAAAATTGGCTGTGTACTCGCGGCGGGTGTGCCTGAGCAATAGAGATTTCCTACTCCTCTGTTTTATCTTATCCAACCTTTGAATTTCCAGAGGTCTGTTTGTCCAATATTCACTAGATTTGTATATTTGTCTTCTAAATATCTTGAAGATTTATACTTTGGTATATGTGATTTTTATATTTAATATATTTTATATTAGATTTCATATTAAGTATTAAAATCAAAAATACTCTTGATATTCACATCTTATGCCGAGTGTTTGGTGAATGAACAATCACTTCCTTTTTTGAAAGTCTTAGATATTACCCGATGGCGAAAATCAATACCAAGCCTACCCCACTCCTCACGAGTCGAACGTTCTACAACTGTGAGCGGTATTTCTACTATTATAAGCAATACTTCTTCTAGAAAATATAATAAAATCAATATCGCATTTTAGTTCCATTGGATGTTGGCGTTTCATACTTGCTACGATGAATTCATATAATGTAGTGTCGAAAACGTACAACTGAAATTATCAACATTAAAATTTTTAAGCCTCAATGGTATATTTCGTAATTAAAACAACACAAATTCTTTTCTGTTATATTTTATTTGCATTATGCTGGTTTCTTGTTTTGGGTTTTACCGACATTAATCAGAAAAAAACATTGGTCTTAGTTTACAATCATATCTTTAAGTTTCCACATAAATAAGGAATGAAAATAGCATTGTAGCAATGATACTGAAGTATTAGAAGGAACATCAAAGGAATGTAAAATACATTTCTGTTGGAGCACAAGTTTATAGTATCGAAGATCTAAGCTTATGTCCAAAATACCAAGGTACTTTTATGTCGGAGTTTATAGTATCGAAAATCTCAACTTGGTTGTTGAAATCTGTTATGTCCACAAGAATTTGTAGGTAATACAAAAATAAAATTTTGTCGGAGCATGAGTATTTAGACTCCTAGTATCGAAAATCTTAAGGGAGCCACTGAGTTACTTCCAAGATGTGAATTGCACTTTAATCTGTAATGAGGATGCAAATAAAAATAATGAGGATAGTGATTCGCCCAGGATATGTCCTAATAAATCTAAGATGAATAAATGTGCTTTATTTCTATAACGTTTGTCCACTATTAGCTGACAAAGTCAGTCATGTTCAATAGAACAATCTACATAGATAAAGGAGTAACTTAGACTTTGGACTAGGGTGACATTTGAAAGTGATTAGCTGTGGAATTATTTTCCATCAAACTCAGATTATAGCTTTCCTATGGAAGTTCGCCTCAAAATTCCAATCAAAATGACATCTCTGTTATATTCTAAATGTGCTATTAAATGTTATTACACCTCTATCTTATCTTCTTAATCCTTATTGGACAATTGCATTCCCAGGACCTGGAACTGAAACATCAAGTCTCCAACACGCGCTCCATTTTCCCTGTCACATTCCCTATCATTCGGAACATACACTAGAGTTATCATTTCTTATACGAAACAAACTATGGATCATCAAAGTGAAGTTTTTTCATAAATTTCTTTGAAAATGTCGTTGTTTTGAAAAAAAAATTCCTGAAACTTTATTGGTAGTTTTTACTTTTTGTTTTTCATGTCGGTATAATAAATAATTTATTGCCCTTGTATGAGGGTGATATGAATATTTGTTCACCCTAAGCCAATCATTTTTTTCTCTCGGGCGTTTTCTTTGGGATAAATACGATTGCCTTCAGGTGAACAAAAATTCATATCTCCCTCATACAAGGGCAATAAATGAATAGTAACAAATGCAATCATTCTCTTTCGTTTCCTAATGTAAGGGATTGGATTTAGTTAAATCATTGAGTGTAACATTTAACGACCACAGTGTTAACAAATAGACGTGATATACCCATAAAACCGTTTCAGTACTTATAAAAATTTTGATTAAGTGATTTGACTGAAGACAGAATTTCATTAAGAAAATGGGAAAAGTCATTTATTTAACTAACTTACATTATATTTTTGTTTATATGTCGATCTCTGTTCATTGTATGTTTTATATCGTGCATCATAGATGCCATATAACAGATAAGACTAACATTAACGACACCCTGTTATCTCGAACTTAGTCTTTTTAGTTCGTGATATATTGACATTTGTGAAATACAAATATCCTAAATTGTCAAGTCATTTCACGTTTATTGTATGTCTTTCACAATGGCAAACATAATTATCAATTTTTCCACTTAGATATAAATCACTTTTCGCTACAACAAAACATTTGTATTGCTAAACCGTATTTTTGCGTGTTTTGTTTCCTTTTTTTCGTCCTGTTTTTTGCTTTTTTTATTATATTTTTGTTTCTTTGTTTGGGCCTTTTGGTTTTCTTTTAGATGAAACAATAGGGGAAATGTCTCGTTAAAGAAAATGCTGCTTCTAAGATGACGTGACAAAATAGAACCGAGTTGACGTAAGTACATGTATCAATGTGAAAGCACTAAACCTTTCTCGAGTTGGTCCAATCCGTCTTGGTTCGTCATAATAGTATTACAAAGAAAATAACTGGTGAACATCACTTCTGATTAAGTAGTTAATCTCATATACTTCTTGAAATATCGATATTATACAGTGATAGGTGCCAGATCTGAAAAGCAACCTACACTGGCCACTTTTACAAAACGGAACATTTATTTGAACTTTATTCCTCGAAGATGAACTGAAACAAGATATTACTGAATAGATATTATATAATCAGAAGTAATTTTGTCCGATTTTTGTTGAAGTCACGTGATCTGAGATCAAACTATTCCGACAAAAGTGAACGGAATGGAACAACTAGAAAATGGTTATGTATACAAAAGTGCTAGCAGCTGAAAAGAAAAACTCCCGTAGAACAATGTTTATCTAGGACTATATATTTATTACATATAAAACAAATGAGAGTTACAGGAAGAACAGACAATATATCGATGTTTTTATTTTACGTGTAAAATGCTACTTCCATGATGAAGGCAATTCATCATTGGAAATTGCAGTTGATATTAACACTTCGATGATTTAACTGTTCAACATCACGTGGTTAATACTACAGACATCAATTGTAGCATTTCAAAAAAAAATGTTCGTGCGGGCCATCATTGCAAACTATTAAATTATTATGGAAGCTGAGCCGATTTTTTTACAGAGAATTTAGCTGTTTCCGTGATTATTTTACTGATAACAATACCAATATGGGCTTGTGTGTATTACTTTCACCATTCAGTAAATATTGTACTTTCGTGACTCATTCAATGTGGGATAGTTAGATAGGTTTCTACACAACTCGTTTTGTTGCACCACTTTCAATTGGTAGATTAAACAATACTGCTGTTAATTAACTCTTAAAGTAAACCAGTGTCCTCCCAGCGTTTGTATTTGAAAATGCATCAGGCCAACTACAAGCGGTCAAACTTTACGATAATGTAAAACTAATTGACCTATCGCTAATTGCCCGATACGGTACCTTTTGGCAAACTTTTCCATTATGACGTCACAATTCAAAGAGCTCGTCAAACACTTTTGTGATTATGACATCATAATCGAATGACGTCAAAAAAGCACATGAACAGCCATGTGTCAGGCATTTGGCGATAGGTCAATTGGGGAAAGGGGGGGGGGCTGTTATTGAAGTCTTTAACAATGTTCGTTATCATCCCGTTTGGGTTTCACAATCGGTCTTCATGTTGAGACCATTTGTATATCTGTTTTGCCGTGTTATAATGGACTTTGAGTTCTACGTATTTTAGACATGAGAGAAAAAAATCAGCCCCTACCTTGAGGGTATGACAAAGGAATCTCAATCCGCGGGATATTACTATTGAATAAAAAAACTCTCGCAAGGTTTGTCATTCAAGAATCTTACCCTCGGTTTGAGTTTCTTTGTCATACCCTCATGGTAGGGGTTGATTCTATTAAATATATGAAGTCGAAAGCTATAATTACGTAATAAACAAAGACATCAGTCTCTGGCTTACACTATAAAAAGATCACCATGCCCCTAGTATTAAGGATGTTTAAGTGCTAGGCTCAAACCACATGGCCGCGGAATATCCCCTCCCTCTGGTGATAAATGCCCGGAAATTACTATACACAGATAAATGAGACTGATTCATGTACCACGTGATATCCGATAACGTTTGTGTGGGACTATTGTTACTTTTAGTTGGAATGACGATATCCCGCGGTAAGAGCATTGCAACGGGAAAATTACGTAGAGTTACGTTCCATCACCATTGGAGATACTAGTACAGCACAAACGTTATCGGTTATCACGTGGTACATGAATGTCCCTTTGTAAAGGAATGTTGTATACCTGAACATATTTGCGTTTTTGAACTTTGATAGAGCCCATATAAATTCGCCCTGAAAATCCATATAGTCCCATAGATGGCATTTATTCTTCAGCTATTTAGCTTGAAAATTTCGATTTTGCTTTAAAGGGCTAGATCCGTATTTAGCGATATTGGCCCTGTGATATCTTAAAACTTAAAGTAGAATGAATTGAAATAAAATTGTTATCATAGGTTAGTCAAGGCTTGGTACTATCGCATCATGCCAAAATTTCCCCGCCAAAAGGTCATCTTGTTGAATTCTATAATAGACGAAACCGATATCGGACTAGTTTTCTGCAGAAATCTCCATTTTGTCTACTTTGATAACGTTTCTCATATAAAGCACATCCTCTGATCTAAAAAGTAATTGCAGTCCATTAAATCTTATCAACAAAGGGATTTTTTCAAGCGAGAATTTTTGGATCAGAAGGTGTGTTGTTGATGAAAATTAACATTATACTAAACCAAGGAGCAATCCATAATGAGCTATTTTACATATGTAAACGAACAAATCAATCGTTCAGTACACAATATTTACTAAAAAATATCTACATGAAATTTAAATGAGAACAAAGAGAAATTAGGAGTATGGTTTCTTATCTTTTTTCTGAATACACAATCTAGATTTCGATGTTTTTCTGGGACTTTATACTAAGCCTACACTATCGTCTGCAACATCATAAATCAGTTGGACGTATCGCACCCAGCACCTTCTATACATTTAATTTTATTGTCTTAGTTTGTTTTAACACACACTATAAAATAACATTTTTTATAATTAGACAGATCTAGGCATATTTATCAACATTACATCTACTGTGGTTGCCTCGTGAGTAGGTTACTGGTTAGAATTTGTGGTATGTTGGCTACTAGTACTGCAGCAGCAGCTAGTGATCAGAGGAGGCAGATATCCGACTCAATAGACATATTTCATGTAAAGATCGTACACAAAACAGGCCAATAATAATGGAGAAAGAAGCAAATAAACATTGTATGTTTTAATATTGAAAATTAAATACAGAAATTATTGGAAACCATCGAATGGCATCGTCTAAACATGATCCTGATCTAGCCTTATTATGCAATATTTAGGAGTAGGTGACGTACAATTCACTATGGCGCAGCGGTTCGGTCATGGACTTTAAATTCGGTTCAATTATTAAAATATTTATTTCCCCACTCACAATACAGTATAATGTTTTCAAAAAAAAAATTTTTTTAACACCAATGGTTTGCAATATTGTAACTCAACAACAAAGTAAATGAGCCTATAGATCTATATTAATTTATGAAAATATCATTTTTACAGTTTCTGTCTTCTTTTCCAATTGAAAACAAAAATTTTTTTTTTTTTAAATATCATGAGACATCATTATATGGTATCTGCATAAGGGTCTATGAAGTGAAAATAAATGCTTACGCAAACTTGAAACAGAGGATCATCATAATAAATTGAGACTTGAAAATGGAAAAGAATAATGAGTCCATGACAGTTTTTAGTGGTTTCAAATTCAACAGTTTTTTTTCTTTAGTCCAATATTTCAATTTGATAGTAAAAGGTAAAAAGATATAGCACGCATAATAAAATGGTTATATGATATTTACTATATATTAATGCAGTGAATTTCTGCTCTCTTTTATCTGCCTCACTCAACGACATCCGTGTTTATAGTTTATGATATTTAATTTTATTATTTAATGCACCTCTTCCTTTATTACTCAGATGGATTAATTATTTCCACAGATTCTGTTGAAAATCATAATCTTAGGTTATCCATGAAAAAAAATCAAAACGAAGAGATGTAGATATAAAATGCGATAATTTTCCTGCTTCTGGTCTCCCCTACCTTAATTATTTCCTAGACACGGATAGCAGCATATATTGGATACAGGGCAAGTTAAAACTAAACATCCTGTCTTAGCCTTATAATTTCCACCTGTGCTGTACCTTTCCCTGTCGAAGGGGATTTAGTAAGTCGATGACCTTGATAGCTATGCTGGTGGGATGTAACGATCCTACTTGGGCTACCCAAATCAAACAGGTTGAAGGGTAGATGTCAGATCTGAGACACCGCTTGGGTTCCTCGCTTTTGGGGCGTTAAAGCGAGGATATGAAGAGATATATAAAAACCTAGGTGCCAAATCCCATCCTAACTCACAGAGATGGAAAGTGTTCGTGGCAGCAATTTCTGGTGTTGGATTACAAGTCATTACTATTCATGTATTATTTCTTTGTTCAGACATCCATGTGTTTTGTACAGATGCTACCAATATATAATGAAGACATTACACAAGCTTATTAATTTCATTCATCCAAGAAATATTGTCATTTCCATTAAAAATCGCCCTGGCTATCCATGTTTAAGAATTTAAAAAATATTCTTCTAATATCTAATACGAAAATAATTTACAAGAGATGAATTTCATATTTCATTTCCATATATACGTGGTTTCTGTAAACCTTTCATGTATTTTTTTTTCTTCACCCGAATAATTTACTATATATAAGAATTAATTTTTCGAATGTGTCATTAGAACATGACAGAGTATAACCAACATTTGAGACTGTCACTTGATTAGAATGAATTTCATCAGACAAATAAATAAATCAGATATCTGTGATTTTCAATCATTTTCCATGGTTTTACACCCAAATAACCATTTATTGGAACTTTCCAATTGTTTGTAATATGGAATGACTGCACGTAAAGACATAATTCTGGGCTACTTGACTGCACAAATATCACAATATACAATGTTTATAAAAAAATCCCCAAAATCTGTGATTTTCAATCATTTTACACAGTTTTACCTAAAAATAACCTTGTAAAACCATCCGTTGAAACTCTTCAGTATTTGTGATATGAAATGACCCTACCGAAGGCAAATGCCACTTAATCGTATACATATTTGAATGAATAATATAAATAAATAATTCCCAAAAATATGTGATTTTCAATTATTTTTCACTGTTTGTACCCCAAAATAACCATGTAAAACAATTTTTAATGTTTTATTCGATATTGAATGACCCTATATCATTTGATAGGACATATATCAAAACATAATAAAACCTTTTTTGGAACTTTTTTTTTTTTTTTGAGATATTAAATGACCCTACATATAGCCATATGCGTCATTTGAGGGGAGGACATATATCAAAACAGATAATTTTAATAAATAATTCCCCAAAATCTGTGATTTTCAATCATTTTTCACTGTTTTTACCCCAAAATAACCTTTAAAACCAGATTTTTGGAATTTTGATTTTTTTGAGATATGGAATGAACTTAGATAAATACATATGTGTCACTTGATTGAATGTATATCCGAACAGACAATTTTTAAAAATAATTTCCAGAAATATGTTATTTTTGTCAAATTTTCATGTTTTAGCCCAAAAATGATGGTATAAAAGAGTTTTCTTTAAAATGTACATCAAGTTTCAAACTGTGGTTGAGCACTCTACATTTTAAAAGTAAAATCATTTGATTCTGACACAGGGCCATTTTTCACCCATCATGGTCCTACTCCTTTGCCCTCTCACCTCTCTGAGACATTAGCAGAATGTTGACACTACTCTTTTATTTTCTTTATGATTTTTGGATTTTACAAATATGAGCATTTATCAAAACAAAATAGTTAACTGTTAATTTCAAGCTTACAAAAACACCTTTATTCATTAATTATAATTATCATCAATTTAAAAAGAAGATTATGATTTATTATTAGCCGACCTTTTAAGATGTTCATGTGGAACAGATTTCAATCAGAAGCTTCTGAGCCAGAAGACGAAACATATTTCAGTGGGTATTAATCAAATATGGTTTGACAGTCAATAATGACAATTTTATGCTACGCTTATGTGAATTCGAACCCGAACTTAGAGATGTCACATATGCTCCGTACTTATAATACTACGATAACTGTAATAATTTGGATTTTCCTGTCATTAATAGTATTTTATTCTTCATCATCGTTATCATCTAACTATGGAAATTATTTCACCAAATGATCCGTATTCAACTTACCACTATTTATACATATGGGTAGAAGTTGTTGTATTGCTGTTTAACGCCCCACTCAAGAATCTTTCACTTATATGGATACGTCACCAAATGCCGGAGAAGAGCTTCAAATTTGGCCTATGCTCGGCACTGATGGCCATTAAGCAGTGAGGGTTCTTTAACGTGCCGACACCACTGTGACACGGGACTGTTTCATCCGAAGGACAGGAAAAGCCATTTGACTCCGCCGAGCACTATATCGCGGAGCCACGGCGTCTCTCCAGATTGGCAGATAACTTAATCATAACATGTAGCCACCAGGATACGAGAAATCATGATCGGAGTAAATGTTTCTCAAACGTAGCGGCCGGTAAAATTTGTATTGTTTTGAAATTTATAACATGTCGAGTTGTCTATATAGATTACGGACCGCTTGCGCTGGTTTAGAGTTTATTCACGTGCGGAATATTACGGGTTCAATTAACGTCCCTTTGATATATTTAATTTTTACTAACGAGGTCAGTGTTTCTTTGTCAAGCGCTCGGCATAAGAATTGAAAGCCATAAGTATGTTGGGTGGTACTGACAATTATGGTTCCGTTTTACGGCAGGCGTTACACGTAAAAATACCTTTGCTGTATACGCGTCAGTCCATAGTACATGTCACAATTTATTTGGACAAACTAGTATAACCGGAAATTATTGGCGAGATGTAAAACTGTAATTAAAGAAACAAATCGGTCGTGATCAGAATTATTCCGATTTCGGTGTCATTATGGAGTATGGTATGTATTCAATTTTATGTTTTACTCTGAAAATACCTTAAACGATTATGCGACAGGAATAAATGTCGATGCTTACTCGTCCATAGCACCTGATCCTATCTCTGTTTTTCAGAGTCCGTGTTAGTCCAATATTCAACAGATATGTATATATGGCACCTGTACATTCTGAAGTTTTATACTTTGGTATCTGGGATTTTTATATTAGAGCAACACTATCTAAAAACATTATTATTGTAACTTTATATCAACAAAAATTAGAAATAATGTTCGTGATTTTTATATGATCTTGGCCCTCATACGATAATTAAATCCCAGTGGTCAAAGTCAGAGTATGATATTTTAGATATATACTGAATTTTCGTTTCAGCTCGCCTGTTTTAAGAACAGAAACGCTATTGCTTTCTTTCTCTGCTTTGGCGTCGGTATCGTCGTTTTTTCTGTGTTAAACATTTTTGTTTCAGTCCATTGCAGGCAAAGTACAGCAGCTACAGCCATGGATCTTTACATGCACACTTTACAGAATCATTATTCAACAATACAGGAGGTGCTGGTTGCTGTGGCCTAATATTGACCCAAATTTCGATCTTCCTGGACTTAGTCATTTACTATATGAGTAGGTACTGCGTTAATTGTTTTGTTTCAGTCCATTGTGGACAAATGTATGTCTCATAACAAGTATAAAACAGGCAAGCTAAATGGTCTGCCATTGGGACCAACTATTTTATAATAATCGGTAACGTTTGCTAAATAGATTGAACTTCTGACTCTTTTACAAAGAAATTGACAGAAGATACAAATTTGCTTAAAGCATTGCATATCATTATCAAACAATGTTTTATATCAATCTCTCTGGTATCAGTTAATAAGTATCAGTTATCATATGATCTGTCAGATGATTGGAATTTCAATTAAATGACTAAAATTGTTTTCTAATGTTGTGTGTCATCTTCGTTATCGCTTTGATGTTTGATTCTCAAATAATGCTCGAATGAAAACTCTGATACGAATAGCAAGGGTAATAAATATGTATAACCGAAGCGCATATAGTATTACTCCTAGACAATCATGTTAATCTGTTGTTAAATCCATAGTATAATTCTGTTTTTACTATTGTGTATATTCTGTTTGTTTCATAACACTATATATACTAGTGAGTTTATTGATTCCCTAATTAGGCTATGTAAAATTACTCAATTAGCTATTTACTAAGACTTCCTGATTAAGTTTTTACCTGTGAAGCTACTTCCTCAGAGAGGTCTTAAACAGGATTACCTAAAATTATTCATAACTACAGTGAAACCTGTATATAGGAGCCACCCAAGGGACCATAAAATATTGACCTTTATGGGCAGGTGACCCTTATACACAGGTTCAATTTAGTTGAAGTATGCAGTCAAGGGACTTGAAAAAACTGGCCTTTATAAACAGGTGATCCCTATATAGAGGTGGCCGCTATAGCAGGTTTTACTGTACATGTATTACATATGTTTGCTTAGCCAGATGTGTAGTCATTCAAATACATAAAGACATTATTCATGTACATGTTTTTGAACCTTAAGCTAATATTACATGTACGTGTAATTTATTCAAATATGTATATTTCTTTGTGTTCTAATAAATATCATATATCAAATATCAATTAACTAATTCATTTCTAATTTTACAAATAATGCCACAAATCATATCAAAACATTTACCATAGATATGCTAAAACAGTTTTTTAACGTATTGACGCATTCAAATTATATCTCACATTGACTACTTGTCATACGAAGAGACTGGATTAAAATTTCATATAGTAGTTTTTTCTAGACCTTTGAAATTTAATTACATTTTTATTCTTTATCATTATCATATCAACTTGGTGTCGATCGATATCGCTCAACGTTTATCAATATCTACACACATACTGAATTCAACACTAAACATCTCAATATCCATTACAGTCAAATACTATCTGATAATGTCTGTAAGATACCAATAATCTTTTTGTCACCTGTGGAGCATATCTCCATACCACACATTCGAATGATCGAATGAAAGGCATCCTAGTTGTGAAAATTAACAGTCCCTTACATGACTGAAATACAGATATCATGTAAGCACCGAAAAGTATCATTCGGTACATATATGATGCATTTTATCAGACAGAGACAAAAGAGGGCGTCTAGATAGATAATATTAAACGACCGAGCGAAAAGTATCTAGAATTACATGAAACGACGAAACAAACATTAGCAAGGGTGTATCTTATTTTGATCTATTATATCAATGTTTCAGAACATTATTATTTGCTTACCAAATGAAATGAATTACTTTTTCCTTTATCATTTTCAATAGACTCTGTGTTTTGGGATTGAATACACCATGTATAGAAAATCGGGAATCACGCTTGCTTTCAACGTTCCGCGAATTTAACAGTCGGCATGATGGCCTTGTTTGCAATTACTCTGTTTCACTGAATAAAATGTTAAATTACCTGTTCGGTAGCGGTAGTTGAGCCGTATGTACCAAATAGGAAGCTAATTAATTCTTCATTTATTTCATATGAATTTGACTGTGGACTCGCGGCGGCCGGTGTGACCAATCAAAAAGGGATACATACTACTCCATGTAACCTCATCCCACATCTGGATTTCCTATTGTCCGTATTTTTTCAATATTTACCAGATCCTAAAGATGTATGCCTTTTTATCTAAGATTTTACATGTATATCATGGTTTTATGGTATTTATCTGGTTTGGCATATTGTTCAATGAAATTGAATGTACGAAAAATTGAAGTTTAAGTTCTCTTACTATTTTTGGAAATTTTACAATGTTTGTTAATTCATTTCCCGGTGGTTGGTAGTGTTCGTCTTCAAGTCTGATAATGGGTGTGTATAGGTGCGGGTCTTTCTGGAAGCCGACAAAAGTGATTTGCAATATATATATATATATATATATATATATATATATATATATATATAGAGAGAGAGAGATATAGAGAGAGAGAGAGAGAGAGAGAGAGAGAGAGATAGATAGATAGATAGATAGATAGATATAGTGTGTGTGTGTGTGTGTGTGTGTGTGTGTGTGTGTGTGTGTGTGTGTGTGTGTGTGTGAAAGCGAGGTACCCAGTCGTTATAATGTTATAAATTATTGTACTAACAACCTACAGTTTTGTTATAACAACAGAGTATCTTGTTAAAACCAAACAATTCCTTCAATTATGCTAAATATTTAACACACACAACAATTTTTCTGTTATATGGTGGCTTCCAGTTTTTAATGGTGGAGGAGAGAAACCGCATACAGTGTACTCGGGAAGAGACCACCGGACTTCTGCAAGTAAACTGACAAAATTTCTCACAAAACGCAGCTTAGGTTCGAACCGCTCTGACCAGAAGTAAGAGGCATTATGGTTCAAAGGGAGATGTTCAAGCCACTCGGCCACAGAGGCCCCCAATATTTTCAAAAGATGAAATTACATGTCGATAAAAGAGAATTATTCATATGTTGCTTTGACGACATGTTATTTGTTTAACTTGTTAATCAACTTTATATCTTGTTATAACGACACTATACCCTTTTATACGATTCATTATACACTGTTATAGCGATATAATATCTTGTTCTTACGGCATCGTATCTTGTTAAACTATAAAATAAAATAAATAAGTACCATTGGATAATCTAAATCCAAGTCCTTTAGAATACGACAAATGACATATTACAAATGTTCTGAACATGAAAGAGAATTGCGGATCACAAACGGGATAGGGAAAGGTGTCCGGAAGGAGTCAGTGTCTTCTACTAGCATACCACATCCGTCGCTAATGCTACATTGAAACCTCTCGAGTTCGAGGAGAAGGTCAAGTTTGTCGAAAATGTCATCAGTTAATTTAGAAATGATTGACTGTATATTATCGAAGCGTATAGTAACCCCCTGAAACCAATTAATAAGTGGCTAAATTTTAGGTTTTTTTTGACGTCAAACCTACCTTAATTTTGTTATCATCATAACTTTTATACATCAAACCAACGACGTAAAAGAAGCTTCTACATCATTTTCTTGTTCTAACTACATCGACTAAGTTGTTAAGTCGACATCACTTATGTCAATTTCGTGATAACCGAATTTAGACATCGCAATAACGAGAAAAATCTCACCTAAATATTTTATTACTAACACATTTTGATTGTTTTTTTTTACGGAAGCGTATAGTGACCCACTGAAATCAATTAATAAGTGGTTAAATTGTAGTTTTTTATGACGTCCAGCCGACATAAATGTTATCATCATAACTTTTATACATTACACTAACGACGTAAAAAACCATTCTATATCGTTTTCCTGTTTTAACTACATCGACTAAGTTGTACTGTAGACATCACTTGTGGCAATTTCGTGAAAATCGAATTTCAACATCGTGATAACGTGAAAAAGAACTTGCGAAATTAGATAGTTCAAACATATAAGTCGTTTTCGCGCCTAAATAGCTTCCTCCTAACACGCTATGATGTGTTTTTATCATATTATCGCGTTTAAAAACGTCTTAACCACTTGTAAATGTAACCACGTGCTAATCATTGTCTATTGAGTGGTGACGTGAGACTGACAGCCTCTTTATAAACATTGCCATTGACAAACAAGAACACAAACTGGTGTACTTTGAAGATTTTTCATTTGTGTGAAGTAAAATAGTACACAATAAAAGACAAACTGTTGGTTGGCTTTGCCTTCTGTGTGTTGTTTTAACGGAAGCATGCATGAAACCCTAGACAAGAGCAGTTGCCTGGTTCATATATTTTATTCCTCGGGTCGAAAAATCAAATCAGGGGCATATAATTCTTTATTTGTCCGGGTTCGAGGTTACGTGCGAGCGTGTGTCAAACTTTCGCCTTCGCTATGACTATCTACTAATAAAAAACAAGACTGGGCCAGAAACATAAATTTGTTAATTTTATGAAAATTAATAAAGATTCGCTCAATCTAAAGTTGAGGATTTTGCTACTCATTTAGATCGCTATTTGGCCTTACATTACACCACTTTCCCTATAGAAAAAATTGAAGCTCAACTAATGAAGTCTAATTGACAGAAACGAACGTCTTGAGCATTATAACTTTGGCATTATGTTTATAATATTTATTATTTGTATTCCTTGTGGCAAGGCATATCCACAGAAGCCACATTTTTTTCCGATTCCGTGACCGCCGACCTTGGCTTTTGACCTACATTTCAAACGAAGTCAAGACCAACTTTTTTCCGACCTTTTTGAAGACGTTTTCCAACGGGCGTTAGAAATAAGTTTTTCTGATGTCTGCTTCATATGAAGTAAGGGACAGGTCAGTCAATAAACTATTTGTTCCCATAGGAATGCCGGGAGTTTCCAGAAAGAACTGGTCTCCAAACATTACAAATATATTGCCTATTAGAAATTCTAACATATTTTAAATCTCAACTTCAGTTTATTTTACGTTGAATCAGAGTGTTTTTGGACGACATGCTAACATGCTAACCAATGCCTAGGTATTTAAGTTTTCGGGTACCACTTTTAAAGAAAAAACCCAGTTGCCGATGTTGCTAAGGGACGAGGCAGAACCTAACTAAACTACACTAGTTTCTGTTAAAGTTCATCAATGACAATGGTTACAAAATGGCTTCCAGAATCAAGTCACCACTCAAAATACAATGATTAGCACATGTTTATATTAAGTGATTAAGACGATTTAAATACTATAATTTTTCTAAAAAGTCATCGAAACGCGTTAGTCAGAAAAATTATTTAGGTGCGATAACGACATTTATATCTTAACTATCACAGTTCTCTTGCTAGTTATCACGATGTTGACATTCGTATATATGTCGTCATATGTTATGTCGACATAACAACTAAGCCGATGTAGTTAAAAGAAAGAAATGTAGGTTAGACGTTATAAAAAGCTAAACTTTCACAACTCATTACTTTGGTTTCTGGGGGTCACCATATGCTTTCGTAGTATATTATCATGTTCCAGAATTCTATCTAACATTCCTGAGAGGGGGGCTTCATATTGTTAACAAGATCCCCGTGTCGACCATAAAACTTGTTAAACGACGATTTCAAGCATTCAACAACATAGCCTTGTGGGAGTAGTAAAAATCATAGATACTAAACTTATAATAGTTAGTAGGTTCAAGGATCGATATACAAATCTACTGATCATTAGAGAATCATGATCCTCTGAAAATCCAGGAGAGGGATCAGATGTCATGGTGACGTAACCTTCCCCTTTCAGCAACCAATTATTTGAAATAATTTAAAAAGCAACAACGTTTTATCAAATAACTTTCTGTTATTAAATCCGTTTACAGTTATAATGTCTCTAACCTGCGATTAGTGTACACATGTACACATTTATACAAACGAAGTTCTTATACGGCCTCTTGTAATTGGCAAAAAGAAAAGTTGATTGATATCGCCGTTGTAATCAACAGATTGTAAAATGTTATAGTTTGAACATTTCATATTTGGTCTGATATCACTTTGCTTCATTTTTATGAAACGATTTGGTATTATTAATTATCATTAATATTAATATTAACTTATCGTAATGAAAGAGGAATTCGTCCACACACACGCACACACACACACACACACACACACACACACACACACACATATATATATATATATATATATATATATATATATATATATATATATATATATAGACAGACAATTTATCAGACTATTTTAAATATTTTAGTATGACAAATGCGTAAAAACATTTCTTTTACAAAATGGTTTTGTCCATTTTGATTCAAAGCCATGCTAATGACCAAGATAATTGAAGATGTACATATTCTTACCTTCTAATTCTTGAGCTGGTGTGAACAAGGTAAGTGTACCAACAGCAAATATCCAAACAGCAAAACGTTTCGTAGAGTACATGTCAATTCGTGAATACAATATTCTGTATAGAAGAAATGTAAATCTGATCGCGTCAATTTCAAAACATACAACAGCTTTTATTGTCGTCTATTGTGTTGATACTGGTAGAGAGTTTTTGGTCTGTGACCGTTTATGTCTTCGTCCGTAGAATATTGTAAAAATGACGGTATATATATATTTATATATTTATATATATTTATATATATATTTTTTATATTTATCTTCAGTTCTCACCGGCGAAGGAGTAATGCGAAACACATCTAATTACCATACTTTAGAAATAAAATTAAAGTTTTTAATTCTCTTATTTGGTCCTCCTATCTAGGCACTACGAATAAATGAACTATCTGACGAATGAATCCATGTGTATATAGCATGCGTACGTTAATATACTAATGTAGGCGTCAAGTCAATATTAAAAGTACGCTAATTGGGTAAACTTGATTGTTCCCTCTTAAAGCGATTAAATCATTTATCCTGCTACCCGTAATATCTATTTTGTATGACGTTGACATTTGATTATCAATTTAATAATCTGATAACCGAAAACACCATTTTCGAAAAAGGTATGAAGCATTACACGGAACGATATGTATCTTTGTGGAAATATTTCGTTAAATCCAATACGGAAAACATATGCCACACTGTCGCCGCCCTAGAATTGTGATTCGTCAACGACACATATCCTGTCCACAGATTGCGTGATCTACAACATGAACTATGGAACTACTTTACGACAATTAACTCTACATTGAATTCGTCATTTTGTAAGTCTGTTTCCGAATTACTGGAAATAGATGGAAAACAATTGAGCATTTGTCGCTTTACCGTAAATACGTATATCAGTAATATATCAACAAAGACTTAATTATTATACATTTACCTTTTAATGATCGCTAATACCTTTCATTCCGTCTGCATCAACTTTCTAGCGACACGTTGTTGCACTTACCAATAAATGAATTTAAGACGTTCAAAGATTCTGTCTAAATGCATTCGTTAAATCACGCATGTTGATTTGCTGAATGAATGGAGGGACTGAATAAATAGGTTGATGGATAAAAGATGAGTGAAAGCTTTATTTTGTTATTTCATGAAGAAAACAAAAAAAAATGATGCTATCAATTAAGCGTCTGTCGGTGTTGTCAGATAACTTGTTTTATAATCTATTGACAATGGGTTAATAAACGGTTTTGACGATGAGTTTCCATATTAGAATGCAAGTGAAAACGTAATTGATCAAATTGAATACTGATTTTTAAAAATAAGGTATATTGCTGAATGAATTATAATATATATATATATATATATATATATATATATATATATATATATATATATATATATATATATATATATATATATATAATCAAACACATGTCTAGCCAATTTATCTATTATTTCTATCATTATATATATATATCATAATATATATATATGCGTGTGTGTGTGTGTGTGTGTGTGTGTATTCGCGGTTCGTAAAATTATCATTAATCAACAGACAGAAGGGTTCTTTTATCCAGAAAATTTATTACTTCCTAGATCCCGACATATCATGCTATCATTGTATTTTTTACAGTTTTATTGATATAGCATGGGATCCGTCAATAGCATTCCCGAATCATAATACAGAAATGAACAGATTTACAATTAATCAAGAACTAACCAATTAATGCAACATAAGTCTTCTATTTACCCGCTACAAAACTGTGACAGGCGTATTATTATAAATGTGTGTATAACAAGGAAATAAAGGGACATCATTGATTCTTTGACGGACGTATGTTTCACTCGTGTCACATTTCTTCGCGCACCAAAAAATCCATGAAATGGTTTGCCTTTCCTAAGACATTATTTCTTTATGTCTAATTAGATTAACGACTCATTCAACGACATTTAATAAGGATAGTTTATACTTGAAAAAAAGTATATCAAATATATTTGAAATCCCTAATTTGACTTTTTAGCAAGCAAATTAACGCTTATATGCCAAAATAATTATATATATTACGGAGGTCACAAAACATATGTGTAAATATATACGGAAGCGCACGTGCCATGATCATTTTATTTATAGTGTTCGCCTTAACATGTGCTTCCATACAACAATTAAAAGGTAAATATTTCTATAATGTAAAATTACTTGATATATAGATTAAGCAACAGTCAACAATTTGAAATTGATACCACGTTGGACATTATAACTATTGCGGAGGCACATGATTACAATTTACCTATGAAAAGACAAAATATTTTTACAAGTAAGCTGATAGAATTACTGACAATATCAGCTTAGATCCAAAATGTGTGGGAAGGTGTTAAACGCGATGAATAAATCAGAGAAGACCTGTAAACAGACCATGTGCCAAAAGTCTAATACGTGGCTCTCCATGTGCTTTTTAACGCCATTCGATTGTGACGTTAAAATCACATATATTTGACAGCCCGTTTAATTGTGACGTCATACAACGTCTGCCAAGAGGTGTCATATCTGACCTTGTCAGGTCTAGTCGGGCAGTTTGCAAATTTCCAATAATACCAGGAATAGCTCTATTAGTCCGCAAACTCATAACATTGATGCCACAAAAGAATACCACATGCATTCAGAATATCGAGAACGAAATTTAATATTTAGGGTTAAATTAGTTATCTTCAAAATTGTTGCTGAAAGTTTGTTCAAATACGAATCATACTGTGACATATATATTTATAAATATAAATATATATTTTTTTACCATTCTAAGGTTTTGTTAGTACTTGTTATGCGTGTGTGTTCGATTGGTTCGTCAGTTTTTGTTTACATCGTATGTCTTTACTGTCACCGTATGTCATGTGCTACTTAGTATTTCTACGTCTTTGTAATTCATTTTGTTGTGTTTGTATATGTCCATGTATGGAAGTGGTCAAACGAGTTTTGTTAGCAAGTTCAAAAATAATTTCCTGCAATTTTTGGAAAAAATAACCATCACGGACACTCCTACTATGAGCTTCAATATGTAAGGAAGCGAAAAAAATCACTTGGCAGTCACTGCTATACAATGTTAAATGTAAATTTGAATGCTAAGTCATTTATAATTTATAAACTACATTATATTTCAAATATTTGTAAATTATTTAATTGGATAAAATTTTATTTTACTTTCAATATATAACATTTAATTTCATTAAATAGTGAACTGCCATGCGTGAGAGTTACATGCATGTGTGGTAGTAATTGTAATGTTTAATTTATTGTAGGTCATATTTTTCGTCATATTCTGTCGCCGTCATCTTTCATCATACCAATGAATGATGTCAATTAAATATTCCTGTTGTGGTTTGTGATAGTCATACGGTATCATTTTCAGAAAACATTTAGTTTGACGACATTTGAAACATTATTATGCTTCAGTGATTACATTAAGTGTGTATTTATTCTTATTATATGCATAGTCTTAACTTTCTGTTGTTAGCAATTTTTTCCGGAAACACCTGCTTATGAGTTTCGGGAGGGACTGTTGTCTCACCTTGCCAGTTGCCCTTGATAAACAAAATAGTCACGTATTTGAAACTTTGGGGTGCTACGATTCACTGGAACAGACTGGCGAGCAACAATTAGTTCTTTCTAGCACATGAGATAGACTAATCTCGTTTTTACCAGTACTGCAAATTCTATCTGGAACTGCTGATCCAGAACTATTTGTACCCCTACACATGTCGTCTGCATTGTTTGTAAACATGGTAAATCAAGGAGATTTTCGTGTTGATACTTTACATTGTTAAAACATAATATTATAAGATTACAGAAAATCTAACCAAATTTGTTTGAAAGGAAATGAATATATGTGTGTATAATATGGGTTTGTATTTGTTTGCGGACAGAAGGTGAAGAAGGGCGAGTGATGCGGTTACTAAAATAAATCAAACTGATGTAAACCAACGTGATTTCAAGCAATCCATGTCCGACAAAAAAATAATCAAGCACAACAATTGAGTTGCAGATCGAAAACAATATCCGTCTTGGGCGTGGTGAATCAATTTTCCAACCTCGGCTAACGCCTCGGTTGGCACTTATTGATAAATCTCACCCTCAAAGAGCTAGATTCTATTAATGATTGATAAGGTGTCCGACCGCGGACAAAATGGCACCTGTTCTGAGTTGGGCTCCTCCCCATGATTCAACAGTAGTATTATCGTTACGGACACTCAACCAAAAAATGAATTTACGACTTTCATTTTCTCGAGAAAGAATGTTTTCAAATGATTCAGATATTAAAAAAAATGATGAATTTTCGGAACTTGTCAGTCACTTTTTGTTCGACATCTGGAACATTGAAAAAAAAAACCTGGTCAGAACTGGCCTATCCGTTGTGATTGTTAAACACGCTACGGCAATATAGTTTATAGTATGCAGTCAATAATAACCTTCACCTTATTGAACGTATGCCAATTATCATTTATTGGTAAAATGAGAAAGTGATGGTGTGTTGTTAAAGGGACATAAGCTAGCTATGTGTGTGTGTGTGTGTGTGTGTGTGTGTGTGTGTGTGTGTGTGTGCGTGCGTGCGTGCGCGTGTGTGTGTTTCATTTTTTCTCTTTGTTCTTACTACTTAAATTGATTTACAATATAAAAAAGAGATATACACAAGCATGAAAAATTTTAAATTCATATATTTTGACTTGAGAACCCCAGGATTGGCACTTTTTAATTTAATTGATTAACTCAGACTTACTAATTGTATATGAATATCACACATGACCTGGCCTTATTTCCACAAAATATATAGGACTATGTGATTATTTAAGCTTGAGAGAGAGAGAGAGAGAGAGAGAGAGAGAGAGAGAGAGAGAGAGAGAGAGAGAGAGAGAGAGAGAGAGAGATGTATCTGTGAAACCGCTTCCATTTTAATGCTAAAGAGGTTTGTTCGATTACATAGCACTTTTTTATATTTGATGGAATGGCGTGTTTGCATGGCCCCCCAAGCTATCTAGCGATCATATTTGTTTAACGTGACTGATTTAGTGTATGTTCTATTACTTCTATAAATCTACAATATTATAACTTTTTACATCTCAGACCATTTTCAGAAATATATTAAATCTATTAAATCGACTTTCATTGTGTGTATTTGACTGATAGGATCTTACAAAAAGCCGGCAATAAAATAAATCAAAGCACTTAAAAATGCATTAAACCAACAGAAATGATCAGGAAAAAACGAAATGAATTATGTTTTTCAACTAACGAAAATAAAACCAAATTGTTTTTTTTTTAGAAAAACATTAATATTTCCCTTATCAATGAGTGCATCATCAATATCATCATTGCCATCGTCGTTGAAGTCATCAGGTCTTATTAACCTATTGATATCTTAAGTCTTCTTCTTCTTCTTCTTCTTCTTCTTCTTCTCAAATACATATTGTGTATAGAATGAAAACCGATGAACAGATTTTGTTCATTTTTTCAGCACTTAAGCCCTTTTTCATATAGACTCCACATTTCAACAATATTATAGTATTGGTGCGCGTTAAAATAGGACTAACCCCGAAATTGTGATTAGCCAACTCAATGAGCATTGATACAAAATGTGTATGATAATTTTACGTAACATGGTGACAAGTGCAAACTACATAAACGAGTGTCTCACTATCCACAAGTCTTAGGAGTTTGCGGGAAATTTGTTTTTAATTCAGTGACATAAAATTATACCCATTTGTGATGCAATGCATATATCATCAAAAGCAGACTGAGGATTCAAAGTTGGAATAGGTGTAAATTTAAAATTTATTCTACGAGCGGAGCGAGGCGCTAAAAACAATTTGGGAAATTTGATTTTAATTTTCCGACTTTTTATAGAATAGGGTTTCACAACTATTTTATAAAATTTTGGGACACGCTCTCCTTGGTTTCTTTACATAATTTTAATCGTTGGATTAATTGTCAAGCAATATTTCATTAAGGGTCGTGTTTTATGCATCTTATAAACACAATATATATTTTTTCTCATTTGGGAGCCTGTACCCAGGAAGAGATCACCAGCCTTCCGCAAGTAAACCGGGAAACTTTCTCACAAAAATAAGCTTAGGTTCCAGCGGAACTCGAACTTGCGCTGACAGAAATTGAGAGACTTCAGGATTTAAAGCACGATGCTCTGACCACTCAGCCCCTACATGCTGAGAAAACCGTCAAACGAAAATATCTTTACTGATATGTAAGGCAAGCACAACAGACAATATAAAGTCAGTAGTCCAAGTCCATAAAATCCAAGATACACAGACAAAGCCTGGTTAGATCCAGGATTTCGAGTTATAGGAAAGAAAAGTATATATTTTTGGTAGGCCTAATTTAAAAGCTCTGGGAAGCCTTTTCTAGATTCCAGACGTGATGTTAATATAAAATAAAATTATGTGAAAAAAGTGGGGGCTGTCATATTTGCAACAATAAAAGCAACCGTCAGCAAAAAGAAAACTGCCGTGGCACTATAATAAGTAGTCTCTATTAGGCTGGTACAGTTTGGTGCCCTTTAAGTATTTACTGAAACATAGTGTTCACTCTATTAGGCTGGTGCAGTTTAGTGCCCTTTTAGTATTTACTGAAGCATAGTGTTCACTCTATTAGGCTGGTGCAGTTTAGTGCCCTTTTAGTATTTACTGAAACATAGTGTTCACTCTATTAGGCTGGTGCAGTTTAGTGCCCTTTTAGTATTTACTGAAACATAGTGTTCACTCTATTAGGCTGGTGCAGTTTAGTGCCCGTTTAGTATTTACTGAAGCATAGTGTTCACTCTATTAGGCGGGGGCCTCCGTGGCCGAGTGGTTAGAGCATTGCGCTTTAAATCACAAGGCCTCTCACCTCTGGTTCGAATCCCGCTAGGGTCGTTTCGAATTATGTGGGAAAGTTTGCCAGTTTACTTGCGGAAGGTCGGTGGTCTTTACCCGGGTAACCGGGTTTTCTCCCCCACCAATAAAAACTGGACGCCATCATATGACTGAAAGATTGTTGAGTATGGCGTAAAACAAAAAATCAAATCAAATCAAATCTCTATTAGGCTGGAGCAGTTTAGTGTCCTTTTAGTATTTACTGAAGCATAGTGTTCACTCTATTAGGCTGGTGCAGTTTAGTGCCATTTTAGTATTTACTGAAGCATAGTGTTCACTCTATTAGGCTGGTACAGTTTAGTGCCCTTTTAGTATTTACTGAAGCATAGTGTTCACTCTATTAGGCTGGTACAGTTTAGTGCCCTTTTAGTATTTACTGAAGCATAGTGTTCACTGTCATCCTGAAGGAGAGTTCCCCCACAAATAAATATGGCTTCTTCCTTGGCCTAGTGATTGCAGCTTCCTGAAATGGAAAATGAAGAATAGAATTAAATAAAAGAATGAGATTCTTTAAAATATATAAATATTTGTGTTTTAACATGATCAGTTTGTGAAGTTTGTGACATTTCCTCATTATAAGCCAGTATTCCTCAGTTTGTGAAAAAGCAATAATGTTGTCAAACATACAAAGCTATTTATTAAATACACTAAGAAGTAAGAAAGGATTACATGAACTTTTTTGATAGGACACATAGGCTGACATTGTGAACAATTTCAAATACAGTAAAACCTGTATATAGGGGCCACCCAAGGGACCAAAAAATATTGACCTTTATGTGCAGGTGACCCTTATACACAGGTTCAATTTAGTTGAAGTATGCAGTCAAGGGACTTAAAAAAACTGGTCTTTATAAACAGGTAATCCTTATATAGAGGTGGCCGCTATAGCAGGTTTTACTGTAGTATATCATTATTAATGGATATATCAGCCTTAAGTTTACTTGTCATAGGTTTACATATATTATTACAAGATTTGAAGGCACCTATTACAATGGCTTTTTATATGTTTGACAACAACCTGATAGCTTTGAGGAAGAGTAGATGCATCTCATGTTGCCACATTCTGAGCACTCAATAACTGCACGAACTTTGACATCTACAATAAGAATACCTTACTTTCTTCGTCAACCACACTTTCATTGTTAACTTGTTCTACACTAGGCCTGTATGCATCTGTTGTTAATGCACACCACAGCTAGAAATATACAATATAAAGATAGATAGAGAGATAGATCGATACATACATACATAGATAGATCGAGATAGATAGATAGATAGATAGATAAATAGATAGATAAATAGATAGATAGATAGACTGGATTAATACAATTACAGGAGTATAAAATGCTAAATTGATATAAAATGTTGATATTCTTTATTTTCTATTATTGTCTGACCAAGGAAAATCCCAAACAGTGCTTTACATACAGTGGAATAAGAATTTGAATTAACAGATAAGATGTGGATTGCTTTCGTCTTCGAATATATCCAATATTCATTCTCTGGATTGTATTTGAATAACTCATAATTGGAAAAATAAGATTCTTTTTTTCAATAATCTCTAAGAAGTCGTTCTTATTTTTTTAATTGACCACACCTACCCACCCCCAAAAGGCCAAAAATTATACAATTCTACTTTAAGAAATATTCAATTCAATTACAAGTACTATCCCTCATAGTATCACACTAAAATTCAATACTACCTATTCAAAAACATTTCTCATTAGTCATATGATGGATTCTCATTATCTGGCATGGGGTCAGGAAGGTACTCCAAATCGTCAAATGTCGCCAGTCTGGGAGGGTTCAGAATGCAATAGTTGCATGTAGGGTTTGCAAATTTTTAGCTGGAAACAGCAATGAGTACCCTTCGGTAGCGCGCTCGACTCTTAACCGTGAGGTCGTGAGTTCGAGTCCAGCCGACGGCAGGTTGGTTTCCTGTCCTTCGGATGAGACAGTAAAAACCGAGGTCCCGTGTCACAGTAGATGTCGGCACGTTCAAGAACGCTCACTGTTCAATGACCGTAAGTGCCGAGCATAGATAAAAATTTGAAGCCCTTTATAGGCATGTGATGACGCCTCCATATGAGTGAAATATATTGGGTGGGACGTTAAACAACAATTAACAAACAGATAAACTAGGTAGAACTTTGGTAGAACTCTTTGTGAGATTTGAGTGTTTTACTGTCAAGATCATACTTGAGACTGTCAATCATTATTCAACAGTCACAGTAACAGATTTATAAGATTATTTTCATTTGATGCATCATGAATTTGCAAGTTTTCACCTTTAAGTGACATTCTGCTAAATCTACCTTTGATAAGAGCAATAATAGGGTCCATTGAAGAAGTCAATGCAGTTTTGCAATTTTGTGACCTCCCTGCATAGTTCTTTACAGCCGACATGCTACTTTTAATCCTCATTTCCCTTTCAAACTTATCGGTCATTTTCTCTTGAGCTAAGGCAACATGCTGTAGTGCACGATTTAACACAGATATGCACCTTTTATCAAACTATGATGAAGAGCCGTTCTAAAGGCAACCAACATGTCCAAGTCTAACTGTAAAATTCATTAATAAAACAACTTAACAGTGTCAAATGTCACCCTATGGTCAGGTCCATCATCATTAAAAAGAAACAAAAGAGGCTTTTCCAGATTGAGGCCATCAATAGTGTAATTGTGTCTTAAGATATTGATCGGCTCAGCGGAGTGACGCATTGGAGATGAGGGTTGAAATATCTTGTCTTTCACTGTTACACGGACAGGTCCATTAAAATGAATCAGAACCACTCCGGGGAATAGTGTTAACCATTACCAC
Source organism: Atrina japonica (assembly GCA_030159075.1). NCBI lineage: Eukaryota > Metazoa > Mollusca > Bivalvia > Pterioida > Pinnidae > Atrina > Atrina japonica. Next base: position 1,595,406 of record BROG01000061.1, on the reverse strand, counting down.
AGATGGTACTACACCACAAACATGGAAATCGTGATCACAAGCCATAAGATTGCCAGACCTTGGAGCTAAAACTCTATTTTGACCACGTACACTTGTAGAAGTTTCAACTCCAGGTTCACCAACTGGAACAATGGCTTTATCATTCATATGACACATTATAGAGTCTTTTTCATATTTAACTACCATTTCATTTAAGTACTGATATTGTGTATAAACATATTTTGAGTCAACATAGTTTTGCACTTTAAATTTTATATCAAATCTACATGAATGTTTAAGGGCAGTTTTGTGTATCGATTACACGGGTAGAGCTCAAATCGGAGGTATTCGGCGGAATAAGTATCCCTTCAGGTAACATTTCTTTAGCTTGTTATCTCATATCTTCTATAGTGATTGCAAAGGGGGAATGTACATTTCATTACCATGCCTACGATCATTTACACCAGGGTTATGTTTTTCTTGAAAAAAAAATCTCATACTCGTCATAGGACACTGCAAACGTTGTTTCACCAGCTGACCATTCATTGCCTTGTGGCCAATTAATAATTCGGGGTTATCTGACGTCAACAAAATTTCAACGACACAATTACTGCCTATTCTGGAGGTACCTAGGCACTTACTTTATTAGTAATTTCCAAGTACAGATAACGTAAAACACTTTTTGACCCTTTGAAATGCTGTGTATATTTCTCAATAAAAGTTCCCTCATATACCGTCTAGAATATCTTGGTAAGTCAGCATTTTAAATTTGCCCAATTATCTGGGCACATTTTGTCTAACGCTCTGAAGAAGAATCGTCAGAGATAGACCACAGAAATGTCAAGGCAGCTATACTGTTTCCATAAGCTATTTTGTACGCCATGACCTTTTGAGAAAGGTGTAGCTCAGAGATATGTTTATGTCTATCATATTTGTTTGATTCAAATGTCAAATTACCCAGATCTATTAGAGTATAACGCTTTTGGCGTTGAACAAATTGGTCCAGAACAACATTTATTTTTCAAATATCCTGTTCCAACTTTACTTTTTATTTCACTACTGCAGACCCTCTCTGGAACTCTGGCAGGCTCGTGTCTTCTGTGATACACAGCTTTGTTCCTTTCATTGTCTTTTTTTAACCTTTTTGTCATCTTTCTCAAACATCTAAGTAGTTTATCTAGTAAAGAAGTCAAATTTATAGTGCTTGGAGTGTTGTTTGATGGCAACTCAAGAAATAAAGCCCAGTCATCGTATAATTCACCCAGTCTTTGACACTGCAAAGTTGGTTTAAGATGGCGACTTTTACTGAGTCTTTTAGATTGCAAAGTTGGTTTAGGGTGGCGATTTTACCGAGTCTTTTAGATTGCAAAGTTGGTTTAGGGTGGCGATCGCTTTCCAATAATTGTAATTTGCAAAGCTGTTCGATAGGTCAGGAAGTGTGCAACCGGATTCTGCAAATCTATCGTGATGACATTTCGTATACCACAGAACGTCCTGTAAATGTGTTACAGTTCTGTTACCAGTACCGATATTTGTCATTTTCTACTGCACATTTTGAACTTCAAGAAATTATATTATTATCATTGTATAGTCTAACATGGGGGACAAGATTTCATCATGATTTCATTTTCCTTGTTTAAATTTGGGTTGAACACAGGGCAAGACGTTAAAAATTGGGTCCAGAATCAGAGATCGAAATTTTACTTTAGACTGAACTCTTCACATATGGAGAGATGAGAGGAAAAGCCTACAACGACGCTGTTTCTCCGATTTCCTAAACCCAAAGTCCAACACCGAACAGCCTACCTCAATGCTTAGCAGCGCATCATCATTGCAAACAACTTTCTGAAAAAAACCTCGTCGACTGTATCAGAATAGGTTTCAATACCACGTATTTTCACAAAAATGATTCTGTCACTTGTTGCAGCGTGTTTGATTATATCGTTAGGCGGTTTTGTACATATATAATTTTCAAGAACTTGTATTGTTTATTTTCAACTGTTGTCATGTTACAAATAAACATAATTAGACCTAATTTGATTGTCACTGTCATACATCCGAGTATGAATAGCATTATGACGTAATCTCCATCTGACCTCTCCACCACTCGTATGGCAATAATGATTAAGGATCTGTATCATGCTATATAAACGTACTGATGTAATCTTCTCAATCGTTTAAAAGTTAATCACTTAGATTTAAAGTTTGTTTTAATAGTGATATTATGTTTATCTTCTAAATATGCTTTACCAACGGAGGCCCATAACTGTCATAAGTATACCCTATTGACCGGTCAGACCCGCCGCGAGTTCACAGTCGAATCCAAATGAAACAAGTAAGTAACAAATTCTCGTCACAAGCGGTACATACGACAGAGCAACCGCTATAGAACAGAAAAATCACAATCAACAACCTGCACGTCACACTGTTCCAAAGGTCTTGGGGAATTTACAAAAGCCGGATAATTAAATGGATAAGGTACATTGCAAAATTTGTTTGATTTAAATCTGTCGTGGGAAATTTGATAATTAGCAAATGTTTTCTGCAACCTTTTGTTAAGTATCCAATGTCTTACGTTGGAGTAGTATGTCCGTTTTGCACCCCATCTAAGTTCAACTGGTATCCATTTTCAAATATTTTAGCACCGGTTATACTTTTTTGTCTGTTGTGGTTTTATATAGTTTTCATGTCCGTAATCTTATCTTTGAACATTGTCTTTAGTTTTGTTTGATGGTCGACTTGTCTATAGCTTTATCGTCGACTTATTGTATATAGCCTTAGCGTCGACTTATTGTCTATAGCCTTATTCTCGCCTCAATGTCTATATCCTTCTTGTTATTATATATATCGACTTCTTGTCAATAGTCTTATCGTCGCCTCATTGTATTTAGCCTTATCGTCGACCTGTTTTCTATAAACTTACCGTCGACTTATTGCCAATAGTTTTATTGTCGACTTATTGTCTATAGCCTTATCGTCGACTTTTTGGTAATAGCTTTATTGCTGACTTATTGTCTAAAGACTTATTGCTGACTTATTGTCTATAGCCTTATCGTGGACTTATTGTCTATAGCCTTATTGTTGACTAATTGTCTATAGCCTTATCGTGGACTTTTTGTCTATAGCCTTATTATTGACTTATTGTCTATAGCCTTATCGTCGACTTTTTGGTGATAACCTTATTGTTGACTAATTGTCTATAGCCTTATAGTCGACTTATTGTCTATAGCCTTATTGTTGACTAATTGTCTATAGCTTTATTGTTGACTTATTGTCTATAGCCTTAACATTGACTTATTGTCTATAGCCTTATCGTGGACTTATTGTCTATAGCCTTATTGTTGACTAATTGTCTATAGCCTTATCGTCGACTTTTTGGTAATAACCTTATCGTTGACTTATTGTCTATAGCCTTATTGTTGACTAATTGTCTATAGCCTTATCACGGACTTATTGTCTATAGCCTTATTGTTGACTTATTGTCTATAGCCTTATCGTCGACTTTTTGGTAATAACCTTATCGTTGCCTTATTGTCTATAGCCTTATCGTGGACTTATTGTCTATAGCCTTATTGTTGACTAATTGTTTATAGCCTTATCGTGGACTTATTGTCTATAGCCTTATCGTCGACTTTTTGGTAATAACCTTATCGCTGACTTATTGTCTATAGCCTTATAGTCGACTTATTGTCTATAGCTTTATTGTTGACTAATTGTCTATAACTTTTTGTCTACTTATGTCAATAACATTATCGTCAATTAATTTCTATGAACTTTACCGTAGACTTATTATCTATAGCCTTATCATAGACTTATTGTCTATAGCCTTGTCCACTTATTTTCTATAGCCTTGTCGTAGACTTATTGTCTATAGCCTTGTCGACTTATTTTCTATAGCCTTGTCTTAGACTTATTGTGTATAGCCTTGTCGACTTATTTTTTATAGCCTTGTCGTAGACTTATTGTCCATAGCCTTGTCGACTTATTTTCTATAGCCTTGTCGTAGACTTATTGTCCATAGCCTTGTCGACTTATTGTCTATAGTCTTGTCGTAGACTTATTGTCTATAGATTTGTCGTAGACTTCCTTGTCTATAGCCTTGTCGTAGACTTATTGTCTATAGCCTTGTCGACTTATTTTCTATAGCCTTGTCGTAGACTTATTGTCTATATCCTTGTCGACTTATTTTCTATAGCCTTATCGTAGACTTATTGTCTATAGCCTTGTCGACTTATTTTTTATAACTTTGTCGTAGATATATTGTCTATAGCCTTGTCGTAGACTTATTGTCTATAACCTTGTCGACTTATTGTCTTTAGCTTTGTCGTAGACTTATTGTCTATAGCCTTGTCGACTTATTGTCTATAGCCTTGTCATAGACTTATTGTCTATAGCCTTGTCGACTTATTTTCTATAGCCTTGTCGTAGACTTATTGTCTATAGCCTTGTCGACTATTTTTCTATATAGCCTTGTCGTAGACTTATTGTCTATAGCCTTGTCGACTTATTTTCTATAGCCTTGTCTTAGACTTATTGTCCATAGCCTTGTCGACTTATTTTTTATAGCCTTGTCGTAGACTTATTGTCCATAGCCTTGTCGACTTATTTTCTGTAGCCTTGTCGTAGACTTATTGTCCATAGCCTTGTCGACTTATTGTCTATAGCCTTGTCGACGTATTTTTCTATAGCCTTGTCGTAGACTTATTGTCTATAGCCTTGTCGACTTATTTTCTATAGCCTTATCGTAGACTTATTGTCTATAGCCTTGTCGACTTATTTTTTATAACTTTGTCGTAGATATATTGTCTATAGCCTTGTCGTAGACTTATTGTCTATAACCTTGTCGACTTATTGTCTTTAGCTTTGTCGTAGACTTATTGTCTATAGCCTTGTCGACTTATTGTCTATAGCCTTGTCATAGACTTATTGTCTATAGCCTTGTCGACTTATTTTCTATAGCCTTGTCGTAGACTTATTGTCTATAGCCTTGTCGTAGACTTATTGTCTATAACCTTGTCGACTTATTGTCTTTAGCTTTGTCGTAGACTTATTGTCTATAGCCTTGTCGACTTATTGTCTATAGCCTTGTCATAGACTTATTGTCTATAGCCTTGTCGACTTATTTTCTATAGCCTTGTCGTAGACTTATTGTCTATAGCCTTGTCGTAGACTTATTGTCTATAGCCTTGTCGACTATTTTTCTATAGCCTTGTCGTAGACTTATTGTCTATAGCCTTGTCGACTTATTTTTCTATAGCCTTGTCTTAGACTTATTGTCCATAGCCTTGTCGACTTATTTTTTATAGCCTTGTCGTAGACTTATTGTCCATAGCCTTGTCGACTTATTTTCTGTAGCCTTGTCGTAGACTTATTGTCCATAGCCCTTGTCGACTTATTGTCTATAGCCTTGTCGACGTATTTTTCTATAGCCTTGTCGTAGATTTATTGTCTATAGCCTTGTCGACTTATTGTCTATAGCCTTGTCGTAGACTTATTGTCTATAGCCTTGTCGACTTATTGTCTATAGCCTTGTCGTAGACTTATTGTCTATAGCCTTGTCGAGTTATTGTCTATAGCCTTGTCGACTTATTTTTATAGCCTTGTCGTAGACTTATTGTCTATAGCCTTATCGTCGACTTATTGTCTATTGCCTTGTCGACTTATTGTCTATAGTCTTGTCGTAGACTTATTGTCTATAGATTTGTCGTAGACTTCCTTGTCTATAGCCTTGTCGTAGACTTATTGTCTATAGCCTTGTCGACTTATTTTCTATAGCCTTGTCGTAGACTTATTGTCTATATCCTTGTCGACTTATTTTCTATAGCCTTATCGTAGACTTATTGTCTATAGCCTTGTCGACTTATTTTTTATAACTTTGTCGTAGATATATTGTCTATAGCCTTGTCGTAGACTTATTGTCTATAACCTTGTCGACTTATTGTCTTTAGCTTTGTCGTAGACTTATTGTCTATAGCCTTGTCGACTTATTGTCTATAGCCTTGTCATAGACTTATTTTCTATAGCCTTGTCGACTTATTTTCTATAGCCTTGTCGTAGACTTATTGTCTATAGCCTTGTCGACTATTTTTCTATAGCCTTGTCGTAGACTTATTGTCTATAGCCTTGTCGACTTATTTTCTATAGCCTTGTCTTAGACTTATTGTCCATAGCCTTGTCGACTTATTTTTTATAGCCTTGTCGTAGACTTATTGTCCATAGCCTTGTCGACTTATTTTCTGTAGCCTTGTCGTAGACTTATTGTCCATAGCCTTGTCGACTTATTGTCTATAGCCTTGTCGACGTATTTTTCTATAGCCTTGTCGTAGACTTATTGTCTATAGCCTTGTCGACTTATTTTCTATAGCCTTATCGTAGACTTATTGTCTATAGCCTTGTCGACTTATTTTTTATAACTTTGTCGTAGATATATTGTCTATAGCCTTGTCGTAGACTTATTGTCTATAACCTTGTCGACTTATTGTCTTTAGCTTTGTCGTAGACTTATTGTCTATAGCCTTGTCGACTTATTGTCTATAGCCTTGTCATAGACTTATTGTCTATAGCCTTGTCGACTTATTTTCTATAGCCTTGTCGTAGACTTATTGTCTATAGCCTTGTCGTAGACTTATTGTCTATAGCCTTGTCGACTATTTTTCTATAGCCTTGTCGTAGACTTATTGTCTATAGCCTTGTCGACTTATTTTCTATAGCCTTGTCTTAGACTTATTGTCCATAGCCTTGTCGACTTATTTTTTATAGCCTTGTCGTAGACTTATTGTCCATAGCCTTGTCGACTTATTTTCTGTAGCCTTGTCGTAGACTTATTGTCCATAGCCTTGTCGACTTATTGTCTATAGCCTTGTCGACGTATTTTTCTATAGCCTTGTCGTAGATTTATTGTCTATAGCCTTGTCGACTTATTGTCTATAGCCTTGTCGTAGACTTATTGTCTATAGCCTTGTCGACTTATTGTCTATAGCCTTGTCGTAGACTTATTGTCTATAGCCTTGTCGAGTTATTGTCTATAGCCTTGTCGACTTATTTTTATAGCCTTGTCGTAGACTTATTGTCTATAGCCTTATCGTCGACTTATTGTCTATTGCCTTGTCGACTTATTGTCATATCCTTACTATAGACTTATTGTCTACAGTATTATTTTCGACCTATTGCCTATAGTCTTATAGTCGACGTCACTGTATAAGAAATTGGCATATAGTTTTTTTAATTGTAAATGTCATCAGTATCATAATTTCCTGTGTAATGTAGATTTTTTGCAGTTGTCTCCAATATGTTTGTCATTTATTCTTGTAATAAGAATATAACGTCATTTATCTTAAATGTCAGTTCCAAGCTTTTGCATATATGTTATACGCCTACTGCATCCTTGTAATTTCTCCGTTTTATTCCGATGCACTTTGTTTTAGTTTTATTGTCTTATTCAATATATATAATTACATCTGTTATATTGCTATTTCAATAGATGTCCAGTGCTTAAATATATATATATATATATTAAAAGAATAAACTTTGTTCTTATACCACTTAACCAATGCTATTGTGTATAATTCATATTATCATTACTCAACGTTCTTTTTTTAAAAAAAATAAAAATAGTGTTATGTGTACCAGATAGTTAAGAGAAAAGTATATAAATTTTAATGCTGACGAAATGCTTAAATAAGACGCTGGATAAATTCGTTACTACGATTCTAATGCTCGTTACCTTATCATCTCTTCTCTTCCCACATAACTCCGTGAGTTTGGGAATATCAATATTTTGAATAGTGTTTTACGTCACACTCACGGACATCGTTCATACAACCGACCCTACATACATGATGTCACTTTTTCATCTCTTTAACCTTACGTTAACAAAAAATTGGGTCTTCATCACATCCGCAGCAAACTTTATTCTGTTCCTTTTACAAATCTCAATAAACTTTTTCAAGAAGCAAGAATGAACCCCTACACGGATACTTCAACCCCAGAATACATACTGAACTCCATTATAATGGACATCGCTTATCACAGGCTGTTTAAGCCTGCACGCGTTACAAACGATGACTGTTCTAAACAGAAAAGTCTTTTCCTTAAACTTAAATTTACAAATAAAGGCATAGACGCTTTAAACATTGGCAATGTTCTAAATCACAAAAAAGTTCAGTCCTGTATTCCACCATATTTTAAACTGAAGACCACGCCTTGCATTATATATAGCTATACACCTAGCATCGCATCCAAGCTATTCAATTACAAACAGGTTTTGCATTGCCTACACATCAACCATCTTCTACACAACACTGTCACATGTTCATGTGCTTCATCTCCTTTCAAACACAATACTATCGGGCATGTCATTACCGGCGCCGTTTCTATTGTTGAAGATGAAAGCCTCAAAAATCTTATTTTAAGGGGCCCTAAATACCGGGAAGCCTGTTCCTTTAATTGGCGTAAGAATTTCAGTTTAGTTATGGATTCTGTCGAAGATTATGCCAGACGATGGGCCAAACATGAAGACGTAGAACCAGACACTTTGTCTGAATGGCTGAAAGCCATACGATGGTTGATAAAATATCGTATTCGAAAACTTAAAGGGACTATGAAAACACGTTATCTTTCTGTTTTTAATGATCCAGAAGTAGTAACTGAACTGGATAGGTTACATGACCAATATGTACTGGTACCAGCAGACAAAGCCTCAAATAATATAGTATTTATTTGTAAGGCACATTACTATAATTGTTTATTAGAAGAAACTTGGGTTTAATAAGAATTCTGGAAATCCTACATACACACGTAGCTCACTTTCAAAGGACGAGATCCTTCAAAATCACGTGTCCGTATTACACTCATTTTATATACCTACAACGGAGACCGATTTCCAGCTACCACATTTATACTGGATACCTAAACTTAATAAAAACCCATATAAGCAAAGATACATAGCAGGATCCAGCAAATGTTCTACCAAACCTTTATCTTTACTCCTTACCAAGATATTGACAGCTGTTAAAGGAGAAACTTCAAAAATACTGTACAGCTGCTTATTCCAGAAGTGGTGTAAATCAGATGTGGGATACTTAAAAATTCTAAACAGCTTTTAGAAAATTTGAAGGCACACAATTTTTCTCGAATTCACAGTATCAAAACTTATGATTTCTCAACTCTTTACACTACTATTCCACATAAAAAATTAAAAGAAAGACTTTTTAGCATCACAGACAGCTGCTTTTTCACTAAAGGTGGTACCCGAAAATTTAAATATCTAGTGATTGGATATCAGGATACTTATTTCGTCAAACACCACTCTGATTCTACACATAAGTATACTGAAGTTGATATTAAAAACATGCTGGAATTTCTAATAGACAATATATTTGTAATTTCGGAGACGTGGTCTTTCAACAAACTGTCGGCATTCCTATGGGAACCATATGTGCTCCTTTATTGGCCGACCTGCTCCTTTATTCATACGAAGCAGACTTCATTCAGAAACTGCTGAATCAAAAGAAGAAAAAGTTAGCGGTGTCCTTTAATTTGACATTTAGATATATCGACGACGTTTTGTCAATTAATAATGACAATTTTCATACATATGTCAATGCGATATATCCCAGCGAACTAGAAATTAAAAATACAACATAATTAAGTACACACGCTTCATACTTAGACATTTTACTTAATATAAACACAGACGGGAAATTAGCAACTAAGCTATACGATAAACGCGACGATTTCGGCTTTCCCATCGTTAATTTTCCACATTTAAGTAGTAATATCCCTCAGTCACCTTCATAGGGAGTTTATATTTCACAAATGATCCGATATGCCAGGGCGTGCACAACATATGAAGATTTCATATACAGAGGTAAACTACCCACTGACAAATTATTGACACAGGGATATCGAAAACCGCGTTTAATGTCAACGTTCCGCAAATTTTATGGTCGGTATAATAGTCTTGTTTGCGACTACTCTGTTTCACTAAGTGAAATGTTGAGTTGCCTTTTCGTTGGCTGTTGTTGAGACGTCTGTACCAACTGTGACGAGGATACACTCCTCACGTGTTTCATTTGACTTGACTGTGGACTCACGGGGGGTGTGACCGGTCGACAGGGGATGCTTACTCCTCCATGGCACCTGATCCCACCTCTTGGTTTCCAGAGGTCCGTGTTTGTCCTTTTTTACCGGATTTGTATCTATGTCCTGGACATCCTATTGATTTATACGTTGGTATCTGAAATTTTTATACTCAACAATTTATTTTTCAGTTTTATGGTGGCGGCCAGTTTTTATAGGCGGGCTAGAGAACCCAGGAAAGACACCACCGGGCTTCCGCAAGTAGACTGGCAAACATTCTCTCAAAAATCAATTTAGTTTCAAGCGAGAATCGAACCTACGCTGACCAGACATTAGTGACCTCATGGTTCAAATCGCGATGCTCTAACCGCTCGGCCACGGAGGCACATCACAAATAAAAACCATCGAAATTCTTTCGGTTGTTTTTATTCAAAGAATGTGATTTCAGTGGAATTCATCAATGGTACCGTTATTATGATTTTTTGCAGAATTCAAATAAAGTTTATTCTATCTATCGAATGCCTATAACGACATCGATTTCTATTTAGAAAGAGTCAGTCAATGTTCCGTTTGTAATGTGTTTCTCTATAGGAACAAATTAAAAAGCAACGATATAATCTCCAAATAAAGAACATGGTCGTTATAAGGAGGGTTTTATTGCTATACAACACACACACAGACACACACACACACACAGAGACACACACACAGACACACACACAGACAGACACACACACACACAGACACACACACACAGACACACACACACACACAGACACACACACAGACACAGACACACACACACACACAGACACACATACACACACAGACACACACAGACACAGACACACACAGACACACACACATAGACACACAGACAGACACACACAGACACACACACACACACACACAGACACACACACACAGACACACACACACAGACAGACACAGACACACACACTCTCTCACACACACACTCTCTCACACACACACAGACACACACACACACATATATATATATATATATATAGAGAGAGAGAGAGAGAGAGAGAGAGAGAGAGAGAGAGAGAGAGAGAGAGAGAGAGAGAGAGAGAGAGAGAGAGAGAGAGAGAGAGTGCCTGTGTGTGTGTGTGGCCTTGTCCAATGACCATCACATTTCCATTAGCGATTGCATTCACACATTAATCTTTTGTGAACTTTAAATAACATTTAGCAAAATATAAAATTGAAGAGTTTCAACATACAACCACAGATGGTGAGGAACAATTCATTAAAAAATGACCAATCTGGACTCATTATTTAGATTCCGCTATCAGTGCATTACAAATGTTCATATATATATATATATTGAATCACGACGTATATCACCTTTTTGTCGGCGCAGATTCGAGCCCCGCTGGAACCTAAGCTGAATTTTGTGAGAAAAATAAAATAAAAAATAAAACAAAATAAAACATCAAGTACTTCTTATCACCAAAGGTAAAGACGGTAGTACTACATGTACTTTAAACAAAATCAGATTACTCAATACTGAAGTTAGTGAAACGTGATAACTGAAATCTCATTGCCAACTGTTGCATTTCATCTGGAACCCTTATAACTGTATTTCATCACCCACAGAGAAAGAATCGAATATTTCTTTGTTCAAATTTCTTTTAATTTTTGTGTATACATGCAGACTATAATAAAATTAGATCATATTCTTTTATATTGTTTTACTTTCGATATACATGGTTATTCAGTTCTCTAGCTTGACAATTTACGAGATCGACAAAGTCAAAGAATATCTAATAGCTGTATTTCCCATTTCATATTGATTTCCCATCATTTTAACCATCAACTGTCATCGGGTTAATGTTTGTTTTCAACGATTGTCTTCATGCTACATGCCGAAAAGTATTTATTGTTTGTTTGTTTATTGTTGTTTAACTCCGCAAAGTGTTTAATATAGATTGTCATTAATTGTAAATAAAAACAAATGTAAATTTTATGTTTTAAAATGTCAGGATGCATCACCTAAATACTTTCTCTAATCATTTAGTGTGAGATATCTGGAATATGTGTCCAGTTTATTCTCGAGTGAGTGTAGAATGATGGCTACAGGTCTGTTAAGAAAGATTTTAAACCAGCGTCATTTCTTCGTGGGAAGTACAGAACCTTTACTTCTCGTCTATAGATTCAACTTATCCATGGCAACTGATCAAACTTCTCAAACTTCTTCTGATCAAATTTCTATATATCCATGATTGTCCATTCTCTATAGTGTTGTCTTTGTTGTGCGTGGTTCAATTGTGATATTTATTGAAAACTGTAATTTCCAACTACAACTGAATTGAATTGTCTTATTCAGAAGCAAAGATTTAATTTCTCAGATTAACTATCTTTTCTATGCGTAAACATAGGTACTGTCCGCGCGGCTCACTTTGGAAATCGGAAATTCGTTCAGTTTTTTCTTTATTATATCACCTTTGACATAAGTTTTAACCTCCCATTAAGAAAGTTGAGTAATAAATAAATAGAGCACTCAATCCTCAATTATTAAAACCAAGCTTATCCCCAGATATAGATTTGGTAGGCAGTTTTCCATACTAAATCAACATCCTAGTGTTGGTGTCATATTTAGTACATTTCGACAAGTTAACAGGGGAGTTAATGACAATTCTTTTATTATTATTTATTCATCTCTCACATCTTGTGCTAAAAATGGTCAATCATTTAAAACATTATTTATATATAATTAAATCGTTTTGTTATCTTCACCTTTTTCAGTCAAGAAACCTGCTGAGACTGCTTTTGCAATCGACAGTATATTGTGTACCTGTTAACAATTGGACTGTCTACAACTGACGTCATTGAGTACACACAGGAATGCCTTCCACAGCGGACGACATTATTTTAACAATGCGAAGGATTACCCCTACAATACTTCAGTTATTTTCACTTATTCATTTGAATAGATAATAATGAGGTATCGCATTTTAATTACTAGACAACTTATTTCAGTCATTGAAGCCTTCATTACATACTATGATTTCGTTGTATTCGAAATATCGAAGATTCGCCGATTTCCAAAATGAGCCGCGCGGACAGAAGGCATTTACAGCCATTAGAAATAAGTATTTAGGTAAAAACTTTAGTGATAAAGTTAACAGAAAAATTATCTGTAAAACGCTTGTTACTTATTGTGAATAAATATCTTGTCTTGTAACCAAAACCAAGTATTTGACAATTTAGGCCAAGTGATTTACAAATGAATACTTACAATGTCCAGTCTTTTATATATCTGATTTGAAATTTTCAGTTTGAGCTGTGACCTTGCCGTTTGGTTTGAAGATCTTGAAAATCCACGTAGAAATTGTCCAGCATATTTCCTACAGACAATTCATGTCTATACTAAAATCTGGTCGTTCAACAGATATTTAGATTTTAGATTTTCAAACGTATCTGAGACCTTGACCTTGAATCATGTGACCTTTAAACATTTTGAGTTTATGAAACTTGTAAAAGTGAACAACTGTCATGTACATGTCTATGCTAAAAGTGCATAGTTCATAAGATAATGTTACATTCATATGATTTTGAGCACCCCTGGCGAGGTTTTCCATGGAACACTCAGAAATTATGTAAATATTAACTAAAGACTTTGATTACTTCACAATTTTACTCTAGCTTCGAAAGTTACAATGAAGCAAAATGAAACTTCATTCTCTCTCTCTCTCTCTCTCTCTCTCTCTCTCTCTCTCTCTCTCTCTCTCTCTCTCTCTCTCTCTCTCTCTCTCTCTCTCTCTCTCTCTCTCTCTCTCTCTCTCTCAGCTCTACCATACAAATACCATTAAGAACAGTGTCGTCTTTACATAAATTACGTCTTTTGTATAGAACAGTGTCGTCTTTACATAAATTACGTCTTTTGTATAGGAACAAACTATTACAGAAGAAGACAATTATACAACGGAGGAGGATAGGAAAGAGAAAGAATCCACTGCATACATCTTACTTCGGATACACCTTCATTATCACAACATAGAATCGAAGTTATAGAAAGAATATATAATTCGTTATCCTTATTTCCATCAATTTTGTTTTATTTAAATAAATTTAATGTACTGGTACTCCCACGTGGAAGGGTTTATATCAATATGGTCATAATGTTGATAGAAACTTATTTTAGTCAAAATATCAAAGTAATATTCCTGTCTTTATATTCCTGAAATACAGACAGCAATCCAACACTTATAACCCGGCCATGACACCTTCATTGCGTCTATATATCCCAGATGATACAAAGATCCCATATTATAAGTCAACACTAGAATAAAATATTCTTCTTAAATCTGGATTTTGTCTATAGAGATTAATTCTGATATTTATAAGGACATCAACAACCGTTCCCAACTGGAAAATATAATCAACGACAGACAGTTTGATTCCGTCTTTATATATCTGTTTTCTTTCTTCCGTTTCTTGAGACCTATGATGACGGTGACATATTCTGTCGTCTGATATCAGTGTATACTCATCGCATTAAATATCTAAAATAAATTATGTAACAGTTTTTTTTTCATTCATGTGAATTGCATACACATAGAAATGATGTTAAACATTAAAGATTAATGATGACATTCTGTTGAATTCTTATTTTTGTAGTATGAACAACTACTGTTACCACATTGTGAGGCTCATTTCAGCAATGATAATTAAGGATTGTTTTTCATTTTTTAGACTGCTGCACATTGAATTTTTTTCCATAATCCATTGCATTTATACTCGATGCTTTCCAAAAAATGAAAAACAATCCCTATATTTATATAAATTACCAATTTCTGTGAATCTGTATTCAGCTGGCTTTACGGTGGCAGTTTTGCATGTGACGTAACAGCTAAATAGCTGTGTGAGACGAGAAGTAGTTCCCCTTTTCTGTCCAGAAATACTGAATGGAATTAAGGTTTTTCTTATTTCTATGTCATTTTGAAAGAAACTAATGATATGGAAAATTTTGAATAAGTGTCAGATTTGTTTTAAAGTCATTTTAAAATTCAACTATATATATATATATATATATATATATATATATATATATATATATATATATATATATATATATATATATATATATATATATATATTTCCCCTTGTACAAAACTATGTAAAACGAGATCAAAAATGATTTTCAGGAAATTTGTAAATAAATCAACAAATATTGATAATTTATTTCCCTCTCATAATGAACAGTGATCAATTCGAACTCATGTTTCGCTTCGCATTATACACTTTAGAAATCTATGGTAACTGTATATTTTACGGTTGAAAATAATTCACAATAGCTTAACATCCGCATTCAGTTATTGTACGTTATATGTGTTGACAATAATTTGTTTTAATCCAGCAATTATTTGACGTTCATTGAGGTTTGTTCTGTGAAACGTTAATAGCGATTTCCGATTTGTACTTTATTTGGTAATCAAAGATCATAATTGTTAATCAGTTTCCTGTTCTTCATCATTAGCATCGCCATTATTTTCTTTTCAGAAAGATAAAGTATGAAGTTCCAGTCAATTTTTCATGCCAGGACCTTTCCCCTGGAACGATTAGCATCTCATAGATAATAAGACATAAACGACTGTTAACGGAAACATTTATCCGGTTATAGTTTATAACTCGAAATAAATATGGTTATGTTCTGTAAATTTTCCTGTTTTTCATTCAATAGCATGGAATCCTGAAGAAGTAGCCGATTCATAACGCTGAATCATTTCATATTGACATTTTTTTCTTTCTGTGTCACTTTCTGCAAAACAGATCTACATTGTGACGTCACTAGAAACGACCTGTATATTGAACTTCTTAGATGATATGATACGCATTCCGTGAAATGAAACATATGTATATTTAATATCGTGTGACAAGTTGAACTCTCTGTATCAAATCTTACATTCTATATGATCGATTTTAAAATCAAAACCACATAGGCCTACTCTTATATTAATAAATGAGTCACACATTACACGCTGTACTAGTATCTAAAATTCTTTCGGAATATTGATATTAACGTAAATGTATTCAGGTGTCAAATTTAAATCTACAACATTTTGAATTTTGGTGCCCAAATATATTCTTTTATGGAAAAATCAAACATACGTAAATGCAAATAACGTTTTACATTTAAATAAACATGTTATATCTTTCAACAATTTATACACTAGTTAATCTTTTACTGAGTTTCACAAATACAGTAATACAGAAAAAAAACAGCAACAAAAAATACAAATCAGCGGCCCATCCTTGGATGTAATTTACATTTTCTACGTATAA
Source organism: Atrina japonica (assembly GCA_030159075.1). NCBI lineage: Eukaryota > Metazoa > Mollusca > Bivalvia > Pterioida > Pinnidae > Atrina > Atrina japonica. The sequence continues at coordinate 1,579,038 of BROG01000061.1, read as the reverse complement.
ATATTCGAAGTGAGTTTGTACTCAACATTTATCAAACGATATCGGAACAAAGAATCACAATGAAATCGATATTTCCGTTAACAAATACCAAAAAGGTATCCATTGCAGACTCCATCAATCACACATACTAAATATCAAGGACTTAAGTAGCGGATTTGATACCGTATTTTACGGTGTTTTCTGCTTAAATGAAATAGGCAATTTGTATATATTTGTAACGGTAATCGTAATTAACGAGTTATATCAACTAATAAACATTACACTAATTGTCATTGTTTCTACAAATAAATCTCAAGGTCATTCGGTAGTTACTTTGACGCCGTTACAATACCCAATGATGTCAATAAATGTATAGTTATATTAATTCAAACTGAAAATAATCGAAACTTGATACAGGAAGAGAAATGAGGGTTTTCAGAATAAAACTTACTTACAGTCTCTGTTCTTCACTTTTATAGCAGTCCAACAAGTGAAAATAAGTGTTTAATGTATGTTACTAGTTTTTCATAAACAATATTGATATTAATATAGCAAATTATTCATTGGTTAATATATATATATATATATATATATATATATATATATATATATATATATATATATATATATATATATATATATATATATATATATATATATATATATAGTGAAACTTGTATAGAAAGAACCCCTTAGGGACACATCAGAACCAGACTTTATAAGGAGAGAGTCTTTATAGAGATTTTGATTTGTACACTAACCGTAACCCATGACCGGTTGGTCGTTAAAGCTGGTTTTAATATATATATATATAAAGAATGTCACTTTTTAGTTTTTTTAGTTTACCTTTCCATTGCGTTACATGTTTCACATTAAGGACGCTCAGCAAGCAATGTCATCAACAAAAATATAGTGGCAAAGTAAATACTTGTAAAAGTTGTTGATGAGACAAGCTAACAATAAAGTTCAATGGCTAATGCAGAGAATAAATACCTACTCTTTAGTCTGATAAGAACGCAGCAGATACTAGCAATACGAAATGTAAGAATTAAGTTTTGTTAAAGGGGAATTGTTTGTGATGTTGATGTTATTTGTACATTTGTTAAGGTATGTGTTATCCTCTTGTCGAGTTTATATACTGGAGAGCCGGCCTGGCTCAGTCGGTAGCGCGCTCGACTCTTGATCGTGAGGTCGTGAGTTCGAGTTCAGCCGGCGGCAGGTTGGTTTCCTGTCCTTCGGATGAGACAGTAAAACTCGAGGTCCCGTGTTGCAGTAGGTGTCGGCACGTTAAAGAACCCTCACTGCTCAATGGCCGTAAGTGCCGAGCAATTTTGAAAAAAATTTTGGCGTCTCCATATGAGTGAAAGATTCTTGAGTGGGACGTTAGAGAACAATAAACAAACAAACAAACAAACAATCTATACTGGGATTTAGATATTTGAAGGTACAATTCCATGCATCTCTTTCAAAGGTTGGCGATTAACCTACTACTGACTTAGTCGTATGCCTATAACAGTAGACCTACCAATGACAGGACTTGACAGAAGTATTTTAGCCTAATAAGCCTAGGACACTACTTTAAATGTAAATGCTAGATATATTCGGAGCATTGTATAATTTACACAAGCATAATTATTAAGTGAAATAACGGGCCGATCTGTATGGTTTGTCTAGATAACCCGACAATTTCATTTAAGTTGAAGCGTTGTACGACTTGTGGTGTACTGGTAATATCACACACATTAGGCTAGAGTTTAGACTGACATATATTTCTGTATGACTTAGAAATGTTCCAGTGTGTGGTACACGTAATTATCGACAGAATGTGACGCCAGTAGTCTAATAGGCTATAGGGCCTACTTTACTTTACTCGGGGAAGATGTTGTCTCGGTGCCGTTTATGGACTTGCCAGCTTTACACACCCTGACACGGTTCTTTCAAAGAAAAATAAATATTCATACGCATATCACGTGATATGTAATATACATGTCACGTGATATGTAATACACACAGATCATCCATAGGTGTACTGTATATGGGCCAACTCTATATTATATAGGCAGGTATGAGAGAAATCCAGCTAATATCCATGTAAGAAATGATTCGTATTTTTGTTTTAAATCTTGTTCTTTGAGTGCAATATTCGAACAGCAATCTGTTTCATGGATTGGCTTAATGTTGAAATTTATATTATTATACTGAAATATGCCTGTAAACAAATATACCTTGCAATTTTCACATAAAACTACATATATATTACGTTTTAAGAATTGATATTGAATAAGACAGAGGGTTTTTAAAGTTGAATGTTTGATGATAATAAATCCTACGGCACGCTATATTCATTATCATTATTATTAGAATCATCGTCGGATTACCCAATTATCAATGCGATTATTATTTTTTTTTTTCTCCATTCAGATCTTGTGACATCTCCAGCTCAAGAACGGCTATTCCGATTTCGCTATAAGTTTCCGCAGTTATGGATCATCAATAGATCAAGACCCATTTTTATCATTCTTTTCAAAATTCTCCTTTTTCGAGTTATCTCCTTTTTCACTTTTTTAAAACCAATATATCTATTGTCGCATTTGTGTTTTTTTTTATGTGACAACTTCTTTCAAGACTAAAAATCGGCCTCTATTTTCACAAAACTATAACTGGTGTTATGTCGATATGTGTGTAATATTTATGAGCACTAGGTCGTTGCCACTGCCACTACCTGTTGGACCGTTTGATTCCCCGGGGGTGTGCATAAACCCAGTACATGGCATTTCGGTACCAGATGATTACTTTATACTGCTGTAATTTTTCGAGTGGATAGAACCGTTAATTTTAAAAGCTAAGATAGTCATCTTTGTTTTACAGTGGTTGCTTTTAGATTGGTTTTTAATGACATTTGGGCTATTTGTTTTGGCCTTGTCTGATAACAAATCTGCATCTCTTTTAAATTTGGGCTCAACTGATGAAGTCTAATTGACAGATCAAGATCCATTTTTATCATTCTTTTCAAAATTCTCCTTTTTCGAGTTATCTCCCTTTTCACTTTTTTAAAACCAATATATCTATTGTCGCATTTGTGTTTTTTTTTATGTGACAACTTCTTTTAAGACTAAAAATCGGCCTCTATTTTCACAAAACTATAACTGGTGTTATGCCGATATGTGTGTAATATTTATGAGCACTAGGTCGTTGCCACTGCCACTACCTGGTGGTCCGTTTGATTCCCCGGGGGTGTGCATAAACCCAGTACATGGCATTTCGGTACCAGATGATTACTTTATACTGCTGTAATTTTTCGAGTGGATAGAACCGTTAATTTTAAATTCCTCAAAAGCTAAGATAGTCATCTTTGTTTTACAGTGGTTGCTTTTAGATTGGTTTTTAATGACATTTGGGCTATTTGTTTTGGCCTTGCCTGATAACAATTTCTGTTTCGGAAATCTGCATCTCTTTTAAATTTGAGCTCAACTGATGAAGTCTAATTGACAGAAACTATCGTTCAGGGCATTTGTTTTGTCACCTTTTCCTTACAAAACTACTATTTTAGTTTTATTTGTATAATATTTGATATAAACTTTTAAATGAGGGCCTTCGTGGCCGAGTGGTTAAAACATCGCGCTTTGAACCATAAAGTCTCTCGTTTTTGGTCAGCGGTTCCAGTCATGATTTTTGTGAGGTTTTCCAGCTTACTTGTTGGAGGTCAATGGTCGGGTTCTCTCCTCCACAATGGCCGCCACCATATAACTGAAAAACAATTGTTTGGCGTAAAACACTTCAAAATCAAATTATTTTTAATGAAGCATTACACGACAGACATGGCACGTAAAGAATCCTAACTGTAGGATCGCCAGTCTACACAGTATACGCCAAGGATGTGGCTATTCCGTGTATTAAATGCTGGAGACATCTCCAGATAACAGAATAAATATTGCTACGGATAAAAACAACATCAGCAAATCGAAGTACGATGGGTATTCGAAACACTACGTAAATTAGAATTCGACAAATTAGATACAACAACTGTCTCAATACGAAGAACAATTGCGAATCGTAAAAGGATCAGGTGTCCGGAAGGAGTCAGGGTCCCCTGTTAGCATGCCACAATCACAAACATTCAAACAACGAAATCTTAACTTACAAAGAAGTCAGTGTCTCCGTGACTGAGTGAGTCGGCTCGGGTTAGGCTCACTGGAAAGTAAGCCGAATGTGGGGAAAGTTTGCCTGTTTGTTTGCGGGAGGCCCGTGTTCTATTTCCAGGTACACTGTAACCGGGTTCTCTCCTTTACCACTAAAAGTGGCAAACACCATTTAACGGAAACATTGTTCATCGTGGCGCAAAACAACATTCAAAATTTTAAAAAATAGCAACAACACACAAAACAGAGTACAATATATAAAATCAGCTTTTCTGAACAGAAACGAGTGTGTCCACTAATGTCTTCACAAAGACTTCCTCATAGTGGGTGTCGGAAGTGATATATCGGGATATTTTTTACACCGGATTACTAATTCAGGGAATACTTTGTGTACACATTTATTTCTTAATTACATACATTCATCGAGTAATTACAGCCAACCCTTTGGTACCTAGGGAGTCATTTATGTATCATTAACAATAGCAGTTAGTTACTTAATGACTTTTTAATGAAACATTGAAGTTTGCAGAAAATGCAGTTTGATGCCATTCGAAATGAGACAATGAATTTACATAATGTAAAACATAATGATATTTTTATGTAACTTTTATGTAATACTTTTGAGCATGTCTACGACAGCAAATCGAATATCGTATCACTTTACATTATGAAAACCTTTGAAAACACTTATTTACTGTCTAATTATACGTGTACATTGCAGAAAATGGTTGTTTATTGTTTCATTCCAAAATACATCAGTTGATTTCTTAATGTCAATTTCTTCATTGACGTACAATAAACAAACAATTACATCATAACAGGTTTTGAAGAAACATTGTGTGTTTTGAGGTACTGAAATTTAACTTTGCTGTAAGGGATTGGTGCATAATTTATTACATGCCATTTCGAGAATACAGTGTCGGTTTTCGTCAACTTAATGAATAACTTGTTTTTGCGTCATATGACATTGTGGGTTTATTTTTGTCTTTATAATATTTATATACACTAGGTCGTTGTCACTGCTGGTTTAAGTCCCCGAGGGTATACATAAACCTAGTAGTAGTATCTGGTATTTCGGTACCAGCTGATAATCTTATAGTAAAGTAATATTTGGCCATTTGAATTCCCAAATTTTCTGAAACTAAGATAGTCATCTTTTTACGGTGGTTACTCTTAGACGGATTTCGGCTATACTTTTAGATCTATTATTTAGCCATGTATAATACCATTTTCACTTTAGTAAATAGACATACATTTGAAATTGGAGCTCAAATGATGAAGTCTAATTGACAGAAACGATCGTCTTGAGCATTGTAACTTTGGTACTACGTTTATATTTGTTTCAGTTACAAAGGGAATGGTGTTTCAGAAGTAAACACTTAAATGTTTTTCCAGACTTTTTTTTATTAGATTTAAGATTACAATTCGAGCATGCCCAAAACACAGAGAGAGAGAGAGAGAGAGAGAGAGAGAGAGAGAGAGAGAGAGAGAGAGAGAGAGAGAGAGAGAGAGAGAGAGAGAGAGAGAGAGAGAGAGAGAGAGAGAGCGAGAGAGAGAGAGAGAGAGAGAGAGAGAGAGAGAGAGAGAGAGAGAGAGAGAGAGAGAGAGAGAGAGAGAGAGAGAGAGAGAGAGAGAGAGAGAGAGAGAGAGAGAGATTGTTTTCTTTTGCAATCGTTTGTAGTTATAATACAGTGGGACCTCACCTTAAAAACCACTTCAGTCAGACGACCATCTCACTGTTGAAAATTTCATAAATAAATATTAGATTAGCCAAGAATTTCTCTCAGGGGACCACCTCATTAATCGGAGCAATTTGAGTCAGTCGTACAGGTGTTTTAAGTATTAAGGTTCCACTGTAATTTTTATAAGAAATATTACTCAGATACCAAGATATATTAGTATTTCAAGGTTGAGGCCATGGATTCTGTTGGATCACAATGCCTTTGGAGACGTCACCAAATGCCAGCGAAGGGCTTCAAATTTTGGCCTATGCTCCGCACTTACGGCCATTGAGCAGTGAGGGTTCTTTAACGTGCCGACACTAACTGTGACACGTGACCGCGGTTTTTACTGTCTCATCCGAAAGACAGGAAACCAACCTGCCGCTGGCTGGACTCTAACTCAGGACCTCACGATCGAGAGTCGAGCGCGCTACCGTCTGAGTCAGGCTGGGTCTCAAATTGTTAGTAATGGTTTTATACATATATATACTGTACATACATATGTACATATACAATTTCAATCTTCCCTTATTTGACATTTGTGTTCAGTATTTGTAAATCAAAGCAAAAATTATGTTAATATGAATTTTAAACGTAGATTTCTTTTTTTCTGGGCAGGTTATACTGTTATTTCCTTTTTAAAAAGACTATACAGATTTACTTCGGCAATAAAAAGTAAAACAGTTATCATTTATCCAGTACATTTGAACTTTCTACCCCTTTAACTGCAATATTCAGACTCTCAATACAACACAGCAAGGAGAGATAATAACTTTTATTAAAATGAAATTCAAGTACAAAAATGCAATGTGTCTTGATGTGTATATGTGTATATAAGTGCATTACGAAAGACTAATCAATGTTTATCATTTTCCCTATGGAAGCTCTGGACGAACAGGTTGCATCTGAAACAGTCACGACTGTAAAATGCACCTTTTTAAATCATCATGGAAACATAGAAATACGTCCTTTTATAGGTGCACATGCAATGAATGTGTATTGAAATAGAGGTCATTTAATAATGGCAAAAACGAGGAAAATGGCTCATTTGTAGGGTTCAATGAGGAAAATAAAGACTGCAGAAAAATTCTGAAAAAGGGGGAATTCATCAAATTGGGGTGAAATTTTTATCCTTGAATGTAAACCCACTGAAAACAATGCATTAATATTGTAATATCTATGTTCCATTGTATCAATTGCTTTTTGAGACAAGATGCGACATTTTTCTTAGTACAATGTAATTATTTCTTTCGTACATGACACTGGCATTAGGGTCGACATTTTGTTATTTCAACCTCAGAATTCCGTTTATGTTAGCGCAGCTCAATTGTCATAACGTTTACTTTTGCCAGGATATTACGCTCGGGTTTATCTAAACCTGAGCGAAGTTCATATTTTTTTTTTGCAAAGTGCTTTGATTATTCATTAAAAGGGGCATTAGCTGTGTTCACATATTTCGATTTCCAAAATAGAATCAATTTGTATCAATATTAAAAAGGCATTAGCTGTGTTTACCAAAAATAATTACGTCGATTATTTCGATTTTCTTCTACTTTTACTATTTTTAATGTACTTGATATACCATAACAAATAAAAGTAACAATATTCCTACATATTTTGTGAAAATATGGTAAGGTCCATTTGGGTATTCATATGCAAACAGTAAGGTTGAGTTAATCAATTGCAACTGTTAAAGTACGAAACCTGGGTTTCTCAAGCAATTTTCACAAAACATATAGGAACTTGGACATTTTATGCCTGCGTATATCTCTTTTTTGTTATTGCACATCAATCCAAGTAGTAAAAAGGGAAAAACAAAATTTTGAAGAAAAAACCTCAGGTTTTGCCCCTTTAACGTGTGTGTCTTGGGACCCTGTTGACATTGATGATATCTCAGGACCAAATTATCTGCACTTATTCTGTATTTGGTTATATGATTTAAAACAAATATTTGATAAACATCTTTTTGGTATTAAAATGGTTAACATAACAAGATATGATCACGGGGATTGATCATAATAGTCCCCTGGCTAATAATGTGTTGGCCCCATGTGGAATTTTGGAATTTATGTTTTTCTGAAAGCTTATCAAAAATGCAACAAAATGAGCCATGTTAGCACTCTGGCCGTTAGGGCGTTTTGGAGTTTTGGGGTAAAAACCATGGAAATTAACAAAAATTGCTTAAAACTAAAAATCCTCAATTAATCCTGCATTTATGGTCTCTGTTTGCAATGAATGTACTGATTGATATTGTAGATATCTTAAATGACAAATATTGACCCATTTAACAAACATAATTTATCAAATTTTGTGTTTTGGGGTAAAAAATCAGTTTTAAACAGAATCTGTGAAAAAAATATTATACATTAAACCACTTATAACCGATGTTTTACCAAGGTGTTTTTTGGAGGGTATGTTTTTCAGAAAGCCCATCAAAAATGCTACAAATTGTGCTTTGTTAGCACTCTGGCCACTTGGGGGTTTTGGGGTAAAAACCTTAGAAATTAATCCTTCATTTAAGATCTTTTTTGCAATTAGAATAATAATTGTATGGCAGATAGCTTAAATGATATGTGTGAACATAATAAGCAATGAATAGTTTTGTCAAAATTGGTGTTTTGAGGTAAAAACCATGTAAATTAACAAAAATTGCGAAAAACTGGAAAACCTTTATTAATCCTTCAGTCGTTTGCAATGAAAGTACTGGTTGTATGGTAAATATATGGTATAAATGATAAGTATTGATCCATTAAACAATCATTGTGTATCAAATTTGGTGTTTTGGTGTAAAAAACAATTTTTAAAACAGGAATTTGTGAAAAAAGCATTAGACTTTAAGCCATTTATAACCCAGCTTTTACAAACATGTTTTTGGAGGGCATAATTTTCAGAAAGTCTATCAAAATGCTAAAAAATGAGCTTTGTTAGTACTTTAGCTACTTAGGAGTTTTGGGCTAAAATCCATATTAAAAAAATCGGTGAAAATTGGAAATCAATTATATCGCAGATGACTTTAAAATGTACAGTATGGGCATAATAAAGAATGATTGTTTATTACAGTTGGTGTTTTGGGGTAAAAACCATGAACAATTAGCATTGGTAAGTTTTATCACAAAAGTAAACTATAATCGAAGGGTTACTAGCTTTTATAGTTTTCAACACTTCTTATTAAAATTCCCTGCTTTCGCCTTAAAACTCCTAAACCCTCAAACAGCCAGAGTTCTAACATAACCCATTTTGTATCTTTTAAAAGTTTTTGGCAAAGGAATGCCCTCAAAACACCCTTTGTTGAAAGTGGGGTTGTTATTGGTATAAATCTAATATTACATCACAGATTACTGCTTTGAAATTTGGGTTTAGATCCCCAAACACCACATCTGACACACTGATTGTTTAATATACCAATGCCCATCAATAAAAATATCTGCTTTTCCAATATTTTTATAGTGCGAAAAGAGACCATCAATAAAAAATTAATCCTGATTTTCCAATTGTCAGGTCAGTGACCTTTGGTAATGTTTCATCCCAAACCTGCATAACGCCTATGGCTAGAGTGCTAACATGTCTCATTTTGTAGAAATTTTGATATACTTTCAGAGAAACGTGTCATCGAAACTTATCCCTTGATAAAAATTGTGGTAGGCCTACATGTATTTAGTGGCCTAAAGTGAAATAAACTTTTTACAGATTTCTGTTGAAAAATTGGATTTGCGACTTACGCTCAGTCAGGTTGTTAATTTTGATTTAAATGGTAATACGTTTTGCAAAAGTTATATAAAGTAATTATCATCCCATTAATTACGCCTCTGAGTTATTCTCTGTTTTCTATAAATCTGTGTTTGAAAATTATAAAATGATTTTTACTCGTAACGACAATAAATACAAACGGAGTTGCGTAATATTCAAGGCAACCTAAGTTGAATATGTTCAACATATTGGATATTGTCATCTCGTATCCATCACAACTCGTACCTAAGTGAATTCCTTGACTCGTACCGATGTTTTAGCTGACTCGTGCCCATCGATTAACTCAATTCGTGCCCATCGCCCATTTGATTATAGAATTATTTATGAAGGTATACATGTATTTACCAACAAGGTGCCGTTTGGTATTGAAATGACGTACAAATATATGTTGAAATCAATTGGCTTCATAAATACATTGTTGTCAGAGGTATTGTCCCAGATTCTACCCAGTTTTCGGTTATGACAATCTTTATGGGGAAAAAACTTTTTATTCCCACTGGATACTCGTAGGTAGGATAATAAGTAAGAGCGATTATTCTTGTCAGTGTAAATTTAATGTCGTTATTCTTTATTACCTAACATTTGAACGTGTCCAGGTCAAGAAAGGGTTCACGAGACTATATCATGCCAGGTTATATGGATATAAGGTAAATGGGTCGTTACAATTTTCGAGCTTTCGGCGATTTGATTTTTGTTTCGAAAACAAAGAAATTTAAAAACCCGAGTATGCATTGATGTTTATGTAGATGGGCGCCCTCATTGTCGTAAAGCCACGGTCCGGAATCGATCCCACCTCTTGTTTTCCAGAGGTCCGTGTTTGTCCATTTTTACCGGATTTGTATCTATGTCCTGGAAATTCTATTGATTTATACTTTGGTATCTGAGATTTTTGATATGCACTTGCCTGCTCATGGTTTCATGTACCCGAAATCACTCGTAGCTACTAAATATTTATAAAGGAGTAAATGTCTTCAATTTATCCAATCACAGTAGTTGTGATCCACAACGGGAGTTATCGCGAAGTCCGTTGATTTAATACGATTCTGAAATTGTTTAATAGCCACGATGTGATTAAATTTATGCGAATATGTCAAGATAGACGGGGTTTTATGTCATTTATTTACTTATTATTTTATTACTTATTTAAGTAATTATAATTCAAAGACTACTTCCAATATCCCTATAAGACGGTTTATCACGCGCAATGACGATCCTACTAACAGTATATTCCTTACAGATTTATCTAAAAGAACAACTAATTGACACGGCGATTTTCTGTCCCGTCATATAAACAACTGAAAAATCCGACATAGTGATTCCCAAATTTACCATTAATTGTAAACAAACAGTAAAAAGAGCCCCATCGTCATAAAACCATGGTCCGTGGTTTCATGTGCCCGAAATCACTGGTGCATATATTTTTTTATTATTCATGAAACTTCGGCCAATGCGAGTAAACGGTGCTCGCTCATTACCCTAAAAAATAACCCAGATATATTTTCACAATAGAAAAAAAAATATTCAACTGTTAGTAATGGTCATGTCGTACAAGTTACACATGTTTCAGTAGGCTTAAATATATAGCTATATACATGGCAATTGTGTGATGTTTGCCAGCAGTGCAATTTAGTTTGAAAATTACGGCGTTTTCGATTGCATGTTTCTGAATTGAGATTGGTCCGAGTTTATCAACTTCCACAAAGAGGTAAACACGTTGTCATACAGGTAACAAATAAACAATCTGTCAAGGTTATTTATATAACACTTCTGTTCAATCATTGAATCTCCACTGGTTTGGAGAATACCAATACTTTCTATTGCTTTTATGTATTTAATTTGAAAGTGGTAAAAGTATATGTAAAGAAATACAATATTTGTTTAGAAAAATGAATAATTGCCGTTTTCGGTGAAATACTTCTCACAATTTGACGTACATTCAAGTTTGACATTCTTTCCATATCGATGAAACAGCAGTGAACGGTGCACGTGCGATCGCTAATTAGGGGTGTTTGTATCACGTTGTTTTTAATCATATTCTGACTAATATTGCAGTGTATGGGTGCACTAGTTTTGATTAGTATGTCTTTAAATTGTATAATGTGTGAATCGGAGATCTTTTTACCATATTTAATGTAGTATAATTTGTGTGATCATGGACCTTTAAACACATCGCAAAAAGTCATAATAAATAAAGGATTATTTGACATTTTCCAAATTACATCGATTTTGTTACTATTTTATGGGTTTACCCAAAATATCTTGAACATCCCAAGGGCTAGAGAGCTAATATGGCTTATTTGGTAGCATTTTCCCGTTAAGCTTTCTGACAAATATACCCTCCAAAATACCCCTTGGTAAAGAATAGGGTCTTTTGTGGCCAAGTCTATTTTTTTCACAGATTTCTGTTTAAAAAAATGTTTTTTAGTCCTTAAAACATCAAATTTGTACGATAATGATTGTATAATGTGCCAAGACTTCTCAATTTAGATATCTGTCATACAATCATCAAACTCATTGTAAAAAGTGGCAATTAATTAAGGACTTATTGAGATTTTCCAGTTTTTGTAATCTTTTTTATTGTTTTGTCTCAAAACTCTTAAATGTCCTAAATGCCTCATTTTGTAGTCTTTTTGGTACGCTTTCAGATAAACATACCCTCTAAAAATCCCACACACCTTGGTGAAAACATGGGTTATAAGTGGTTTAATGTATAATACATTTTTCACAGATTTCTGTTTAAAATCTTATTTTTTACCCCAAAACACAAAATTTGATAGACAATGGTTGTTAAATGGGCCAATATTTGTCATTTAAGACATCTAAAATACAACCAGTACTTTCATTGCAAACAGAGAGCATAATTGAGGGATAAATTGAGGTTTTTCAATTTTCAGCGATTTTTGTTTATTCTCTATGGTTTTTACCCCAAAACTCCTAAACGTCCCAACGGCCCGAGTGCTAACATGGCTCATTTTGTAGCATTTTTCATAAGCTTTCAGAAAATCACAACCATCAAAATTCCCCCTTGGGGTAACAGGGGTTATTGGACTTCGACAATATCTCATTTTTCGCTTTTGGTCAGGTGAGCTAATAATATACACTCTACACTTAAATGTATGGTATTTTTGTCCTTTCACAATTTGATTACGTCCACATGCTTTATGATTATAGAATAAGCCTTCAACTATTAAAAACTGAAGAAGGAAAACATCTCCGATCTCTACAGAACTTTATTTCCGAACTTCTCTCAGTATATTTAACATCACTGTAATTAACAAATTCATTGCCAGAATCAACCAGTGCCATTTAAAATCAACATTACTAATGACTTATATAATTGACGCCTACATTTGTAGAATAATCGACGTTTTGATGAAAGTGACTTGATAAAAATTACTTAACGTATATATATATATATAAACATACATACATACATATGTACATACATACGTACATACATACATACATATGTACATACGTACGTACAAACATTGGAATCTCGTTAAGATAACGGGAATTCGAGATAACCGAAATTTTAATTAACATATTTATGTACACCCAAACAATTGAACCGACCATTCAACTTAGACATATCCGGAATTTAAACTCACCTGATTTCGACATAACGAGACCACACACACACACATACATACATTGTAAATATATTACCAAATGATTTTTTTAACATTCGCTTGAAATACACATTACCCATTGTTTATCATTGGTGTCCGCCATGACAGTTAGATGTAAATTAAATTGATTAATGTAATCAATTTAGCACATGAAAATACGGACCAAAACTGATAAAAAACAAGAGGGATCTTGGCGACCACCATGGAATGTTCTATGTCTGATCTGTGTCTCATCATTGAATTTGAACTTAAATCCATATTTCTGTGAAATATTTTTTCACAAGATTAAAGCTGTCGGTCATGTTGGATTCCGATTTCTCTGAAAATGTAATATGCAGAACTAGACCTAAAGGGGAACCTTTATATCCAATTTCAAGTAGATCCCTTCAGTCCCTTCTGAGAAATAGCAGTAAAAATCTTCCTTAGGTCAAAATCCAAGATGGCCGCCTGTCAGCCATATTGGATTCCGATCTCTCTAAAAATATCCTTTCTAAATACTAAAGGTAACAATAATTGTTCAGGGCAGACGGACGACGGACTGACGACGGACGGACCACGGATGCAGGGCCATATGAATAGCCAAACATCTGTTGATGGTGGGGTAAAAATACAGTTGAACACAGATATATTGAAATTGAAGGGGAATAGATTTTCCTTTAAAATGAACAGGTTATTTTGGTAACAAAGAAATCTGGCCGGGGAATCAAAATAATTTCAAATAAATCATGATTTCAATGTAAACGGTTTCAATATAAGTGGGTACGACTGTAAGTAATTTGTTACTTAACAATTTGTTCAAAGAAAACATAGTTACGAGAATATTTTTGGTGAAAAAATTCAAATAATAGATTCAACATGAAGGACATTTATCTATGTACATGTTAAGATCTTTGTAAAATATAAAATTATCCGAGTTGTGGATGGTAGTTACCATTTGTGATTTTGTTTTAGTGAAAACAGTAACGATACCAATAATATTAATTGTAGCAAAATGGAAAGGAAAGTCACAAAAAAACGTTTAATCAAATCAAAATATGATACATACGACAACAGAAATATGTTCGTGAAACTGAAACACAAATTATTACAAATATTCTGACTTTTCAATACAAAGATAAGGAAACACCAAGCAAAAATAAACAGAACAAATTCAATAAACATGTTTGTAAGTAATATCCCTTTATGGGCAAATTATTTCAAATCACACTATCATTGTGTATAACGCATCACATTAACATTTAGTAAATATAAATATATATATATATATATATATATATATATATATATATATATATATATATATATATTGTATATATACTTGTGAATACTGACATCAATGCAATGCTGACGTTATGTACAGTACAGGATAAAAGTACGGTACATGATACATTAGTCTGACGTCAATACAAGTGTTTGTAGTATTTTGACATCAAACGACACTTAGTTTTCTGACATTATGTAAAAACTGTTGCAGAGTGTTGATATCACAGACATTTTTGTTGTAGCGTGCTGACATCATAAGATATCAAAGTGTAGCAGGGCAATGACAGCATGTCATTACGTTTTGATGTGCGAGTTAAAATTATGGTTAATGTTAACATGTGTGGCCCAATTAATTCATTCACTACACAATCTGCATAAGTCATTCTTTTATTGCAACAGATTTAAAACAGATTTCTCATTTCAAATTGGACATGTTTTAGAACTGTAAAAACATTGATGTGTATTAGGATTCTTTGCTCGTGACTTGTGTTTTGCACGTGTAAGTTTTATAAGGGTCGGGATGTAAAATAAATATAAAACGTAAAGGAAACAAAAAAACACATGTTTGGTGAAATATGACAACACTGTTGTTTACGATATTGACTTAAGGATGACATATTGTTTTAATATGTTGACATTCCAGTGTTTACTGTTTTATACTGAAATCTTTGGGTCAATGCTAGAGTATGCAGTATGTTGTAGTTGACAGAAAACTAAAAACAAAAATCAAAATCTAGACCAATCAAATCACTGCACAGAAATCTATACTTCAGTTACTTAAACATAGCAAATAAAAATACAAAAACAAGAGACAACAAAATTGTATTTCAATTCACTTTCCATGTAGAGAACATTTGAATTCAACATCAAGTGTTCTGTATAATTATGCTCAATTAATGAAACATTTATTCAAAAAAATGAATACATTTTCTAATATCATGATTATAAATTTGCTCTGGATTAAAGAGACAGACTGTCAAAAAAATCATTGAAATGACCAAACGCAACCAAGGAAAGATAACTCGTTCTAAAGACAACCATGATACATTGTATATATTGAATGACAAGTGTGAATTGAGCCATTTAACTATTTTGGTGGATACGCTAATATATTTAAAGACATTACATATATCTAGTTTACATAGTTTGTATTCTAGTACACATATAAATCTCACAAAAGACATGAATATACTTTTCTTTAACATATTGTATGAAATTTTCATCTGAACAAAGATATATCTACCAAAATCAACACTGTTGTCAAATTCAGAAAACCTTTGATATACTGTTAACCTTCATTATAAGTGCTACAACAGGAGATTAGCTTTCTTTATGGTCAGTAAATAGAGCTATTGGCAACCACAAATTATTATGTTCTATGTAAAGTGAAACATGTAACGTTGAACAACACAGTCAGATTTGACCAACTCTTGGTTATTTTTGTTGTGCCATTGAGTGAGTAAATGTATTTATATTCAAGTATTTTATTTCTGTTTTAATAATGAAAACAAAATCAAAGAAAGTCAGGCAGATGAATGTCAATGTACAACTGGTAATTCTTTGTTCACAGGATGTTTACTAAAATGCTGATCACTAAGTACTGACAATACACTGAAATAAGTAACAGACCATATACTTTTTACTTTTAAAGTTTGTTTCCGTTTAATTTTCGCCCTTAGACAAGAGGGCGAATTTAAAATGAAAGCACAATTTTCAAGCTAGATTATTCAAGTAAGGACTTACATGTACACGCAATCGATGAGGCTTAATGGTGATTTAGGGTAAATTTAAGGCGAGTGAATAAGCTGTCTCTTGTGAAAGGTCGAGAATAACCAGTGGCAAAAAAAAATCCAGGAAAACATTATATCTATATAAGTTTGCTCAAATCAACAAAAATACGTAATAAGAGAAACATAAGTAACTTAAACTATGTATTAATTAAATATTGATAATAAATTAATTAATTAAGTATACAATGCTGGACAACTTGTTAGCAACATCACCTCCATACATAATACTATACAATGTCATATAAAATTTAATATATTCCTTGAATATGATACGACCTTGTTCTTAATAGCATTGTCAGAGTAGAGATTGTTGTGAAATAGAAAACTGAAGCATAAAAACCTAGTAATTTATATTATTCTTATTTCATCCACCCCTAAAAATAATGAACTCTACTTAAAATCAATGTCACAGGACATTCTAAATGTGTCTCTAAAGGGTGTATGGGTTAATGCAGAGCAGAAGTGTGTGAAATAGATACGCAAACCCAAGCATACAGACTTAAAGAACTTTTTCTTCTTTTGATTCAGCAGTTTCTGAATGAAGTCTGCTTCGTATGAATAAAGGAACAGGTCGGCCAATAAAGGAGCACAATTAGTTCCCATAGGAATGCCGACAGTTTGTTGAAAGACCACGTCTCCGAACATTACAAACATATCAATTACAAAGAAAACGTGGTCAATTCATTGTCAATATCTTACATATTAATGCAATCATGATGGAAATGCTAGTTATATATATTGGGGATTTGCGAGCTACGTTGTCCTTCAACAACTCTTGTTTTACCTTCCTGATGCATATACTAAAATCCATAGAAGCTGGCGGGGTGGTGTCTTATGAACCCTTTATTGGCGTGGGCGAGTTTGAATTTTAGGTAATAAGTATACCATTAAAAGAACACTGACTGGAGTAATTGTTCCTAATTGTCACAACACATACAAGAGTATCCAGTGAGGAAAAAAAAATTTTTCCGATGCAGTTTGTCATAACAGAAAAGTGAGTAGAATCATCCATATGATAATCAAAAGGTTGCTCCGCCCCGCCATCTTATGTGAATGGGACAATATAGGGAAACATTATTTTGTTAACTACCGGTACATCAGACTTTGACAAATACTGTGTTTTTATTTCAAATAGAAATTGGAACATGTAAAACAATAAAAAAAAATAACAATGGGCAAAGGGGCCTTATGGTGCTAATCTGGCATATACGGTAAATCATGCAACAATGCAACTGATATTTTTGTGTTTACCTTATAGGTGCCTGTGACCTGGAACTTTGACTTCAATACCTTGAACCTTAGATATTTCCTAACATATTCTCACATATATATCTTTATACTAAAGGTCAACAAGTTTTTAAACAACAAGCCATTTGTATAAAACAGTGCCCTTTATCATTTCAAGCATGTGTTAAAAGCTAGTTGATGAACAGATTTCATTGTCATTTGTAAACCATGTAGATATTGACTAAATACCTAATACACTTTGAAAGTGGTCTCATTCATTGGTTAATGAGATGATTATTTAGGGCGTAGCAAGTTTAAAGCCTATTTTGCTTCTCTTGGAACCCCTGTGGGAACCGCTATTTCTGTTTTGAAACCCTTCCTAGAAACAAGATTCCTGCAAAATTTATTTGAAATCTGTTCAAAGGTTCTTGAGAGAAAGTTGGAAATGTTAATGGATAGATGAAGGACACCGATGGACAACACACTATGGGCTTCACAAACAGCACACCTTCAGATCAGGTAAGCTAACAATCAATTTCTTTAAATCACAAATTATGTGGAAGAAAGTGATTTCCAGACTAATAATACATCTCACATTATAAAGAGTAAATGACAGTCAAAAGTACAAATTCTGGAACTGTAAGCTTAAATTACTAAACTAAACGGGCGAGACACGATTCCACCAAAATTAACAAAATATTTTGAGCATAGAATGTGCTAAATTCCTAAATTACTATCATATCTAAACTATATTATATGCTCGCAGTGATTCCATATATATAATATGTACTAGTTTCGTAATCATATTTCTTTTTATTATGACGTTAATACTTCAAAAAATAAATTAAGGAATCAATTCTTCCTCACGTGAAAATTTCATGTTATTTGGAAATACCACATATACAAGGATTTTTGGTAGGATTGAATTTTAGGATTTTTTTCAGTACATGATTATTACATGTATTAGCATTGTAACCGGGTTTTTTTGTACTAACGGTATGAGCTTAATATTTTTTCATTATAATTATTGATTTATCAACTTTACCCATACCATAGCAAATTAAGTATCTACATTTTTTTCTAAATAAATTTACAAAAATCATATTCACTTCAATTAAAAAGCATTTATGCAGATAGCATGGCATTGGTAAATATTGTACTGGATAAAAAATAATACATACAGACCAGGACTCAAAGTCACCAAAATTTCTCAATATACCAGCATTTATATTTTTCATTTTATTTTTATGCTTATATTTGTAGAATACATGTATATATAAATATATATATATATATATGCTTTCATCTTTTTAACAAAAAAAAATTAGATGAGCTTAAGTATCAAGTCAACCTCCCGACTTCAGGGCCCTGAGATAGAATAAAGTATCTTGAGTTATTTAATTTTGATGATAGTTTTAAGAAATATTATATATGGCATTAAAAGAGGAACAACTCTGTTGTACATATCTAAATATGAAAACCACAGATACCGAAGCATTAAGCTTCGGCATCTTCAGGAGACAAATATACAAAACTGCAGAATATTTGTCATGCAGTGACCTCTGAAAATCCAGAAGTGGGATCAAGCGCCATATGGAAGTAAGTTTCTCCTGTGAAAGTATAATGTATTGTCTTCATTCTACATAAATTTAAGTAATTAAATGGCATTATTCAAATTAACTTTTAGTTTTTGAAGTCCAATCTAATAAAGTTACTGATCATAGATTCTATCCAAAAGTTTATACTTAAAAGAATTAGTTGAGTTCCTACATCTATAATTTCCAAGAAGAATAGTAATCCATCACAAGTAAATGTTACAAATATTCAATGCTATCTAATTTACCCCCCAAAATAAGTGGACTCTACCCAAGGTCAATGACATATGTCAGTCTAATCATGTTTAAAAATGGGTTATCTCAATTATTCTTTGAATACAGGTATCGATATGATTTTCTTTCCTTTAGTTTAAGGTATATCCACCACCACCTTGCTATACAAAATGCAGACATATCCCAGATATAAACTCAAGCAAACATTGTCTCTAATAAAACAAAACTAAATAACAACAAATTGAGGAATAGATAAAGTTCCTGGATTTCTGCGTAAGATGCTCTACTTTTTCCAAATATAGTTTTGTCCGAAATTAAGTATAAATTTTAAACATACAAATAACAATTATAAACAAAATATTCATCACATGAGCAAAATTTCATAAATAAAAGACATCAAATTTACATAATAGTGGAATAATCATAAAACATTGCTTTCCTGTAATGTCTGCACCATGCAGTTAGTTCAAATACAATGTATTTATGTAACAAAACCATGGACATTATGATATAATTGTTAAAATAATTATTCTACAGGTGAAACAAGAAAAAATGGTTCTATATACAAAAAGATGTTTGTGTTAATCTCCCATAAAATAAAATGTTCAAAGAAAAAGAAACTTCTTTTATAAAAAGTTAAAATGAAGAAGTACCAATTAATAATCGAAACTCAAGTCCATTAGAACATGACTAATTAGATGTATAAATGGTCTCAACATGAAGAACAATTGAAATTCCAAACAAGATCAGGTGTCTGGAAGCAGTCTAAAATCTACAAATTCACTTTCTTCAAACATTCTTTTACTATATTCCCACGTTCAAATGTCTATCTAAAAAAAAAACCAAATAGGTGTCACACCCACTTTAGTAAGTTTCTCATTCATGTCCCGACATCATTAAGTTGATTTCCAAGCTACAGAAATATCTGTCTACTAAAAAAATACCAAAAGTGTGGTAGTAGTGTCATTTAATAGCATCCGGCTATTACAATTAATCTCATGTCATCTAATGAAACATTTACAAACAATATATTTATACATTTAATAACAATTTAACAGCAATTTAGTCAACAATATATACAAATACCTGCAACGTAACTGTTCAGCACCCTTGTTACTACAAAATATTCATCAGCCAATACCAGAATGCAAAACGAAACCTGTATCATGTCAATAAGTATATGTCTGAAATAAAAAACTTTTGCAAAGCAAATTTATGATTTTTTTTCTTGTATACGACTACATATAAATCTATTACTCAATTATAACATAATAGTTTGTAATTACAACATGTACAATGAGGTAAACGTTTGAAAGAAAAAAAATCAACAT
Source organism: Atrina japonica (assembly GCA_030159075.1). NCBI lineage: Eukaryota > Metazoa > Mollusca > Bivalvia > Pterioida > Pinnidae > Atrina > Atrina japonica. The sequence continues at coordinate 1,558,380 of BROG01000061.1, read as the reverse complement.
TTGGGCCATTCAATAAATGAACACAAACTATCCTTGCATATCTGAAATGATAAAAATAAAAATGATAATAAATGGGATTGTTCACGGACCCAAACAAAGCAGACAACTGCAAAATGACTAGACAAATATGCAGTCAGGTAACTCTTCAACCTGAAGCCACATTTGGTCCTGCCCATTTCAAAAGAATGGTTTAGTCCACTGTCAGAGTTCAGGGATGTATGGATTAAGAATCAAAATTTTATGATAATTTTACATGCAATGATAAGTTTTTCATGCCTCGACTATGACAGTTGGCCATACTTTATTGATTTAGGTGAGTCTAAATGTGCCCATAGGGGTTGATAATTTAATGAGATTTATAATTGCTGTGAAGCTTTGTGTTTTGATTTATAGGTAGGGATCAACATTTTTATTTTGTATAAAATAGATTTTTTGAGAATTATTAAACATCAACAAAAGTTACTAAAACATATGCAAAAATCTTTTGAATAAATTAAAAACCATCTACCATCCTATTGGTCTTTTTCATTCCCGTTTGTTGTTAGAGACATTTTTCAAGTTGTTCCAGTCCATTCAGTTTTGTCTGAATAGTTTGTTCAGATCAAGTGACTTCAACAGAAAGTCAGCCGAGGTCACTTTTATTTTTTTTAACATTGACAACATATTGATATCGTGTTTCAGTTTATCTGTATTCAATAAAGTTTAGCTAAATGTTCTCCCCTGTAAAAACGTAAAGTCTCATCACATTCCTGTAGGCCACGTTTCAAATCTGCAACCTATCACTGAATGACATCCATATTCCAGGGCACGGCACCATAAAACCTGCTCAGCCAATCAGATTTCAGGAATAGCCAAAGTTGAGTAAAAATTTTAGACTTACGTAATTCTAATTGTTTTATGGTGCCAGGTCCAGGTTTAGATATACAATAATCTTCTTAACCAGAAGTGAAAGTACTTGCATTTTCTTCTTTGAAACTGCATACTATCATGCCAAACCATAGCAAACTAGAACATCTAGAAACAATATGTGTTTGTGAAACACAAATGCCCCCAGTCCCAAAAATATTTTGCAATGTCCTACATTTTGACCTCACCCCACCCCCAGGGGCATGTGATGTCAGTGAAGAGTGAGCAACCCTTAGATGAACTTACAGGGTAAGTTTGGTTACTGTATCACAATCCAAACTTAAATTATTGCACTTTATATGTAAGCAGGACGGAATTATGGGCAGACAAAACCTACAGACAGATGGACGTTCCAAGCACTAGATGCCCCCCCCCAAGGACGTTTCAGGCTAAAGGCATAAAAAGGTCAATTAAGGAAGTATATTTCTAAAACAGTGAAAAGAATATTGTTTTTATGTTAATAGAGTTAATTCATATTATCAAAAAATAAATGAAATTCTATGAAATTTAGTGATTAATGATTTTAAAACCAAAAGACATACCTTTATGCTATATCTATACCTCAAATTAATTTCTGTCTCATTATTTTGGTAATTTGTTATCTGTTTACCAAGGCATCGCAGTGAATTTATCAATCCGCTACCAGCTACCTAGAAAGCTAGCCTGGTATAAACCAATGTGACAGATGGACAGACACAGAAAAAGATGCAAATATAATCATATTACTATATACATTGAAATTACACCATCGATATTCACTTATACATGTTAAAATGAATTGTCTTACTTTTTATACCTTTTTCATATCATATGATGCACAGTACATCTTCAATCATTATCTACACAAGAACAAATTAGACTTCCTTACTCATAATGTATTTTAAAAATATTGAAAAAAAATAATACTTTATCTTTTTCATATCATATGATGCACAGTACGTCTTCAATCATTATCTACACAAGAACAAATTAGTCTTCGTAACTCATAATGTATTCTAAAAATATTGAAAAATAAAATAATAATAATGGTTTTGAACACCTCCTCCCTCTGTCACTGGGGAATGAAATTCATGTGTGTTTTAAAGCCTTTGTTTTTTTAACATTCCTATTTTTTCAAATGTAAATTGTCTAAAAAATTAAATATGACTTTGTAATCTCATCGACCCCTGAGGTCACAGTTAGACTCATCCAAATCACATAGATAGCATGGTCTACTGTCATAATTCAGGAGTGAGAAAGCAAATATTATGTGTGAAATATTTACAGGATTTAGATTCAAAATCATACACTTCCAAACAGTGGACTTCATCATTCTTTGAAATGGGTTAGTTCAAATTTGGCTACAGGGGTCAATGAGTTAACTCATCAACCCCTGTAGCCATTTTTGGACTCACCCATTTCATAGAATGGTGATTTCATTGTTATGATTTAGAATCCAAATTTCAAGATAATTTTACAGGCAATAATGACCTGTTCACTCCTGAATTATGATAATAGAACATCCTATTTATTAATTTGGGCGAGTCTAAATGTGACCTCAGGGATTGATGAGTTAAGGAGATTATTGCAACATTAACAAAAATAATTCCTGAAACAATTTTGCTCTTTGAATATGATGCTAGTATGTCTTACTAAATATCAAATCTCAAACCTTGAGGTACTATGTCACAAAAGAACAGAGTAAAGTAATAATGATGCAAGATGAAGTAAAGAATGACTTCATGACTTCTGCATGTAAGTTACGGGAGTTACTGACATCATGAAAGGCATTACATTTAAATGGCAATCTATTTCACTTAAAAAATCAATACTTAAAGCTCGTTTATAAAACATTTTGAAATACACGTACTCTAGAATCAGAAAATTTCATTGAGATTTTAACATTATTCATTTCAATGTTCTCAATTATCGTCCGTATTTCTGTATTTTGTACTCTTCTGTACTATACTTCCTGTAATTATATATATATATATATATATATATATATATATATATATACATATATATATATACACATATCCCCATTTTCCTTTTTGAATTGAAAACAAAAACAAAAAACAAATTGACTTAAACACACTATGATACAGTGTCAAGAGCACATACCTCAGAATAAATGAGAGAATTTCAATGTACGTGTAGTTTACTAGAGTGAAACCATTTGGCTGATTCATCTGTTAAATAAAACCTCTATTGAGAGACCACCTGTCTTCTAAGACCACATTTGACAGAGACAGACTGGGCGGTCTATCAAGACAGGTTTCACTGTTTTGTGGAAACAATTTTGGTGAAGATGAATTAAAGGATCATGACAAATGATAATGATAATATGTTTTGTTGCAGACTAAGGAAGGGCAGAAATGATAAATCTATCTTATTCTACTGAATAAGAAAAATGTTAACGAATTTGTTTTAATATGTAAAACAACAAAATTTAATGCAATGAAATTTTCTGATTCTAGAGTATTTTTATAACAAGTCCAAATATGTTTGCATTTTTTTTTTTTTTTTTTTTTTTTTTTTTTTTGTATTGATAGAATATTTGCTTTGCTCATATTATAGAATTAGTTGAATGGGAATGTTCAATGCTTAAATAAATAAAAGTTAATTAAATGAACAGATAAATAAAAAACATTTCTGATTAATTGTCATATTTTCAGGTATTAATTCATGAATGTATTCGCAAGTTTTACACAAATTTTCATGGTAGAATTGGCTAACAGACATGGAGGCTTATCAATTTCACTGTATTGTTTAAATTTCATATCTTTAGTTTATTTTTTAATGAAAATCTATATACGGTTCTAAATTAAGTGTTCATATTTCCCAAACTCCAATAATCCAATGTAAACAACTAGATAAGTGTTAATGGCAATGGCCATATGGGACATAACAGTAATTTAGCACCCACACATTTTGGTACCAAGAAAAAATTGGAACGTGATCAAGACACAGCAATAACTGGCATTCATACACAGTAAAAAAAAAACCAACTCTGATAGAATAATGAGCCACAAAAACAAAATGAAAAGATGACACAGAATGAATCTTAAGAATTTGCCATTCAAAATGTGGGTATCCAAAACAAATTGACTGAAAAACACATGACATGACATTAATATGCATATCATGCAATTTTCTGTCCATTTCTGCTGAAATAACTACACCCAAACTGGGAAATTTAAAGATCCGTTCCTTCAATCATAATGACAATGATATGATGGATTTCTATTTAATCATAGTTCACAGGCGATAAAAAATCAATTTATGTCTGTATAATTGTTCACATAACAGTTTTGTTGAAGACACGCTCATGGAATAACTGGCAACTGTGACAATCTTCAGAACTACAACGTAATGTTGATATACCACTCCAATATCTCAGCTCTCTTTGTGTTTGATGGAAGATATTCCATTCTGGCATGTACAATGAGCGATCACGTGTCTAGTTGCTAGTGGCTTAACTTTAGTCTCCTCCACTTCCTGTAAATTTCCGATCTCACGTAAACCTGACCACTTGTATGCCTGTAAAATATTACAAAATAAAGTAATATGAAAATCATATACAGTCGAGACTCCCTGAGTGACCCCTGTAGATTAAGACTCCCTCTGTCTTAAGTGAACTGTATCGAAGGTGCCTTAACAGTATTTCCTATATATTAACTAGTCTTAATTAAGTGACCCCCCCCCCCATTTTATATCACCAAGATTTGCAAGTCCCTTTGACAATCACTTAAGATACTGTTAGTCTCTACTGAATATACAAAAGGATTAACCATCAGGAGGTACATGTAAAAGGGGTGAGAAGGTAGACAAATTTGATAAGCATCACTTGTTGACCAATCACACCTACCAAGAGTCCACAGTCTCAGTTTATATTTATGTTTAAAATATGTTCCTATACACAAGATGCTCATATCTCACCTGCAAATATTAGAACAAGAGGCCCAGTGGGCCTTAAAAAACTCACCTGTCAAATCTGGTCATCATCGCAGAAAAAGTAAAAATGTCTAAATGATGATACAAAAATTATATTTTCTGTTTACTTAGATGTTTTTAAAGACCTCTTTTGCAAACCTAATGGGAACTAGCCTCTTTTCATTTGCAAACATTATGCAGTTTTATCATGGTTATACTGAGGTAGTTTCTGCCAAAACCTACACAAAAGATGATAGCAATCGGTCCACCCATAGCCTTAGGGCAAGGCGAGCTAAAAAGTTTTATTGCCATCGTTCCCATAGCACAAGTTTGCATGGTGTAGCGTGACAAGCTGAATTTCAAAGTACCGTAGCTGATTCATTGTTAGACAACTGCTGAAACCAATATATGATATAAAAAATGGCTAGGTTATCAGATCATCTTATTAAAGCCATAATTTTTTTAGATAATGCAAAGAGTGATATTATTTTACTTAATAGAAACAAAATAAATTTTATGAATTTCAGTGAAAAGGCACTTTAATCAGTGTGTGTGAGTGTGTGTGTGTGTGTGTGTGTGTGTGTGTGTGTGTATGTGTGTGTATTTTCATTTCACACAATACTTTATGGGATAAAATGTGTATATTCCAATAGATCTAGCAAAATTACATAATGACTGAACATTGGATATACCTTGAATCCAACAAAATGATAAAAATTTTGTAAACAACTTCTAGTATTTCTACATTTAAATAACCTTTTGAAGTGATATTTAAAGATGAAGATAAGGAATGTTAAAGTGTTAAGGTTGTAAACAAAACAAAGTGACATAAACGTAAATATACACAGATTTCCTGTATCAAATTCCTATACATATTCTTAATTGTTGTTGCCACAGTATAAAAAAAAATTTTGATAGAGAATAATGCGATAATTATACTGATTTTGTAATCGGTTATTGCATAACTTACATAATTTTTTTTCAATTATTGCAGTTTAATGTCTATGCATGTGATGAGAATTGTTATACTGATCAAAACCAAAACTTGGCAAATTTCCAAGCTAAACAATCACAAGGACTTTTTTTTCTTATTAGTAGTAGTTCGGGTATAACTGTAACCACACATTATTGTCATTTCATCAGTTAGAATATGAAACACATTTAAATTTTAAATGGTTTGGTAAAAACAAAAAAACAACAAAATAATCCAAGATTACAAACTCACCTCACAAAAATATCATTTACATTCCCTGTTAACTTGACTTCAAATCTAAGCCACACTATTGAAAATAAACTCTTTTAAGCCACACTTCTGAAAATAGACTCTTCTATGCCACACTATTAAAAATGCTCTTCTATGCCACACTATTGAAAATACTTTTCTATGCCACACTATTGAAAATAGACTCTTCTAAGCCACACTATTGAAAATAGACTCTTCTAAGCCATACTACTGAAAATAGACAAAGTCCAAAAGAGGGTCTTTTTTACAGAAGCACAGAATCTGTTGACTCCTCAACCCTTGAAAAACAATGGACTCTTCTGTGAATCAATGACTTAGACCAGTCCAATTGTGTAAGCAGGTTAAACTCAATCATAAGACATATCTGCCATGCAAGGATTGTTGATGTTCAAGTTGTAGACGCAAGCAAAACTGCCTTCAATTAAGCTTCTTAACCATGTGAAGAATCTATTCTTGATAAATTTTACTTTATGCTTTTTATGGACATCTCAAATTTCTACTGGCTTGTAATTCTGATCTACTCAATTTCTACCGTATATCTTTGTGTAATTTTGATCTACCCTAATTTGTACCCTATATCTTTAGCTTGTAAATGTGGCCTACCCTATTTGTACCCTATATCCCTGGTTTGTAAAGTTGACCTACCCTAATTTGTACCGTATATCCCTGGCTTGTAAATGTGATCTACCCTAATTTGTACCGTATATCTCTTGGTTGTAAATGTGGCCTACCCTAATTTGTACCCTATATCCCTGGCTTGTAAATGTGGCCTACCCTAATTTGTACCCTAAATCCCTGGCTTGTAAATGTGATCTACCCTAATTTGTACCCTATATCCCTGGTTTGTATAGTATACCTACCCTAATTTGTACCCTATATCCTTGGCTTGCAAATGTGATCTACTCTAATTTGTACCCTATATCCCTGGCTTGTAAATGTGATCTACCCTGAACCTGTATATGGCTGATCTCTTAATTTGTACCCTATAATCCTGGATTATAAATGTATCTCCCTGGTACCTCCCTCTTGTAAATGTGATCTACCTTAATTTGTACCCTATATCTCTGGATTATAAATGTGATCTACCCTGATTTGGCTTGTAAATGTGATCTACCTTAATTTGTACCCTATATCTCTGGATTATAAATGTGATCTACCCTAATTTGTACCCTATATCCTTGGCTTGCAAATTTAACCTATTCTAATTTGTACCCTATATCTTTGACTTGCAAATGTGACCTGATCTAATTTGTACCCTATATCCCTGGCTTCTTGACCTACCAAAATTTGCACCCTATATCTCTAACTTGTAATTTTGCCTATCCTTATTTATACTTATTACCTTAGCTATTAAGTTTAACTCTACTAATTTGTACCATAAATATTATTTTGAATTTTAAAAAGTGTTTTATACCACACTCAAAAAATTCTCAGTTATATGGTGGTGGCCAGTTTTTAATGGTGGAGAAGAGAACCTGATTACCTGGGTAGTCCTCCGCAAGTAAACTGGTAAACTTTCTCACAAAATATCAGCTTAAGTCCCAGCGTGGCTTTAACCTGAGCTCACCAGGAGTGTGAGACTCCATGGTTCAAAGCACGATGTTCTAACTAATCGGCCACTAAGGCCCCCCTGTACCTTAAATCCTTGGTTTGTAAATGAGGCACTCTTAAACTTAGCTCTACTGTAACCACAAAATTTACAAACTTTTTTTTTTCATCTGATTTTTGTTTTACGCCACACTCTATAATTATTCAGTTATATGGTGGCAACTTGATGTAAAATAATAGGACATTCTTCCAAAAGATGAAGGAACAGTCATAACCATGTTTTAAGGGGAAGAAGGGTACCCTGGGGTGTACAAAAAAACTATCATCAAATTTTTCTTAATTTTTGCATACTTATTCATTATAAATGTATTAATTGATAGAATGAATAATCTGGAACATTTGTGGGTATATAAGGGATATTTACATATGCAAGAGTTATGCCCCTTTCCCAAATTTTGATTTTTTTTTTTTAACATCTGCCCTATTCATTATTAAAAAATAGTCATTTATTTACAAAATTCATTTTTTTCTTTATAACTTGGTAAAATTTTATCTAAAGCCATGAGATCAATGTGTTTTTATGCTTTTATTAGAGTTTGTGGGTAAAGAGGATGATAGATTGAAAGCTGTGAACCCCAAAATACCAAATTTTTATCACACTTAAATCTTAAATTCTGTCACTGTAAAAAATTTAGTCATCAATTTTTTTTATTTTTTCTGTAAATGATCAGTTTAGAATGGTTAACAATTATTTAGAGTCAATAAAACAAGTTGTGGATATATAGCGAAGAAATAACACCATGAAGTGTGCCAAAATTGAATATTTTTTAACAAAAAATTCTTTAAGAGAAGTTTGTACCATTATTTGACCTTGAGTGTGACCTTAAACATGATCTTGACCTTGATTAAGCGATGCACTTTATCAAAATGAACCTTTCCTGTAAATTTCACAAATGTATCAGATATAATAAGAAAGTAATGGTAATTTATATAAAAATGTGATTGTACCCAGAGAAACGGACAGAGGGACAAAAGATCCCAACAATGTGAAGCTGTGTTTCATAGCTGACACAAAAACATGACTGTCAAATTATTTTTTTTTCACAAAGAACAACTTAATTTACTTCTTGATATGAATTTACAATTCAATTTATGTCCTCTGTGGACAAATTTGCCTCATCTGTCATCTTTATTGACATTGCCAACATCAGTTCCAGTTTAATTTACTGTATTGACATTCTGGTCACGTGACCAGGTGTCCTTCTTCCCTTAAATTCAAACACTTAACCTCCAACTTACGTCCAGTCAATCACTCTACCAACGCAAGCAGTTCTGTCTAATAGAAAACATTCAATTTGATAAATTGTATAATGGGGTTCAATATCCATTTATTGGTTGTAGGGAGACATGAGAATTTGTTTACCTAAGGTAAGTCATATTTCCCAAGGGCGAACCCCGAGTGGAATATGACTTGTCACAGGTAAACAAATCCTCATGTCTCCCTAAATCCAGGACAATAAATTGTTTATTATGCTGAAATACAGAATCAATAAAGACTGTTGAATAAGCTGAAAGGGTTTTCGCATGGGGGAGTCATGAGGCATGCGATGGAAGACATGACACACGCGAGGGAGACATGACGCACGCAAGGGAGACATGAACTGTAGTCTCCCGGACTCATGATGGGTCCAACAACCAATCCCTGACTCTGTTTTATTAATGAGTTATAATAATATACGTACCACCCAGACAGCAAAGATGACACCTAAACTGTAACCAACTACCACATCCTTTGCATGGTGTTTATAATCAGCTATTCGTGATGTTCCCGCAATTAAGGCCCACAGCAATGCTACAGTTTGGAAAATGCCCCAACCTAGATGGAACTTTTTGTATTTGTTCATGAAAACTTCCTGAGTAAACATCTGTGGAAAATAGATTAAAAAAGGATTAAAGATAAGATATACATGTATGTTAACTAATGATGTATGATATTTGTCCACATAAAATCTATTTTAACTTTATAATTCACATGTAGTAAAAGTGTAAGAGATTAAATCATGACTTCAGATGAGGCCAGCACTCCAGCTCATTTCTGGACAAGCCAGTTTGTTTGTTTACTGTTGTTTAACATCCCACTCAAGAATCTTTCACTCATATGGAGGGTCCGAGACGTCACCAAATGCTGGTCAAGGGCTTCAAATTTTGACCTATTTTTGGCACTTACAGCCACTGAGCAGTGAGGGTTCTTTAACGTGCCGACACCTTCTGTGACATGGGACCTCGATTTTCACTGTCTCATCCGAAGGACAGGAAACCAACCTGCCGCCGGCTCCTGGACAAGCTATATACTGTGGCTAATTGGGTTGAAAATATTAACTCAATGGGCTGGATTAGCTGAATAATAGTTAGACATCCATATTGAACCAGTTTCCACAGTTAGATCTTGACTGGTTAAGTCATTGCCACACAAAATGAATAATAGCTGGCCAAGCTGAACTATGTATAGACAAAATAAATAATGACTACTCAGACTGAATCATGGCATTAAAAAAATTATAAAGTTAAAATAATGATCTATTATACTTTTCAAGATAATAGGACAAAACAGTCCAAAACATGAGAAATTTACTTAAAAGGAGAAATAACACCCAAAAGGGTCAACCAAGCAATGTTGGCCCTTTGACTTTACAGTAGATATTTGCATGCTGAATATTTTAGCTTCTTTCACTCTCTCTCTATCTATTACACTTTTCAAGATAATAGGACAAAACAGCCCAAAACATAAATACATAATGTAATCCACATAAAATGGGAAATAACTCCCATAAGGGGCAACTTGACAATTTTCGCCTGATTGACTTTTTTGTAGATCTTTGCATGTTGAACATTTTTGCTTCTTTCACTTTTATTCTATCTATTATACTTTTCAAGATAATGTCAAAAAACATCCAAAAAATTGAAAAATCCACTTAGGTCTCTATGACCTTGATCTTTGACCCCATGAACTTGACATTTTGTCAAAATGATCTTTAGAAAATTCCTAACAACTTTCTCATATACATGTACATGTATCTTTGTTTACAAAAAGTCGATCAGTTTTGAGTTGTTAAACAATTTGTAATACAATTTCCCTGTGTTACTGAAGCACCCCCTAGTGATTCGTTTACAGACAGATTTCATTTTCATTCGCAAACTTGGTAGATATTGACTAAACAATACAAAATTTGAAAGTCTTCTGATCATTGGTTCATGAGGAAAAGATTTTTAAATATGTATCAAGTTTTGGTCCTTTTTGGTCCCTTTTGAGGTCCCTATGGGTCCCTCCCCTTTTCTTGTGACTTCATATGGGGATACTTTATACCAAGTTTGGTTAAAATTGGCCCACTACTTCTTGAGAAGAAGTCGAAAATTTGTAAATGTTAACTATGCAGGACGACAGACAATCGCAACAGGTCGCCCTGAGCCTTTGGCTACGGTGACCTAAAAAGAGCAAGCAGACTTGATTTTCAGGGGTGAAAGGATTAAATAGCATGTATTAATTTAAAAATATGAATTAATTAATATCATCAAAGATTTTACCTCTCTTTTTAAGAAGAAAACAAATACAGGAAATGACTACAATGTATAGGTCGACCAAGGTCAACTGGCACATGTTTACAAATACAAAGAGTCTAAATCAAACCATAACAGGGGGGACAGGTTACTTGTCGTCACAAAATTATTAAAGATTCAGTAATGCATGGAGTCTGTGCAAGGCAATATGTTTTACCTGTACAACCTATGTTTGGAAAGTAGACCTATTGTTTTGCTTTCTAACTGAACCAGGATGTGCCACATTACCTTGATAGACCTTTACATTGTATTTGGTAATAAACAAATTAAGAAAGAATCAATAATTGGACAAAACTCATTTTTTTTTTTTTTGTATTTATGTGGGGACCTTCCGTCACCAGTATTTAGAGCATTACAATTTAAACCATGAGATCTCTCAACATGCTCACTTCTGGTCAGTGCAGGTTCGAGACCCTCTGGAACCTAGGCTCATTTGTTGAGAAAGTTTGTCAGTTTACTTGTGGAAGGTCAGTGCCCGGCAGTGGTGTCTTCAGAGTGTACATTGTAACTGGGGTGCGACTATTTCACCATTAAAAATTTGTTAAACTTATTAATCCCTAAAGACACATTTGGACTGGTCTAAGTATGCCATTGATTTCCAGAGGAGTCCATTGTTTTTCAGGGGTTGATGATTTAATGTGGCATATAAATAAAACAAACAAAAAACAACATTAGCTTTGCCTCGCCTTCCATCAACGTGATCAACCCAACATATTCCCGTGGATGGTCAGTAACAAATTAAACCTAATAATGATTTTATTTTGTCGAGGACTATATTCTTATTTAGTAAATGTCTTCAAATGCCACTATTCTCAGAATTGTAAATTGGATGATCCGCCATTACCGTCTACCTTATTTTAACTGACCGTCCACAGAACCATGGACGGCAGTCACATGACCCCATATGATATATCCAATGAAATGACGACATTTCAAACCGAGGCAAAACAAATATGCATGTGTACTCACAATTAAGTAGGACATTGAAAATGCTGTTATACCAGAATGACTTGATGGAAAACTGCGTCTACAACAGATAAACAGTGTTAATTGATAATGATATTACCATGGTCATATCAAATATGACAAAAAAATAATTACAGGGAGCTTTTTATCTATAAACAAAAACAATTTACATGTACAGAATGCATTTTTTTTTACAAAGAACTAATATACTTTGGTACATTATTATGAGTGCAAATTTATCTACTACTCTTTACCAACTTCAGAACAGAAAATAAGACATCCTTCATACCGATATACATGTATTGTATATGAGACGAAACAGGCATTAATGAAAAAACAAACAAAAAACAAACAAACCAGTGACTCATGGACCCCAACATATGATTAAACCTGAATGGCTGATTCTATATACATGTAAAATGTGAAAATTTGCCAAATGTTACTGATGATCTTTCATCTTTATAAGATTTCTACAATATGTTATTTACATGTAAATGCCATAGAAAACAAGGTGTGGTCAGAAACACTATAGTATATGCTCCTGAGAACCATGTCATTCTGGAAAAAGTATAAAGGTCCATAACTCTGGCAAATGTTCCCAACATTGACCTTAAATTCCTGATCAAACCCATCTGATTTCTCAAGGATGTAATGAAACATAAAATTGGGTTAGAATTTGAGGAAAGAAACCAAAAGTACATGTATTTGATGAATACCAAAATGTTGCAAATGCACAAAAAGATGGGACCCAAATTAATATGCCCCCTCTCCGACCCTCCGGATCCATCCTTCATCTTTAATACATAAAATACATGTAGATAACATCTGGTGTATGGAGCATTTATACATTTTGTTTATGATATCAAGATAAGGAGGAACATCTGCGTTCTGTCAAAAACCAAAGCAATACTATCTTTATTCCTTTTCTCTAATTCCATGTATCTCTAATACTTTGTGTCAACACACAGCAGTCACTCCTTTTTTATATGGTTCAATTTAGACTCCTTGTGTTGGAATACATGTACATGTGCATATTTATCTTGTAAGACTTAAATTGCATTTGTATGAAAAACTATATCGTCATAGTCAAGACAAGTGCAATCCAGTTTATACAATAGACACTTATCATTTTATACGGAAACAGAACAGTGAGATTTGTATATACATGTAAAACTTAAGACCCCTTACGGACATAACAAAACCAGTCTTTATATAGAGGTGGTCTTTATATAGCTGTTGATTTGTACACAAATGGTACTATTGGGGACAGCAGGTGGCCTTTATACACAGGTGGTCTCTAAAGCAGGTTTTACTGTATCTCTTAGCTTTAGATGTACGAAGGTACGTGTATGAAAGGCATCAGCAATGCAGGAATGAGGATCAGTAATAATCCAATAGCAGTTGATGAAGCTTTGCAAGCCAATATAGATTTTAAAGTCATTAACAGTGAAAAGTTTAACAGTGTAAATTACTGAAACTGAACTGTCTAGGCAAAGTGACGAACAGCACTTCACAATCTTTATGTGCAACTGTACCATGAAACTGAACTGTCTAGGCAAAGTGACGAACAACACCTCACCATCTTTATGTGCAACTGTACCATGAAACTGAACTGTCTAGGCAAAGTGATGAACAACACTTCAACCATCTTTATGTGCAACTGTACCATGAAACTGAACTGTTTAGGCAAAGTGACGAACAACACTTCACCACTGTTTAGGCAAAGTGTGTACGAAACATTCTTCTTTATGTGCAACTGTACCATGAAACTTAGTCAATTGTGTTTCCATGGGAAAAAACTGTCAAAAATTCTACATTGTTTAAAATATCATATATTATACATACCCTACAGAAGCTAAATACCAAATACAATTATAAACATGAAATGATCTTGTATGGGCTCTGCACACCGACATGGCAACAGAACCATAATAGATGACTACATGTAGAGCTACCTCATATCACCTAAACAGTGCTTTTTTGTATTGTATTTTCTCTTAAATTTATATTTTTCATTATTACTTGATGAGTGAGACATACATGTAATTACACTACATAGTTTATCTATTTCTCCCTTAACTTTGCCTACATACATGTACATATCTCAAATTTTAATTACAAATATTAAGATCTCTCATTTTTCAAATAAGTTAAAAAGTGAGAAATACAGCATTGCTCAGCACAAACCCAGGCTATGGGGGAATAATTTTTTTTTGAAATTTCATTGCAAAATGGTGCAATCCTGTTTGTTTCAGGGGTATTTTCACAACAGTTTTTGCCAGATCTTTACATGTTTCAAAACTTTCTTATATGTACACTAACCCACTTTTTATGTTATCAATACAAACTACATGTATTATCTTCTATTAAAATGTGTAGAAAATTCAGAAAAAGTTTAATTGTGAAAATGTGATTTTTATTGACCTGCATAATACATGTAGGAATTTAAAGGAATTAAGCATGAATTTTATACCCCAAAATGGCAATATAGCTTTTTTTAATTTTTTGGTTAAAAAAAGGTTATTGTGCAGCATACAATTTACTATTTTATCTGCCTTGTTATTGTAGAAATAAAAATAAGATGAATTTGAAATTGTATTTTCTTTTATTTTTGTGTTGATGCCATACTTTTCTGTAGATATCCCATTTTTTAAAAACCCAGTTTCCATGGTACCATAACTCTCTTAAATGCACACCAACCTATACTTTTCAGGCCTTTTAATCACTAAGGAGGAAATGTCTGAAAAAAGTATTAAAAGTTTAATTCTAGAAATTTTCTGTGTCTGAGAAGAATATATCCTTAAGGTTTGGAAATTTTAAATATCCAATCAAAACTGTCCATTCAGGCCTCTACAGGAACAGGCAGAAGTTGCCACTATAGACAGGTGACCTTTATAAAGAAGTTTATTCATTTTTAGGCATGTGCCCTTTATACAGAGGTGGCATTTACTGCAAATTTGAGAGTAACTCAAAGGAGTATTGATCTAAAACTTACTGTGACTCTATGACTCTTTTCCGTATAGATCCTGTGCAATTAAAATCCAATATGAATGTACTACAGTTCATACCCGGCCACACAGGCTGACAAACACTAAAGAAGTGAGGTCGAAGTTCTCCAAAACACAATTTCATTAAATTCATAAGAACATACAAAAGCGTTACACCCAACGCATATGACACCATTAATCTGTATAGCTTTTTTACTGGCAGAATACTGTAACATGTGAAGAAAATCTGAAATAATAGAAAAAAAAGAAATGTATTAGTGACAATAGTGTATATCTCGGCAGTAGTAAGATCACGGTCATAAATGTTGAATGTATCTAACTTAGTGATATACAATAAAGATATAACTACAACAAAATAAACAAGACGCCGAAAAAAATAACAAATGTATTATCTTTATATCTTCAAAATTATGGTCAATGTTATGTGGTACTTTGCACATTTATCTTAATTACTTAGGATATTTATTCCTCTCACACTTATCAGTAAAAGACAATGACCCCACCCCCTCCGCTCAGTCAAACGATAACTCAATCTTTCCTTAGCGAAAGAAAAAAGGCAGTTCGCGAGCTCCATGATGTCATGAACACACATCATATATTTTTGACCAAACTTTTAGAAACTGTAAACAAAATGTGACCCTGTTTACACTTCAGCTGAAATCTTTGGAATAATTAAACATGGGTGCATTTTGTTGACAAGGAAACCTTCCTGGTAAAGAGTCTAGAGGTCAAATTCTCTAGAAACCCACTGATTGGACAACAAGATTTTAACCATTTTGGTTGAGAAATCCTATCCATTCATCACAACTATGTAAGATTTCATTATTCCACCCCAAATATATGCTGTGCTGGAGCCTGCTCAATTCAAGATCATTTCATAAAGAAATGCTAATTATTTAATAACCTTTGGTTTTTACATGTATATGGATATAAGGAATCAAAACTAAAGTCAACAATTTACAAAATTAATGGTTATACATTCATCACACACACACACACATGCATACATGTACATGCACACACACACATGCACACACACACACATACACACACACGTGCATATGCAAATAAAGCTTTACAAATGTAACTGTATTTTTATATATGTATGTACATATATATCATGCCTTCTTCAAATGCATATATGTATATATTAAATCTTCTAGCGTTTACATGTACATTTGTAGAAAAGATGAAGGGACATTTTTAAGAGGAATTTAAGTCTCAATTTCTATGTTTGTGAGTGAGTGTGTGTGTGTGTGTGTGTTTGTATGTGTGTCACTGTACATGTATGTGTGTGACTGTGTATGTGTGAGTGTGAATGTGTGTACATGTGTGTAAATGACTGTGTGTGTGTGTAAATGTATGTGCCTGTAAATTGATCATGACCATAAATAGACTTTTCAACAGCTTCCAATTTAACAATGCTCATTACCTGCATTATTCACTTCCTTTTGCTTTATCCTGTTTTACATGTAATATTAATTTACAGTTGTAACAAGATATCTAAACCTATATACATTGTAAGATGCACACTAATAAATTATAACACACATTTAACAAATGAACACGTGTCAGAGTGCATTTATTGTCAATATGGATGCCGTTTGGGTGACAGATAAATATAATGGCACCTGGACTAATTTTCCACTTATACGGTATGAGAAACGCCACAGTGAAATCATGATGCTGTACTCAATCATGGCAGATACAAGTGATTGCTCAACAGATCAAGTACTTGTTAAATCACTGAACAAGTTATCAATATCTCTGTGACAACATGTGTGAATGATTTCACAACAGACTTCTTAACAGACTGAGTACATTGTACCAGAGCAAGCAAATACATGTACCTTTTGAAATATTGAGCACATTATTAATATCTCTGTCACAGTGACATACACATGTGTGAATGATTTCACATCAGACTGCTTAACAGACCAAGTAGCTGTTGAAATATTGAGCACATTATTAATATCTTTGTGACATACATAAATGTATATGTGAATGATTTCATATCAGACTGCTAAACAGGCCAAGTACCTATTGAAATATTAAGCACATTATCTCCCTCTTGTAAACATTCATGTATGTGAATGATTTCACATCAGAGTGCTCAACAGACCAAGCACCTGTTGAAATATTGAGCACAATATCTCCATCAGATACACATATGTGAATGATTTGAATAATGTTTTACACCACACTCAACAACTTTTCAGTCATATGATGGCGACCAGTTTTTTTTTTTTTTTTTTGGTGGAGGAGAGAATCTGGTTACAAAATACGTACCGGGGAAGATACCACTGGACTTCAGCAAAAAAAGCTAACAAACTTTCTCACAAAATCAGCATATGGTACAGCTGTACTTGACCGTGCGCTTACATGCACTATAGGTGAGAAACTTCATGGCTAAAAGCATGATGCTCTAACCACTTGGCCAGGCGGTTGAGGCTCTGTATCATGGAAGTATGTGTACCGTATTTGACCTAATAAACTTCCATTTCCGTAGAAGTGCCTCTCCCCCACTGTTAAGATTTCTTCCCCTTTTTTACACATGATAAGAGTATCTTTTCTAGCCTAGTGATAAGAAGATGTGGACCAGAAAAAATGTAAGGAACAGTTTCTCTAGACCCAAGCAATGAAAGAATGCCGATACAATGTAGGTGTCCTTGATAAAAACTACATTACATTTTTTTAACTTTACCACTATGCATTATAAAAGTTCAACTGTTTTACATCAATTTGACTATATGTATTAATTGGTCCCAATAAGCGCCCACCCCTTTTTCCTATTTTTTGTACATGTACATGTAGTGCCCTAGGTGCTTAATGGGTCGATTACGGTATATTAAAATACATGTATGCTAATGCTCATGCTAACCTACATGTACACGTAGTGCCCTGGATGCTTAATGGGTCGATTACGGTATATTAAAATACATGTATGCTAATGCTCATGCTAACCTACATGTACACTTAGTGAGCATGATGTAATGTATACCTGAATCTAAAATCATCACAACATATCCTCTACGATTATAAATGAAGGCGTGGCATGTAAACGAACCCTCACTGTACTGGCATCAGTCCACAGTACAGGTCAAAATTTGTAGCACTTTACCTAAAGCTGGTGACAAATCCATATATGTGAAAGATTCTTGGCAGGATGTAAACAACAAACAAGCAAATAAACAAACAAAGCCAAATCATAAAAGCAATACTAGAGCTAGAGTCCTAATGGGACAAATGCCCCCTGCAGCAAACCTGACCTTGTATATGTAGATATGACCTTGGTTCAAGGTTTGCGATACACCCTGGCTTCATGGAAAACAACCGTATGAAATGATATTCTCCTCCAAGAAGAAGTTATGGTCCAGACAAAACTGATGGACAGACAGGGCGATTTCTATACATGTACATGTAGATGTACGTACAATATATGTGCAGTGGAAACTTGCCTACAGATCACCTTGCTTCCAAATGTGTCTATACAAGTGAATGGGTTAATCTATATAATGTAACTACAACCAATATTCTTAATCAGCCATCAACACTAACACAAAAGCATTAGTGTACCCCCATACCCCACATCCCTAAAAATTCCAAATGTGAGCTAATAATACTGTAGGTAAATTAATATATATATTATATATATATATATATATATATATATATATATATAGATATATAGATATACACACACACTCAATAAGTTATGCCTCCTTCTACATCTCAATCACATGAGTGGCAAGGTGGTTGAAAAATGATCAAATGTTTGATCAATCAAGCATGACTGGCAGGTACATCGTACAAAATTTCTGAAGCATGAAGTACAGAAGCATGTACAATGTATAATTAACATGTTAAAAGGAATATAATACAACTATTTGTTCATATAGAGATAAAGACTCAGTCAAGAGTTGTATAAATCTGCTCAAGCAAATCTGAGGATTGTCCATTTTTGTTTGTTACATGTACATGCATGTTAAATGTATACACTGTAGATTTGTTTGTTTCAAGTTGTCGTAAATTGCCAGTAATCCATTTCAAATTATCAGTGTCCAATGACACATGCATAAACAGGAAATAAAACTTTCCAGCTATTATACAAGTCGATGTCAATATGTTTAACTAGGGCTTAAGTGAATTAAAGGGTTTCCAAATGAATTTAATTGCAAGTACTGTACTAAGATTAGGTCAGATTTTAACTTTTCTAAAAATGGCTATTTATAAAATATAACTATATTATGTCATGCCCACCAAAGAAGTTAAATAAATGATAAAAATATACATTTCTTTACTGTGCATTACTATTTTCACTATGAGATCTTAATAGATCCATAACACTGATAATAGTCTTAAAGTGATATGAGCTGTGGTAGGTGAAAAATTTTACATGCCCATTTTATGTAATATTTTATCTCATATAAATCCCAAAGAGACCATCTGGTGGTTAGAAAAACAAATACATGTGTAAAATTGAAACAATCTTGCCAAATGAACCGTAATATCAGTTATTGTTTGTTTGCTATTACTTTGAGCATTGCAAATTAACTTTTGGTAATTTTTTATGAATACCGAGTGTCCAATAAACATGTGCTATTTGCATTTAATATACATTCTATTACCCTTTGCATTCACTTTTGTACATCATCATTTCATACCTAAATCAAGCAAAGTTGGTCTTTTTTGTTATTTCAAAATATTCGTTTCTGAAATTGTCCACCTGTCGGGTATATCAGGTGATCTCGACCCATTTTTAACTTGTTTCATCACATTCTCGGCTTTATCATTCTTGATACATATGATCATGAACTGCCCAACTCCACTGGACTATTATTGGCGACACAATTGTAAAACATGAGGTACACATACTTTTTACAGTTATATTGTTTTGATTTTGTCAATGTCAGCATTCAGGGTAACATTAAAGATTGGAAAATTTTCTTTTAGTGACCTGATATATTTATTCATATATTCATCTTATTTCCTTCAAGTATTTAAAATAGCGTTGAAAAGCATATATTTTACATAATACATGCACTTTCCAATAAAAATTACGTCCTGTATTTTAAAAGTAAATATAAAACACATAAAAATCTGCCAACTTAAATATAGTCAGAGCGTGTAAAGGACCGAGATCCCCTGACTGAATTACGAAGAACATTTGATATGGGGAAAGAGTTTATCTTAGAGGTCATTGCATACGAAAATACAGCTGGATTTTTTGAGGTACGGGAAAACTTAAATTCTAATAAAACAAATAACTTCAAAAAGAAGATCTTTTACAATGTTTCACATGTTTGATAATGTATTTGAACACACATTTTATCATATTCTCGACTATATGCCAGGGGACAAAAATAATCATTGTGACAGCTTATATCGCTTTAAATGAAATGTGATTATATAAACTGTTATAGACGATCATGTGATAGTTACATGTACATGACCATTTATTATTTATCAAACTGACGACAATGGACTTTATACATTGTATTTACCAATGCCCTATATACATACATTGTATATATATATATATATATATATATAAGTTTTATATGACTGTAATTGAATTATGATATAAAATATAAAAATGTATTTTTTTATAACAATTTGTTTATGATAGCCATTCTAATGTTATTGTCAGTTTCGTCTTTGTCTGTGAACTAATTCATGTATTTATGTTCATTTCAGGGATGGTTATTATTGCCTAAAATTGATATTTGATATATATACAGAACTTAATAAATCTATAAAACTTTGATTTGTGTTGGAGTTTATGTGAGTAGTTATAAGACTCGGTCACATAAATATATATATATATATATATATATATATATATATATATATATATATATATATATATATATATATATATATATATATATTATATATATATATATATATATATATACATGTATACATATTCACACACACATATATATATATATATAATATCAGGACTCTACATGTAAATTAGCTCTGGTTCATAGATAATAGGACTGGCCAGTAGATTTCTCATCTAGCCCCATTCATTGTCCAGTAAGACAAATGTTTGGGTTTGAATTTTTAGGAAGCATATTATTTTTTTTTTTATTTATATTTTATTGATTTTTCATGTATATGATTAGTTACAATTTAAATAATGTGTAATGAACAGAAAAATACATTCACTCTGACAAAAAAACTTGTTACAAAACACATTCACTCTCTGGGCCGTCTAATAATTTGTAAATACATAATTACATGTAGACAAAATGGAACAATACAATCCAATATAACATATTATTATGTTTGGAAGTACATAATTCAAATAAACATAAACATCTCTAAGATAATTTAAAATACATGTACTTTTACAAATTATAAATCCTGCCTGCACTAAATATACATACATATACATATATACATGTATTCATTATTACAACAGGGGTACAAATGCAGTAGACAGAAAGATAAAATACTAGACAATAACACAGTTAGATTCTGATACATTGTATCCATTACAGTAATTTCTTCTCAAGGAAGCATATTATTATAAATATAAATTTTTGTGTCATACTTAGGATTTTCCAGTAAAAATGAATAAATATGTTAAGTATGGTACTCAAACTTTGAGTACGTACTCAAACAATATTTTAATATTTCTGAAGTTTTCTTCAAATGAGCAAATAATATTGATCATTATTTACAATTGATAAACATGTCCAGTTACAGAATAAATTTTGCGTGTTTTTACCTTAAAATCATGAAAAGTTAGCTGAGCTTGAGTACTGAGTAAATTTGGTGACTTCGGGCCTGATTATAATTATGTACATGTATAATTATATATACCGGTATGTTATATATACACGTATTACGACTCTTTTATATGAGTGTCATAACATGCATAAGATACATGTATATACCGGTATGTTTATTTCAGACGTGGTGTCACAAAACCAGGTAAAACCCCTGGCTTTCTGTGACAGTTGTAGTTGTAAAATGCATTGTAGCTGTATTATCGCTTAACCTCCCACTCGAGAACTCATATGAAGACATCACCAAATGTAGGTGAAAGGTTTCAAAGTTTGGCATATGCTCGGCATTTACGGCCATTGAGCAGAACAGTGACTGAGGATTCTTTAACAGGTCGACACCTACTGTGACAGCCAGCCACCACCATCAAGGCTCTAATCCTCAACCCTCCTTTTTTGGGAGGGATGGGGGGATGCAATGAAAGGCATTGTACATTAAGTTATGTCCCTTTAGTAATTATTAT
This sequence comes from Atrina japonica, assembly GCA_030159075.1. NCBI lineage: Eukaryota > Metazoa > Mollusca > Bivalvia > Pterioida > Pinnidae > Atrina > Atrina japonica. Next base: position 1,535,915 of record BROG01000061.1, on the reverse strand, counting down.
AGTAAAATCCATATAACCTGGCAGGATGGAGTCTTGTGAACCCTTTCTTGACTTGGACATGTTTAAATTTCGAGTAATGAAGCATAACATTAGAATTACACTTACTAGAGTAATCGTTCCTACTTGTCACCATACGTAAGTGAGTACATAATGTATCCAGTGAAGAATATTTTTATACACGTCACACAGGAAAAATATTTTTCCCGTGCAACTTGTCATAACCAGAAAGTATGTTGAATCATCTGTATGATTTTAAAATCAGAAGGTTGTTCCACCCCGTCATCTTATGTGAATTTGACAATAAAAGGAAATCAAGAAAAATTGCCCAAAAATATAACTCATAAACAGAAAGAATATGTATATATATATATATATATATGAGGATGTCACCATCATTAAAGTAAAGTGGTACAAATTTTGTCCTGTGCTAAGAACTGGCGCCACTGCAATGAGACTTCTTGAAGATACCACCCCTTCCATGACACGGGACCTCGGTTTTAATTATATCAAATTTTCTCCTTTATTTCAATTTGTATATCTGCATTTAAAAAACAAATTCTATACACCGTCAAAAATATCTGATACAGACCGTTTTGACTTAAATGCCTACATGTGTATGCAGTCCAGTACAAATAACATTAGACTTGTTGGAAGGCAAAATGATACAGATTTATGCCAAGTGACATCAAAACCGCTGGACGGTGAGTCACTGTGACAAAGGACGGTCACTCAAAGGACAGTCACTTTGCTGTCCAGTGTTTTAGTAAGTAATAAAGATTTTTTTTTTTTTTTCTTTTTTTTTTTGTGTGTGGGATATTTTTATTTCTGGCAGGATACTGTAGTTTATAGATTGCAACTTAATAATTATCAGCCGATATTACATATACTGGATCCTTCAGATTTTGATTATAAATCTATACAAAGAAATCCCTAGACATGTAAAACTAATCAACAGGAAGTGAATATGATATACAGATATCAATTTTTGGTGAATAAAAAATCAATAAGTATAAGTACCAGTAAGTATATGTATATGGTTGATGACAGCTCTACATGTACATTTATATCAATGGACAGTGACTTAAATTGTACTTCATCTAAAATCAGGGACTCTACTACAAGCCAGGTACAATATAATAGAGAGTGCAACTCGAAAGTGCTAAAGGAGAAGCAAACTTAGTGGTAGAGAGTGGAAAAATGAACTTTACAAGACACATGTACTGTAAAACAATTCAATGTGTATCAATTGAGATCTACTGTTAAGTCAAATTCTGTGTGGAAATGCCATTACTTCATTGACTGCCACCATGTCTTATAATCATGCTTAATTACCAATGTTGCATCTTGAAATGAAATCCTCTATAAAAATGAACAAGGCTAAATTTCCTTTTTTTCCCCCACCATCCTTAATTATTTCAGATCCAGTGTTTTATTAATTTTTAAATACATTTGTATATACACTGTAACTAATTATGTTTTTGTTTTGACTTTTGAATAGTGTTTTATGACACACTCAATAATTTTTCAGTCATCTGGTGGTGGCAAGTTTTTAGTGGAGGAAGAACCCAGTTACAATGTATCCGAGATCCTTAAGGAGATCGAGAGGAAATAAGAAATGTAACCTTGATTCCACATACAAGTATATATACACATATATCATGTAGGCTACATGTGTATATTAACATTTCCTGCATAATCCCCCATCAAAGTTCCTCATATATATATATGACATCACAAAATGATGTATTCTCATTCACAACATGATGTCACGCTGAGATATATAAAAATGACATCACAGCGAGATATATCAAAACGATGTCACACCGAGATATATCAAAATGATGTCATACCACAATATATCAAAATGGTGTCATACTGAGATATATCAAAATGATGTCATACAACAATATATCAAAATGATGTCATGCTGAGATATATCAAAATGATATGTCATGCTGAGATATATCAAAATGATGTCATACCACAATATATCAAAATGATGGAATGCTGAGATATATCAAAATGATGTCATACCAAGATATATCAAAATGATGCCATGCTGAGATATATCAAAATGATGTCATACCACAATATATCAAAATGATGTCATGCTGAGATATATCAAAATGATGTCACATCGAGATATATTGATCAGATTTACACGTACTTTATACATTATTATTTTACCTTGAACTTCGCTGTTTCATCGAGATGAAACAGATCATGTTTAAGGCAGGGTATTCAAATTTCACTATCTTGTTTTTCTATATGAAAAAATGATATGTAAATATAATGAATGTATGCTTGTTAGAGTGTACATGTATTAACTGCCAAAATGTTTACCAATTGGGTGATAGATAAATAAAACGGCACCGTAATACACTCAGATAAGAGACAAGCATTTAAAAAATATACATATACCGTACATGTACAATGTAAACGAGTACTCACAAAAAACAATGGCAATGTTCCACTGGCATATATTAGAGAATTTGGTACGGTACTTTCAACAAATGGATAAGATAAACTCTGATCGTTACAAAAAAATCCTCGGACAGAATATGGCTCCGCTACTTCTAAGTACAAGGCTTCAAAGAGAACTGAAAAGAGATAGACATAATTATTAAACAAGCATTTTTTTTTTAAATTTCATTTACTCATCTACCCCAGAAAAGAAATGGACTCTACTGAAAATCAATGATACAGGTCATTCTAAATGTGTCTCTAGGGTGTATGGGATAATGATAATACAAATTGTTCAGCTGAGAGAACTATATTTTGTCTTTTCATATGCACACAAAAGGGAATACAAATTGTTACCTCAAAAACAAACAAATCAGGAGTTCAGTCATTGTCAGAAACATGATGTATAATCTTCAAATAATTCACTTCAGTTTGAGTGGTCATTTGCAGTTTTCTGTAAATGTACATGTACATACATGTAACATATACGTGTACATTGAACATTTTTAGACATACAACTTGTCACAAGATTCACACAGAACTTGTAACAAGTGTGACATAGAGCTTGTCATAAGAGTGACATAAAACTTATTACAAGTGACACAGAACCTGTCACAAGTGTGACATAAAGCTTGTCACAAGAGTGACACAGAACTTGTCACAAGAGTGACATAAAACTTGTCACACGATAATTATATAGTGTGTCACAACATTTAACCAACATCAGAAATGGTTATCTTAACAGCCAAAAGCAAGGTGAAAATATCAGGTAATTTTTAGACTACATGACGTATGCAATTGATGAAATCTACATTTTTGTAAGTTTTAGATAAAATTTAATTCCCATTTGAAAAAAATGCACACTAGACTTTTTATAAATTAAAGCCTTCAAATTGAAGAAAAAAGAAAACAATCCTGCTAGAAAAAAATTTATTTATTTCATAATGATTGCCTTTTTGTTATACAGTTTATCAAAACACTATAAGATAATGGTAAGGTCAATGAGTTACCTAGTTCTTTAATCTCTGTAGGGTATCTATATATTTATCACTGATCTTAAATCTGTACAACAAAGTGCAAGTGCACTGACTTTCCTATCATAGCAAATATCCTTCATGTACGAAATGTACAATGAAACAAGAAATGGTTACACTAATCAGCTGGATTTTATGCAAATTAATGCCAGTGAATAACAATATCTTGCTTACAAATTTAGAAGACAGTACATACATTGTACAGTGTACAGTGGAACCTCGCTACTAGGACCACCTACAATGTAACTGACTGACTCAAAGCAGTCTAATTAGATAATTAGTAAGGTGGTCTCTTCAGTGAGGTTCTGTACTTATTATATATTTATCAAGAGACTAAAAACCTGTGGCCTGAACTGTGAGGTGCATGGTTTCCTAAGCAAGGTGATCTTTAGGCAACGTTCCACTGTATTATATTACTCCGCAGCAGTGCCAGTTTGAGCCCCGCAGAAACCTAAGCTGACATTTATGAGAAAGTTTGCCAGTTTAGTTACAGAAATCTGGTGGTCTCTTCCTGAGAACATGTACATTGAAACCAGGTTATCTCCTCCATTGTTAAAACTGGCCACCAACATATACCGGTACATACATGTACATGTACAGATATCTAACTGAAAAGTAAAAGATTGTGACGAAAAATACCATTATAAATAAAATAAAAAAAAATTCCATTACTGTACAAAATGTAACTGCACTGTATGTACATGTACATGTACAGTCATGGGTCATAAATAGTCACTTATACATATGTATTATCTTCTTCGTTGTTTTATATAACACCAACAATTTTTAAACGGCCACAAAATCCACTAATTTAAGCCAGATTTCAAATATTTTATTTTTACATGAAGGAAGTTGAATTCATATTTTCAATCTTTTTGAAATTTAGATATATAATGTACACATGTACTCTTTGGTTTTTTGGAGAAAATAATGATTCTGTGGAATTTTAGGTAAATTTTGACATATTTCATCAGACTAGCTGAAACAATAATTACGAAATTTACAAAATTACTCCGTGAGAAAAATACTGTCATTTCTGTAAATAAACATGATGATTTAAAAATGCATACATGTATATACATGTATTTTAGATATATGAAATTGTCCTATTATAAATTTGTATAAATTTGTCAAATTCTGATATGATTTGTGGATTTTAGTGGCGGGCGTGTACCAGCATTTAAAAATTGTTGGTTTTATATAACACAAAGAAGAAAATAACATACATGTAATTGTAAGTTACAAATATTTATGACCCATGACAGTACATAGGCTACATGTATGAGCATGGCCAAATGTACCTTTACAACAATATTTCTGAAAAAAAAAAATTATGTAGAGAGTACCTGTCTTGAGAGACCACATTTCTTTGGCAGAAAGGGTGGTATCTCATTTTGACACAAATAAGGCCCTTCCATGCGATACATTTTGGGGTCTTTAAATATTTTTTTCCAGATAGATAATTCTGTATGTATTCTGACACAAAGGATCATACATTTGTGTAATGATGAACTGAGCAGAAACTGAAAACAAGTTTAAATTTGCTTCATAATTTAAACACGGTAAAAACTTTCACATACATGTACTTAGATAAACAATATAACAAGAGTTTCATTAATTGCCTGTTTACATTTATGATTACACAGAAAAAAATAATTCCACTTCTGACTGCATTTGAGACAAAATTGAACTTTCACGAAATGCCCAACACGGCAGAGCACTTTTCCATGATCATTATTATGATGTCACAATTCTGAAATGGCCAGTCAAACGTTTGTGTGATTATGATGTCAAAATCAAATGACATCAAAAAAGCACATGGAGAGCCACATTTCAGACATTTGGCAATACAATTGTAGGTCAAATATAAGGCATGTCATGTGAATTTCAACGGGGCTTTCCCTCTGACAATTTTCCAAGGTTATTTTCTTGGTGTTAGGCCACACCAATTTTATTAGTAGTTCGTTGGAAATCCCGGTCCTAATTTTTTGAAAATGAATAATAATATTATTTTTTTTGTTTTGAAAGTGCGCACACAAATTTTTTTTTTCAAGATTCATTTTCTGTATTGCCGTTTTCTTTCACGATTTTAATCTTCAGCCATGTGTTTCTGTTCTTGTTCTCCGTTTTGGAGGATGATAGTTCAGATTGGTTATAAAGGAGTTTCTTTAAAACTTTAAAAGTTCTAAATCTATTTAAAGATTTAAATCTGAATTAACATAAGAATTTTAATTCAACAGAAAGTAACTCGGAATTGGGGTAGGATTGCGGCTTCCTTATCCTTAAAATACTTCATCGTTATTAAAATCAATTTAACCTGAAATCCAAGTGGAATTCAATGATGGCTAGGGGATCGGGAGTATGCTCCAGAGATACACTTTGAAATTATATAATGCTGAAGCCGTAACTTCCATACACTAAATCACTGTTTTCCCATGACCCAGAAAGTTAATTTTCACCTTGCGATTGGTTTTTATCCTTAAGATTTCATTAAATTGACAACTTAATAATTTACCAAAAATAGACTGAAGTTCAACAAACAAAAATCTTACAAGAGCAATGCATGAGGGGATCCAGAAAAGTGATTTTTAAAAGCTCTGGAAAGCCTTTAAATTGATTACGTACACTAAAACCATTCTTTCTAAAGCGCATCACTGTTTTAATTCCAGTTTAAAAGAATCTAAACTATCACAAATTATCGTCAAATCAGCAATGTAAAGCTTTATATGATCGCTGGTCAATATAATACCTTCGTTAAGTTGATTATGTAGGGTAGAGACCGCCTTCGAAGTATCCTGAACTAGCACATTATCATGATTATGGACAAATAAAAATTTTATTTTGCAAAATTGATTTTGATACAACGTTACAATTCAAAATGATACTGCAAAATGACATATATGTATTTATATTCCGGAATATCCGAAACTGGTTCATACTTTTAGGAATATTCGAATACTGCGATGAGTTCCGAATGTCCAACCTCCTTTAAACCAATATGAACTATCATTCACCCTCCGTTTTTTATGATGACTGTTTACATAGTTTCCATGCAGGGAAGCATCAAAATAATCAAACCGCCATGAGCCGTAAGCATACAAAATTTAATAGAAATGATATTTACAGAATAATTAAGCTTATCTCTTGATCAAGATCATGGAACACGATACTGAATCTGATTAAACTGCATAGATTCATTTCAGTATTCATTTGTTTATCAGTGCTGGTCATCCGTTTCATAAGGAAGAATTTCTATAAAGATTTTAAACATTTTATCAAAGGAAAAAACGCTTAAAATCGAGGAAGAAATTCGACCTACAGTTTCGCCAACTGCTTGATTTTAGATATGAAGTATGAATACATAATTATAAAAAATCAGAGAATTTTATAAAATTCTCTGATTTTACCTAATTTCTGTGGAAATGCTGGGTAAATCAGAGAATTTTATATGCCCCAGCTGGGTTTCCAAAGAAATACGGTTTTACCCCGCATTTCCACAGAAATTATTAATATCTAACATACATCTTGAAGACATAAGCCTGCCTAACAAAAACAAATAAAGACATTTTTTTTTTTAAAAATCACGTTTCCACAATATATCAATCCTAATGTGTATTTATATGATTCTCTATTACTGACATACTGTCATTTTGTTTCATGTACATGACTATCTTTAACTGTACTATTAGTGAAATGCAATACAGAAATTATGCATCATTGAAGAATATTCTTTGTGGCAATTTCACTTATATCAGGTGAGTTTTTTCCAGTGGTTTCAAGTTTGGATGGATTTAGTTAACTGGTTATAGCCAACAAAATTTTTTACAAAATATTCTCTAAATTTTGTACTCTGCATAACTTTTTTGTAATCAATCAATGACAAAATTTGTCATTGTCACAGAGTCAGTCTTGACCATATTTCATTTCACAATCCATAAATATCATTTTACTTGTGTTTTACAACTTCAGAAAATGGTCCATGATTTCTCTTTTAGTATCTTCTACTTTTAAATTACAATTCTGAAATAAGTCCCTATTTTGTGGTTTTAACAGGAATAAATTTTTTTGTAAGATAAAAGCTATTTATTGCCCAAAATATTCACATTATTGTGTTGTCAGGGTTAGGGCCCTGATGTCAGCTCATTTACATAAAGACATATTACTACAATTAAAGTATACATTTCAAATAAAAATATAAAATGATTTATTATTCTAATATTTCTGTTGATTTTGGCATTAATTACCTTATAAAAAATGTGCAATGAAATTTGTGTGCAGAAGTTAAACATATATATACTTTTTGAATTGAAACTAACATGATTTTACTTTATTTACATGTGGAAACAATTTCTCAGTACACTTACCCTATTGAAAATCTAACAGGAAGATTATTACCCTTTCACTTTCTTTGAATCAATACGGTTTTCGTGATTTAACAGTATTTACATGTGTAGATCACAATAATGTATTGGATAAACCAAAATAAATTGTTAATAGATTTCATAATTAAATAATCTACATGAAAATTTGCATTAGTAAAATAAAAATTACGAAAGTGATATAAAATAATTTTATTCGGTCCGCATATATATATATATATTTATGCATATCTAGATACACACACACACATGTATGGGACCTTGGGTTTTGGCCTTGTCTGAAAGAATCGCAAATTTCACTTTGTGATTTATATACATCCTTTAGGCAACATATCAGAAAACCAAAGCAGTGAGAAATCGGTTTTCAATATTAATCACTGTGCGCATTATATATATATATATATATATATACATGTATATATATAGTACACACATGTATTGGGTTTAGGTCTGGTCTGAAAGAATCGTAAATTTTACTTGGTGTGTCAGCACTTGGCAATAGAATATATAATCCCTTTCTTTTATCAAGTTTTCAGTATGACTGGCCAGTACTGAGAATCAAATCTGGAATCGGCTGCTTATGCCACTAGACCACTACAAACTGCAGGTTAACCCAACAAACCCTGAAAATAGTGGACTCTTCTGAAAATCAATGACACAGACCAGTCCAAATGAGTCTTTAGGGGTGTATGAAATAAACAAATGTATCAGATACAATGTAGCTACCATACACATGTACATACATGTACCAGAATATATTTAGGTGTACAATGTATATAAATGTATACATGTATGCTGGAAACCAAAGTATCCCAATCTTTCCCCAAAATCATAAAAATATTAAATAAACTAAAGATAAACCAATACAATATTTTCATCAAACAGGCCTTATGTTCAAACACTGCTACATGCACATGTAGCAGTAACATACATTTATCAGTTAAACAAGGAATATACACAAAATGCTAAAATCAAAATTGGTGTGAGAATTTTCTGGTCAGCTGATCAGGACAAACTGTCACAAACCAATGGCCATTTAATTTTACTTTTGACCGGAACATTTAAAAGCTGTATCAAATAAATGACCAAAGGCCATAAATAACAAGGTAGACTACATTTGTAACAAGGTACGGCCAAGCATAGCATGGCATGATTAGTTTTGAAATGATATGAAATAAGTCCTATCTTATGATCCATAAAAACTCTCATACATCTTCCCAGTCTGTGAATCTACATGTACATGTATCTGCTATTTGTTCTTTTCCAGTGTCATAACTGTTTTAACTTTTACGTCAATTGATTATCAATTGGTCTCATTACTAAGCGCCCACCCCTTTTTACTGACCTTTGTAGCAACGTGGGCACTTCATGGGTCAAATACAGGTATATATATTTGAACATAAAACTCAGCTTTCCACAAATAAATTGGCAACATTTCTCACAAAATCCGCTCAGGTTCCAGCAGGGCTTGCACGGTGCTGACTATATAGAGATGAGAAATTTCATGGCTTAAAGTGTGATGCTCTAAGCATTTGGCCACACAGGCTTCAACTTGGAACATAAATTGAACAATTTCATTTACATGCACTGTAAATAACAATTTATATGTACCTGCATGCGTTTGATTTGTAAATAACACTTAGCTAACCAAGTTTTTTTTTTTTTTTTCTTGTTTAAAGGTTATTTCTTATCAATCTTGTAAGAACTTCTTCTATTGATTGAATATCTGTTCAATTAAACATTTATCAAAGGAAATCAAGACACATTGGAGCATTTGATCTTTGTAATGGGGCAGGTGCTAAAGTCTTTGTTTACCTTGGACAAATTCATCTCTGGGGTGGTTTAAACTTTGTAATTATACCTATGATACTTACTGTCATTTTATGTGTGTGTGTGTGCATGATATTGACATATGTAGCAGTATTTTGTTAAAAATGACATAAAGATGGGTAAACCTGATCATATTTCACAGGTTTCTACGCTATTTAATTGAACTTCTTCATGCAGTACAATTTACATGTAGTGATCGGGAGATACCACACACTGTACATGTACAGTATGACCTTTGACTTGACCTCATTTACAGAGACCTAGTGGGAATGTAATTTAAAAAAAAAAACATCTGTATAGACTAAATGTTTTTTAAAAATGTTTTTATCACGAATACAGGAAGCTCTAGAAATATAAAGTAATGCTCACTACTAGTTTTTAAAATCACATGGGAAATACAATGAATTATGTGTCATCTTTGTGGCTTGTACTTTAATTGTTTGTTTATTGTTGTTTAACTTCCCACTCGAGAATGTTTCACTCATATGGAGACGTCACCAAATGCCGATAAAGGGCTTCAAATTTTGGCCTATGCTAGGCACTTACGGCCATTGAACAGTGAGGGTTCTTTAACATGCTGACACCAATTGTGACAATATTGGGACCTCGGTTTTTACTGTCTCATCCAAAGGACAGGAAACCGACCTGTCGCCGACTGGACTCAAACTCATGACCTCATGATCAACAGTCAAGCACCCTAACAGACTGAGCCGGGGCAGCTCTCTTGTACATGTACTTATATAAAGTCAGGCTATTTTATCTACATGCACAGTGTAATTTGATATATATATACATGTATATATATATATATATATATACCGGTATATATATATATATGTAAATAAGAAGGAAAACAGGAAGTTGCAATATTTTCCAAAAATTAAAATCATTCCCACAATCTACATGTTTGTCGCCTTTAGTAGATTTATGTGAAGAAAGAATTTTTCACATCAAGTTGTAAAAATGTATGGAGATCTCTTCAAATTGTGTTGCCAAAGGCATTTTCCAAAAACTCGCAAAAAATGGCCTGAATGATTATAACAATGTCCACAATGAAGATGATGATAATCTAGATTAACCTTCTGTGGGTCCAAATCACAATTTTTTCCAATAAAAATAATCTTGACAAGTAATTTATTTCACAAAGCAGATAAACAAACACTAACACAGAAGTATGCTTAACACTCTTATCTGTCTAGATCAATACATATTACACAAGTAATAATAGTGACTGTTTGCCATTACTCAACAAATTATCGATTGAAATATTGATTTTGTATTTACAAAAGAGCAGATTAAACTCGGATGAGAAATCAATACAGCATCAACATAAACACTGGTACATGTAGATCACTTCTGGTTTATCACACATGTTAGGGTGTACCTGTTGCATAATGTACTGATATGCCAAAATACTAAGAGAATTTCACCAAGATTCTGCATGTACATGGACATTGGGTTGGCTACATGTACATGTATTAACTCATTCACCACCTGAAGACACAATTGGACTGGCCCTAAGTCATTGGTTTTGAGATGAGTCTATTGTTTTTCAGGGGTTGAAATTACAAGAATTATGTACATGTATTTGAATTTAGATAATGATGCGGTCTTTCGCCACACTCAACAATTTTTCAGTCATGCAGCAGCAGCCAGTTTTAATGATGGCGGAGAGAATCTTTTTACATTGTACCTGGGAATAGACCACCTGCCTTCTGCATGTATACTGGCAAACTTTCTCACAAAATCAACTGATCAATTTAGGTTCTTGAGGGCGGAAGGAGAAGGGGCTCGGAACTATGCTGACAAGGGATGAAAGACTTCATGGTTTAAAGTGCGATACTCTATGCAATTGGTCACGAAGGCCTCCTGTATTCAAAGTTTTGTAACTAGATTTTAACTAAATGTACATGTAGCTATTCATTTTGAATTAAAATATTCACCATTTATTTTTACATTTGTTTTTTTTTTTCAACCAATGGGTCTCTCTAATTAATACATACATGTAGCCAACCCATTGTCCATATACATCATTACATGCAGAAACTTGGTGAATCTGTTGATACATTTGCATATCAATAAAATACATGTAATACTGTAAATTATGATAACCTGAACTTAAATGTGATGTGAACAAATTCTAAGAAGAATTTTAAAATTGAAGCAACAAAAGCAATGAATACATGTATATCTGCTTCAGTTGATGCTTTATAACAAGGTTTACCGGTAAGAAACTGTGGATGCCTGCAGTTTAAAACTACCGTGTATGTATACCGTGTATGTAAATGTATGACAAAATCGTACCATTGACAGTAATTACATGATATACAAATGAAACCCTTTTTTCTATGAAACCTTTAAATCTGCATTGAGCTGCAAGTTGATAAAGCTGTGCACAGCAAGCCACACAGAGATACAAGTGCATGTATACATGTACATGTACACCGACTTCACTCATTTACCCCTAAAGACACATTTGGACTGGTCTGAGAAATTGAGTTACAGAAGAGTCCATTGTTTTTCCTGGGTTGATGAGTTAATACAGATATTTTCATTTGAATTGATACATGTACATGTACATGTACAAATGTATGTATAAATGTAAGTATAGATATATATACGATATAAGTTGTAACTAAAATAGGATTTCTTTTGAAGATTTTTAAATATATATGTACTGGTACAATGTATATGATTTTCAGTGCAATACATATACATTGAACATGTACAGCTAGTCAGAAGTGTTTGATAGACGTTGTTTCCATGGCCCTATCCCCTAAATTAATTAAGGGACCCACAAATCTTATTCTAAATTTTGCTGAAATGAATCATCATAATAATGAATTGACATTTTGACAATACAGTGGGCAATGGACAAGAAAAATCATTAATTGCTGTAGGCTTTTCCGCTTTATATGCATTTGTTTTTTATTGGAGACCTAAGAATATTCATGTTCAAATGTACAATGTACCTGAAACAATTTATATTCTTGTAAAGACCTGATAAATCTGATACATTGATACTTCAGAGTACAGGATATACATGTTGGATTGATTCTGAATTATTGACATGGGTAAAGTTTCTAAAGATTATAGCAAAAATATATACCGGTATGTGTGAGTACGGAAATAGTTTTTCCAACCTGTATACATATTGTTCAAAATACATATACAGTATATACATATTGTTAATATACATGTACTTTAATATAGTACAAGTATATATATAAGTTCAGACCTAGTTATTTTAGTATGCATATACTAAAAACCCCTTCAATTTCCATTCATTGTTGTAAAATTATGCGATTTTTCAATTTTCCTCCTTTCGCTGCCCTTAAATCTTGTGATTTTATTTCTGTACAATGGAAACAATTCCAGAATCTGAAATGTACATGTACCTTTAAGTTTTAATGATTTATCACCGCTCACGAAATTAAAGACCCTGCTAAAATAAGGGATCCACAAAATTACCAATGCATAAGACCCCTAAAAATACAGGTATATATATATATATATATATATATATATATATATATATATATATATATATATATATATATATATATATATATATATATATATATATATATACAGGTATAAATGGAGATCACCTTGCATTTAACACCATAGATATTCTGCTTGTTGAAAACTCTTAATAAATATTTAAAAAGTCCAGACCCTTACATACATGTATAAGACCTGACTTTGCTAATCACACCAATCTGAGTCAGTCAGTTGGGTGGTCTGACATGGTGAGAATCCAATGTACTACATTGTACATGTACAAATGTATACCATACAGAGTCTGTGTGGTGTGTGTGTGTGTGTGTGTGTGTGTGTGTGGTGTGTGTGTGTGTGTGTGTGTGTGTGTGTGTGTGTGTGTGTGTGTGTGTGTGTGTGTGTGTGTGTGTGTGTGTGTGTGTGTGTGTGTGTGTGTGTGTGTGTGTGTGTGTGTGTGGCTGACAAATGTACGAAACAGGTTCAGGTGATAGGAAATGATTTTTTCACATTTTCACATTTTTTCAAACCTTTAGTTTATACATGTATAAAGGTTATCCCAGGATACTAATATGAAGAAAGTTGTGCACATCTAAAAATCAGTGGTCATCAGGTTTACTCTTGTATTTTCAAAGGAACTCCTCTTAAATACATGGAAATTATTTTCTCTCTTAACCCACATTGTCTTGTGGGTAAACACTATTCTGATGGTTTTCACTGTACAGTGGATCCTGTCATGAGAGACCACCACATATGCCACTGAAAATGTGGTCTCTCAAGACATGCAGTCTCTCAAAAGAGGTATCATATATATGTAAAGGATTATTTAACAAAGTGAGTTTCAAAATGAGGCCTCAAAAGACAGGTGGTCTTTCAGGAGAGTGGTCTTTCAAGACAGGTTCCCCTGTATTATTTACCAGGTGATCATGTACATGTGTGGGATAGAAAAGCAGGGACAAGGAAAGCACAGGAGGAATACATATACATATATGTACATTGTATATATACGATATCACATGACTGCACCAGTGACAATTTCTGATATAGATTACTTTTCTAACATTTTGGCTGTGTGTATCTTAAAATGACATCACAATCCTATTGCCCCATCAGAACCCACTTTGTCAATCAGTATCACATTACAAAATGTATATACATGTACATGTTTAATGTGAGCAATGAACCATCATTAACTCATTCACCCCTTGAGAGACATTTGGACTAGTCTAAAGTCATTGATTTACAGAAGAGTCTATTGTTTTTCAGGAGGAGATGAGTTAATTGTAGATTAGATATACTTAAAGAAAGAGCTTCACATGAGCAATGTACCTTGGAATGTACAATGTACATGTGTGATCATACAAATTTTGTAGATGATGGATGCTTAATATAACAGGACCAGTACAATCTTTTCATTTATACATTTTGTAATCCTTGTGATCTATGATGTGAATAATACAGACCTAAAACCATCTATCATTATTCATCATTGATTCATCTCCTAAATAAACATTTAGAATATACATACAGTCATGGGACATATATATTCGTCACTTATGATATTTTCTTCTTTATTTTATATAAAACCAACAATTTTTAAATTCTGAAAAAATCCACAAATCATACCAGAATTTGACAAATTTGCACAAATTTATAGTAGGATAATTTCATATTTCTAAAATAAATGCATTTTTAAATTATCATGTTTATTTACAGAAATGTCAGTATTTTTTCTCATGCAATTATTTTATAAATTCCGTAATTATTCTTTCAGTCTAATGAAATATGTCAAAATTTACATGAAATAGTTTCATCCTCCACAGAATCATTATTTTCTCAAAATAAACAAAGAGTATATCTAAATTTCCAAAAGATTAAAAATATGTATTCAATTTCCTTCATGTAAAAATAAAATATTTGAAATATTGCTTAAATTAGTGTATTTTGTGGGAATTTAAAAATTGTTGGTTTTATATAAAACAAAGAAGAAAATAACATAAGTGATGAATATACATGTCCCACGACTGTACATGTACATTAACATGTACATATATATATATATATATATATCATCTCTGCAACTGAGTTCTCATGTTCAGAATTCTAATCACCGCTATCGAAACATTCATTTTTGTGAAAGTGTAGATGGCGAAGTGGTTAGGACGTTGTGCATGAGAGCCAGGCGATTGGTGCCGTAGGTCAAGGGTTTGAACTCCAGCCTGGGCATGGTGAAATTGTAGGTACCTTGTTATTTCTGTATTTGTCCTCTTTAGTTATATATATAAAAGAAGGAAATTATGTTTCATTTTAATAGGTGAATATGAATTTGGATAGAAAAACTGTTCACTAGTACATTGTAGATCTGACTACATGCATGTATTTCATTAATAAAAGTACATGTACAATGTACACAGGGATTAATATCATCAACATGAGGGTCCTGTAAAAGGTACCATTCCCAATTACAAAATCTGCTATATTTTTCCCAATTTTGAGCAAATATCTCCCAATTATGTTCACCTCATGTAGCTCAATTTTGGATACAGAAAATGGATAAACTTAAAAGTACAGCTCAATTAAAACCTCCATGTCTTCAGGTGAGCTCCATGTTGTCAACTTAATAAAAAAAAGTTATTTAATCAAAAGTTTTGCATTTTTATTATGGTAGTAAAATGACCATAACTACACAATGTACTTTTTTTTTGACCAAATTTAGCTCATTGCAACATAAAATTTCCAAATGAAAGTGTACAGGACCCTGTCCCAAAAAGGGTTTAATAGCCCTTAGTACATATATATATATTGTATACCATTCCTCCGCCATTAAAAACTAGTCGCTATCACTTATGAATGCTCTCTACAAAAAAATAAAATATATTCCTGGGTCTAACAAAAAAATGACTTGTGTCATCTTATAAATTATTTATTTATTTTGTTTCCTTACATTTGGTCCAAAGAATCATATAGGGTGTTTTAAGTTCAACCACTTTTAAAACAATTTTTGTGCTGAAATCGGACCCTAATTCAAAATGGCAGGAGTTGGCAGAATAGTTTCGGCAAATTTGTCTGCTTTGAATTTTGAACGTCCAAATCCTAAAACAGACACTGGAGATGATTCCGATTCGTCCTTTGCGCTTTGTTCTTCCATAGATATAGGCCTAGTGATATTCACTACAGATCTACATTTATGGAAGAAATGGGGGAGCATAAAGTTTTTACTGTTTTCAAATTTAAATATTCGATTGAGTGATATCACTTATTCGTTTTGTAAAGTGATATCACCTATTCAAATAGGTCCAGTGTTTTTTCAAGGGTTGATGAGTTAGGGATGATTATGCATGTGCATGTTCATTATGTTCAATTCAAATAAACAGACAAAACATCTGTGTGTCTGACTATTGATGATTTAGTGCTGAAATGTACATCAATGACATCAAATTCAATAATGTATTAAAGGCATACACATTACATGTATAAGGCCAAGAATAAAAATGATTCGATGTTAAATGTGCCCAGACTGACCAACCCAACATTTTTTTAGTAGCACTACATGTACATGTTACATTATCACGGTTACGCCTAATTATTACCATACTTTTTTTCTTGTATTAATACAAGTACATTTGTACAATGTATCTGAAAGTTTTTCTAACTAACATGTACAAATTTAAAAAGAATACCGGCATTTGAAAAAAATATTAGCCAAGCGACAGGCCACTTCTTAAACTACTGCTCGGGCACTGCAAATATGTTGAATGAAAATAATGAAGGCCTGGTGTGTGTGTGTGTGTCTGTGTGTGTGTCTGTGTGTGTGTCTGTGTGTGTGTGTGAATTTTGCATATATATATACTTTATTTGACCCATTAAGCGCCCCTCACCCTTTTTTGTTTTACATATGATCAAGAATCTGTTCTAGCTGGTTGACAAGGGTCATGATGTGGACTTGAAAAACCATAAGCAACAGTTTACCTGTGCCCCCCCCCCCCCCAGCAACAGAATTGTGTTGATTAAGGTAATAAATACAACAACTTTAAGGTAATAACTACAACAACTTTAAGGTAATAAATACAACAACTTTAAGGTAATAACTACAACAACATGCCCTACCCCCCCCCCCCCCCCAGCAACTTTAAGAACTTGTGTTACAACAATTAAGGTAATAAGGTAATAACTAAAACAACTTTAAGGTAATAAATACAACAACTTTAAGGTAATAAATACAACAACAAGGTAATTACAACAACTTTAAGGTAATAACTACAACAACATTAAGGTAATAACTACAACAACTTTAAAGTAATAAATACAACAACTTTAAGGTAATAACTACAACAACTTTAAGGTAATAACTAAAACAACTTTAAGGTAATAAATACAACAACTTTAAGGTAATAAATACAACAACTTTAAGGTAATAACTACAACAACTTTAAGGTAATAACTACAACAACATTAAGGTAATAACTACAACAACATTAAGGTAATAAATACAACAACTTTAAGGTAATAAATACAACAACATTAAGGTAATAACTACAACAACTTTAAAGTAATAAATACAACAACTTTAAGGTAATAACTACAACAACTTTAAAGTAATAAATACAACAACTTTAAGGTAATAACTACAACAACTTTAAAGTAATAAATACAACAACTTTAAGGTAATAAATACAACAACATTAAGGTAATAACTACAACAACTTTACTACTGTGTCTTATAAAAAATTAAACATTTTACTTCAATTTGACTATCAGTTGGTCCCATTAATCGTCCACCCCTTTTCCCTGATTTTTGTAGCGCCCTAGGCGGTTAATGGGTCAAATACGGTATATATATATATATATATATATATATATATATATATATATATATATATATATATATATATATATATTTATATATATATATATTGTATATATATATATATATATATATATATATATATATATAAACAAAGATATATGTACACATAAGGTGGCCGTATTGCATGGTGTGAAAACATCTATATCATAATGATGAATTCTTTTGATCAATAAACCATCTATAGGCCACTGGAGAATACAAATTCTGCAGTCTAATACATTATTTATCATGGTTCATGTTAATGAAGGGAAAATCTTGACACGATTTCAAAATACATGTGTATGTCTACAGTAATTTTTTCAAATATCCTTAATACATGTAAACAAATTCATGACTTAAGACTTTTCACAACTTTAGTAGCTTAGTTGGTAGAATGCCAGATTTTCAACATGAAGATCCCTGGTTCGATCTCCGATCATGCCAGATCATTCAAGAATGTTCAACTCTTGTCCACAGAGCTCTATGCCTAGACCAAAGTTAATTAAATGGTCTTGGATGTGCAGTTTAAAAAGCCGTTGGAAATAGGGACCACGTACTCAAGAAGGACATACGGTAAACACAAGCACTAGCCATCTCTCCTTGTTTCACAGGGATACAAGCTGGGCTTCAACTTGTCTAAATGTGTTGAAGCCAAAGTGAGCAAACAAATATATACTACACATGTACTTGTCAATTTGGTGACTCTAGACCTAGGGTAGTGCAAAAACATATTCTCATCAGATCTCGACCAATCACCGAGAACACAATGGAGAACAATACAATGAAGTCCAACATGAGGATGATCAGTAATTGCAATGTTATTGGTTTGCCATGTTTGTTTTCCTCACTCTTGCTAAAAAGTTAAGGTACATGTAGTGTAAAAATTAAAAACCAAGAACAGTGTTCAGGGTCGACTCGATGTTCTTCGCATTTTGGGCAAGCATTCTTACTGGTACTCAAGAATAGTGTTCTCATGTCAAAAACATCTTTCCCAAGGACACCCAATATGTACGTGTATTCACTTACCAATCTTTGTTTCTGTTCACATGTACATGTACACCACACTGTCTGGTTACGGATGCTTCATAGAACAAAAGTTAGTGATTATAATTTCCAAGGAGATGAGCTATGTATACAAGTACATGTACATGTATGTAAACTGTGGATTTATTTTTCACCACATATTGGTTTTATCGTTGTTTTAACCTGAGAATTTAATTTTTTTATGGCCCTGGCCTGAAAGGTATGTCGGGGGCATATAGTGTTTGGGTTGTCCGTCCGTCTGTTATGCTGTTTGTCTGTCTGTATTTCTGTCCCGCTTACATATAAAGTGTAATATTTCAAGTTTCGATTGTGATACAATAATAAACTTGGGCTGTAAGTTTATCTAAGGCCGAAAGGGTTGCTTACACTTCACCGACATCACATGCCCCTGGGGGTGCACTTAGCTCACATCACATGACCCTGGGGGTGGGGTGGGGTCATTTTATTTGCCAGCACAGAAATTTGTTGGAACTGGGGGCATTTGTGTTTCATTTTGTTTTTTGACAATTTAATTTTTCAATTAAATGGACATGTGACCAACTGTATTTGTACACCACAAATCCTGACATGTACAATGGACCTGTATCGATGCAGCGAGTTCTTTAACAAAAGGCTTATGTAATTGTTACATTCGCTTTTTGTGCATGAAGGTATAATTCTCCTTTAATAATCATAATTCTTGGATAGAATACAAAAAGCATCATATGCTTAAATTGCTTACCATTTTGGATCTGTCAAATAAAGAATAAAACAAGATGTGTTTGAAAATACTGTGTGGCCATGGGCTGAGTCATTCATAAACATTTTTAAAGTCCCATAACTCTGGCAAAATTTATTCGACAGAATCAATGATGCATGCAAACGAACAAACATACATTGTACAGACCAAAGGCAAAGCAATACCCCTCCATCTTTCAATCTGTGGACACAGAAATTTGGGACGAACAAACAGACGGACCAAAGGCAAACCAATACCCCTCCATCTTTCAACTTGGGGACACAGAAATTTGGGAAAAACAAACATACAGACCAAAGGCAAAGTAATACCCCTCCATCTTTCAATCTGGGACACAAAAATTTGGGATTGACAAAATTATCAAAAATACTGCATGTATTTGCACATGTACATGTATGTACTTGTATGTAGTACATGTAATGTATATCTACATGTACATGTACATGTATATATCATACATATATGTAACTTACAACTTCTTACTCTCAAGTATCGGTACATGTAATTATGAAACAAACAAACATACAAGCATTGATTCTAAGAGTTGATGAATTTCCTCTGAAAAAAACATTTATACATGTAAGTACTGTTACGGTTATATAAATGGTAAACAAAGTCATATTACTTGAACTTAAACCTTTTAATACCAGAGGGACAATGGAGTTTGCACCCTTGACTGATTCTCAGAAAAGCCATTAGATAAATTAAAATACACAATGAAATCTTAATATTCCTCACAAATAGTTAACTCATTTACAACTAAAGACACATTTGGACTGGCCAAAGTTATTGATTTACAGAAGAGTCCATTGTTTTTCAGAGGTTGATGAGTTTTAAAATATCAGTACAAATGTATGTTTACATCATGTGTGTGTATTTTTGTTATTTTAAAATACATACATACAGTAAAACCTGTGTGCCACCTCTATTTTTGTTATTTTATCAAATCCCTTGACTGCATACAATATTAACGTACACCTGCTCATAAAGGTCAATATTTTTTAATCCCTTGGGTGGCCCCTATATACAGGTTTCACTGTACTTGATTGTACATGTACACTACATCAGATTTATTGTTGGGTCTGTGCAGCACTAAAACATCTGAGAAATTATTTTTAGTACATGTAGATTTCTAAGGCTCTCAGATTTTTTCCAATAAATTGAAAATACATACATTGTACCACTTCATTCCTTAATAGAAAGACAGGCCACAGGGCTTACAGGCGTACATGCCCTAAATGTTTCTGGAGGGTACTGGTTCGATACAATATTGATACATAAAAATTCCTATCCATTTTAATGAATGTTTTCTCTTTTACATGTACAGTTTCCCAAATTTTCACTTCTACATCTACAATGTATTAAGGGATTATTATAATACACGTACACTTATCACCAACATGTGGGTCTGGTAAAAGGCCCCATTCCCATTAATGCAAAATTTACAAATGTTTCCCAATTGTGAGCAAAATTTCCCAATGTGTTCACTGTACAGCTCAAAGTTGGTACGCGGATAAAGTAGAATCTCACAACTTTAAGTACATTTGTACCATACAATCAAAACTTCCATGTCTTCAAATGAAAACCATTTATAAATAGAAGTTCAATGAATAATATTTTTGTCTTTATTGTTTGAGTAAAATAACCATAATTACTTTTTCCACAATTTTGACCCCATGGGGTGTGATATTCCCAACTGAAAGGGCACAGGAACCTGTAGTGTACAACTGGTGGTCTATTAACCCCTGGTATTAATCGGGGGTTAATATAAGGGTTTCATAATAGGTATTGATCTGTCTGAACAGTTTTACAGCTGTATTTCATAATCTTGAGTTGAACTACATGTATGTTCTATTTTATTGCAATTGTTGAATTTGTTCTAATAAACGGTGTTTTTGGTGCAATGATCATGACTGATTGCTTTCTTCATCTCTGTTCAGATAGTGAAATACAATAAAACCTCTACATACATGTATAATGTATTACATTGCGTAATGAATCTACATAACATTTGTGTTCTAAATGCATTTCATAGAAGTGCCAAATTAAATGCAATACAATATTCTGTTTAACCAATATCTACTCAAGGTATACATTGTACACTATACGTTTATTGTGCTGTGACTTACAATGGAGGTTTCCAGCATTGTTTTTTATGTCACACTCAACAAATTTTCAGTAATACAATGTATGTGTAAAAAATTACATTTTTACTCACCAACCCCTAAAAAAAATGAATTCTTCTGTAAATCAATGACTTACATGTATATGTAGGCCAGTCCAAATATGTCTTAAGGGGTATCAAATGAGTAAACGTACACGTGTATTGTAACAACCAGAAAAAATCTGCATACATTGTATAATGTATACATGTATACAGTGTCCCAGGAAAAGAGCCCAAGTCTTTTACATCAATTGTAGATAACCTTAAATAGCTTACATGTACTAATGTACATGTAGATTCTGGCTAAGCTCAAACCAGAGCTGATTAGACCTAAAGCTAATGTACAAATACATGTACATGTAGGCCTACATTGTACATGTGGTGTAATAGAATTGATACGATCAAACCACTCAGTCTGAGTCATGGAGGTCAATCACTGCTGATAATAAGAAATTCTTACGACTGAAAGACATTGGAATAAGGATCAAATGCATAGATCTGATCTACATATACATGTATCGGAAAACATTCAATCTCTGTCATAAACTGTATACATTTATGTAATTTTCACAACATAACCGCCATGTATTGTATTGTATTGTTGTTCAACGTCCCACTCAAGAATCTTTCATTCGTATGGAGACACCCACCACCAAATGCCTGTGAAGGGCTTCAAATTTTGTCCTATGCTCAGTACTTATATGTGGCCATTGAGCAGTGAGGGTTTTTTAACATGCCAACACCCACTGTGACACAGGACCTTGGTTTTTACAGTCTCATCCGAAGGACAAAAACCAACCTGCCGCTGGCTAGACTCGAACTTACGATCAAAAGTCAAGCGGGCTACCGACTGAGCCAGGCCAGCTCAACAACATACATGTAACCACCTGTAAATAGTATACATTTATTGTTGTTGTTGTATTGCTGTTTAACATTCGATCAAGAATCTTTCACTCATATGGATACGTCCGTGAAGGGTTTCAAATTTTGGCCTATGCTCAGCACTTACATGTATGGCCATTGAGCAGTGAGGGTTGGTTAATGTGCCAACACCTACCGGTACCGTGACACATTTATTTATACACATAATGTAATAATTCTAATATATGTATATATGTGTAGGCCTACATTATACTTATTATACAATGTACATGTATAGTATATTATCACTTATTCCTCAGTAGCTACATGTACATGTACATATGCAGTATAAAGTGGTTGTGTACATGTACATGTATGTGCTCAAGGTAAATATAGATCTACCCAAGCCCTAATCAATTCCTCCTGATAAACAATTAATGATAAATGTTGGCTATTACAGATCATATATTTAGAACTTTATCTATATGTACAATAAGTAGACTAGATTAGTGTGATTAGATATCACAATACATGCACAATGTAGTAACAATGTCAATGATTTAAGGACTCGACCACATGCCATGGTCTAATGACAGAATGCTACAATTTTGAGTAGAATTTCAAGGTTGGAATCCTGAGTCATGCATGTTTCTAGGATTTTAACCCTTTCATCCCTAAAGACACATTTAAGCTGGTCTAAGTCATTGATTTACAGAAGATTCCATTATTTTTCAGGGCTTGGTGAGTTAACATTAAGGTAGTAATTATCCCTTGCCACAAACACATGTATAGCATAAGAATAAATAATCTAGAACCTCATCTCCTGGATAAGAGTTTTAAGGCATCACAATTCCACTCAGGTGTACATTTAGCATGTGTATGAACCATCACAGGGGCCTCCGTCAATGAGTGCTTTGAGCATCGCGCTTTGAACCATGAAGTCTCTCACTTCTGTTCAGCACAGGTTCGAACCCCACTTGAACCTATAATAAAGCTGATTTTTGTGAGAAAGTCTGCCAGTTTTCTTGCCGAAGTACTAAAATGTATAAATGTGATCAACTCATGACCATGACCAAGACACAAACCAAACTTGCATTATGTAATTTGACAACTGGTTTACAAGAACAGGGGGGGTAGGGGCTACGGGGGGCCTGGCAAGGGCCCCCACTTTTTCACATACCAGCAAAATTCTTTTTATTATTCACAAAAAAGCATTTTTTTTTTTAAATTTGATTATATAAAAATAAACTTTGCTGCCCTCCCCCTTCCATAACTTCATGAACATGTACATGTACAACAATGTAGCCCACTAATGTACATGTACATACATGTATATAATATATGTAAATCAAAGAGAGAATAATGTACTTGTCCACTTCAAGCTAGCCACTTGTCCTTGATGAATGAATATGGCATGGGGATGAGAAGTTAGAGATGGGTACTCGTCCCTAGTGATGTATAACTTTTCTTCTAGATCTATATAATTTTACTTTGTAGACTCTAAAACTTTGCATTTATACAGTGCTTTCAAAATCTTTATTGCCATTTTGATCAAATATATGTCCCGTTTCAGAGATGTCAAAGTACACATGTATACATGTAGCTAGCTTTCATGGTTCCATAAAAGTTTTAAAAAAAAATGTGATAAACTGACGGTATCTAGAGATGAGTGGTTTTAAAAAAAAAATAAACTTGTCCCATAGGACAAATGATTTTTCAAATTCATATATATATATATATATATATATATATATATATATATATATATATATATATATATATATATATATATATAAAATTCACTGTACAGGGGTTTTCCCCACTCTTTTGGGAATCGGGCTTGGGCCTTTTGAATTAGGAATTCTAGCATGTATATTTTATTGAAACTGGGAAATCCAGAAATTGTCACAAAACTAAGTGATGATACAAAAATCTCTTCAAATTCATTGTCATTTGACTTCAATTGGGAAATTTTGAGTGCAAATTGGGGAAAAAAAACATTGTTTTTGAATTTTGTATATGCATTTTATAGTGTAGGTCTATGCAAAGCTACATGTATATATAGATTATCATATTTTATCAGCTTGTGAATGTGTACAGTGTAGTACACATTGTACCTTTAACTTCAACAGGTTACTACCTGGTATAGAACTAGATCAAATAATCCATATAAACTTGGCTCTTATAGTGCTAAAAAGTTACATATACCCAAGGCAATGAGAAGCTTAAAAATGCATTTTAAATCACCTGCCTGAGTATTCAGGTTTAACACCTTTACAAATTGTCTGATTAAGCTTGAGTGATATCCCACATTCAGTTGAATCTGGCTAGTATTAAGACCACCTAATTGACTGCATGACTCACTCTGATTAGTGAGCTGGTCTCTTAAGCATGTTAACTAGTGAGGTTCTGTACATGTACTAATTCAATATTAATGATGAGACTGGGAATTCATGGTCCTAATTGTGAGGTGGTCTCCTAAGCGAGTTGGTCTTTAGGAGAGGTTACACTGTATTATGATAGGCTTACATACCTGTACAGACTGTAGTATCAGTATCACAGACATCTAATCTATAACACAATTGTTATACATACATGTATAGGCCTATATAAAAAGTATATTATATGTCTCTTATAGAATCTAAATATTATAGAGACCTACCCTACATGTAGTAGTAGTTGTAGTAGTAGGCCAAGCATGTATATATGTAGGCCCTATTATCAATTCAAATATATTGCACTTTGCAATGCTCTGCACTGGTGAAATGTACTGTTTAATACATTTTGTGTAACTCCCTTCGATTTCAAGTTTAGAATGCTAATCTAGCAATGCTTGGTAGATTTAAAAAGTTGATATTGCCATGACCTTACAGGCAGTAGAATGTACACTTTAGCAGAAACACTCCCTCCTCCTTTTCTACTCTCAGAAACTTCTTAAAAATTGAGTGGTATATTATTGGATGGGCCTAGCCCCAAGCCTACCATTGCTGTGACACAAGCAAAATACAGGATATGTAGATCATGTAGGCTAAATATAAATAAATACAAACTGATATTTCTAATTGTCTCTCTGTTCATTTTCATACATTCCTTCTGATAATAAATTCTAAATTTAGGCTATAGGGCTATTCAACAGACCTTACGAAATAGACCCCAAATACAGGTAATTTACATTTTACTAGAGCTTCGAGTTACAAGCTCCAAGCGTAAACAGGCAGAACTACTCGATACATTTCAGATATTCCTGTTGTCATGGAACTGTTTACGAAGTTTAATTCTGTCAAGTGCATTATAATTGTTAACTTCAAATATTTTTCGGAACATTTGCGATTCACCGGTAACAAGAACACCTGACATTGTCGTGCCACCATTAGATCTAGGCCTAGTGGGGCGTGATCAAGGTTTACCCAGACAAATATGAATGGTATGCAAATTATAGAAATTACTAGTTACTTACGTAAAAACGGAACCATAACCTCTAGACCGACTTTGATTTTAGTGAGAGTATCCATTTTCCTTTTGTTAATATGATAATAAGTAAGAATAACTGGTATACATTTCGCTTTCCTCTCCACCTCTCTATCCAATGAACGCTATGTCAATGGTTAAGTTATCCTGTCGAGCTCTCCAATCAAAATGTAGAGTTATTCCCCTTTGGTAAATAACTCGGCTGATCAATGATCGGTCGATAACACGTGGTTTATCGATGAAAGGTTACAAACTTAGATAGATCTTTTCTCGGTCTTATACATGTTGAACATCAAGCAGGCGATATTTGAAAGCAATAGATATGGGAGATCTTGACCTAGATTACCAGGGCAGATCTAGAATTGTGAAATCCAAACGCATGGCAATTACTTTTTTGTTCAGTACAGTCACAGACACTGCCACTGGCAGACCGCCAGAGGTGAATAGGTGGATTTAAATTTTTAAGGCGTCGGTGGATGTTTCGGTCGATCTGCCATATAGGCCAAATATTGAAAATTTTACAAATTTTGCAATATTTTATTTCGAAATTCTATCTGAATATATTTTTAAAAAGTAGATAGTATCCACCGATTGATCGAACGCCATCATCATTTGACTAGGGGTAGGCTAAATGGCCTTTGCCACGAAGAAAATTCCAAATGAAACATACGTGCGCTATGATGAAATGTTATTTTGAGCGATTATATGTAATCCTAAAAAGGCTTATATATATACAACACTGTCGGAAGCAAATTGAAAGTGGAGGGGGGTAAACCAACTTAAAACACACACGACAGAAACATCTAGGCGCTAAGCCTTAATTCTCTCTTTGCCAAAAAGTGGGGGCGAGGTAAGCCCCCCGGTTCCGACGCCTATGATATATATATATATATATATATATATATATATATATATATATATATATATATATAAAACACCACATATTCACTGTCTAATTTTTGTCGTCGATGATGAATGTATACTGTCAACTTAGCCTAAGTTTTATTGAGAAATAAAACTCGTTATATTGTATAATTCTAACGTCTTTTGTTATACAGGTTGTATTTTATCCCAAGAGCATGAAAGGGTGTAAATTGTATATTAACTTCCATCTCAGATCTTGACGGTAAACATAAAACGACATCTTGCATTGCAATAAATTTATGAGAGTGATCTCCCTTTGGACATTAAGCCTGCATGATAAAACATTATTGACGTTTCTGCCACAGGTATTTGTGGACAGGAACATCATAGAGCCCCTTGTCCATGATCCCTAACAACAGACTCCATATGAATGCGGACCGTAGTCCTTACAGCGTGGACACTAGAGGGTCCTGTCCACAAGCCCGCCCAGCCCCCCCGTGATTGAAGTCATGTAAATTTTGTATTTAACACCCAACCAGTAAATTTACAAGATGACAAAAATGTAAGGTAAATCAAAAATTTTATTTTATAAGGTAGCTGAAGCATCCGTAGTTTTGAGGGTTAATTAAATGCTGTAACAGAACAAATTAAAGGAAAGACTTTTAAAGCTGAGCACTCACGACGAGGTTAATACTACATACCCATCTCCCCAGGCTCACAACATTCTTCCCAGGCTCACAACATTCTCCCCAGGCTCACAACATTCTTCCCAGGCTCATAACATTGATTTTGAATGGTTGTTTTACGCCACACTCAAAATATTTTCATTTATATTTTTGCATCCACTTTTTAATGGTGGAGGAGAGAACCCGGTTACAATGTACCCGGGAAGAGACCACCGGCCGTCCGCAAGTAAACTGACAAACTTCCCCACTAAATTCAGCTAAAGTATCAGCAGGGCTCGAACCTGTGCTTACCAGAAGTGAGAGACTCCATGTTTTAAAACACTGCTCTAGCCACTCAGTCCCCATCGATTTTGAATCTTAGTATGTTAATAAGTATAACGTTTCTGAATGCCGATTTTTTTCATATAAGATAATAAGATAAAAAAATGACTTGAACTGCATGTATTTGTTCAAAACCAAACATCTAAAAGGTTGACAAACAATCGCACCGACTGAAGGGAGGAAATGTGATATTTAAACAAGCGATTACCGACAAGCGTCAATATCATTCATTGATTTCCAGATCATTTATTAGACCGGGAATACATTTATATATGGCTGATCGATAATAACGATCTTTTGCTGACAGGTCAAAATATAGAACAAATGATTATTGAAAGTAGAGAAAAACGCTGTGATCAGCTGTTCGTTACATGTATTTCAGTTTTGTGAAGAATCTAGAACTCATTTCTGTTTACCCAGCTGTTGTTTTAAAATATACCTGTTGACTGGTGAACCTTATGTTATTTTCTTTTACTTTTACATTTATTAAATCTTAAAAAAAAAATTTTAATTTTATTAAATACCATATTAGATAAGACAAGACTGCTACATATGAAAAAATAATGTTAAAACGAGTAAAGGAGAAAAAAAAATTAATCTTGCGTCGAATATGAAAAAGTTTTTGATATAACAGCAAACTTGGTTTAACAGTAGTCCTATAATATAAGCCTTCGTTGGTTAAAATAATTTGCTTTCAATGTTTTTATCGGATTTTTATCTCTTTTTTTACTATGAATGCCGAACCACGAAACATCCGATAAAACAAACGTCGAAATTGAAACGATTTTAACCAACGAAAGCTTATATATTATAGGGCTAGGGTTAACTTCAAATCCACTGGAGTAGGTCGCCATTAACAAGAGTTAACGGCATACATACTATCTAAGTACATTTACATAGACTATTTTAAATACGTAAAAACGTTTACGTTATAACGACATAACATGTCCGTGTCGGACGGAACGGGTAACTGGCTATTGATCACTATTGATAATACTGAAAATAGTCACACCTCTGTATGAAGGACACACCTGTCATTCAAATTTACTGTTTGTTAACTTTTTATAATGAAAAAAAAATTCTTTATAAAGGCCACCTGTCTGTAACGACTACTTTTGCCCGTTCCCTTGAATGACCTTCATAAACATGTAAATTTTTATAAGATAATGTTACATTTAAACGGATGTGTGAACCCATAATTTATTGTCCCCGGGGCTCAGTGGTTAGAGCATCGCGCTTTAAACCACGAAGTCTGTTCCCTCCTGTCAGCACAGGTTTGAGCCCCGCTGGGATCTAAGCTAATTTTTGTGAGAAAGTTTGCCATTTTACTAGCGGATGACCGACAGTAATTTTATTACATGCATGTGTAATTATACAGCTACAATACAGAGTTCAATACACTCGTGCAATACGTAATGTCGTATTGCACATAGTTGGATACGGAAATTTTTCTAAATGACATTCATGTCATCCAAAATATTTGATGGCGTCGTTAAAAGCAAAGTGTATTTTAAACTTGTGTATACATATAGATAAATAAGGGACATGCAATAAAAACAAAATCTCACAAATGTTTCTATCCGTATCATCAGACTGCACTTGATCGATGTAGCGGATGGATTCAACTCGATCTACGCTTTCGTTGAATCCTTCGGCTACAACGATCTCGTGCAGTCTGGTGATACGGATAGAAAATATGTGTAGTTTTGTCTATGTATCTTCTACGGTACATTGTAACCGGATTCTCTCCTTCACCATTAAAAACTAAAAATTGTTCAGTGTGGCGTAAAACAACAAACATAGGAGTGATAAAAACTCCGTTATGTCCTACCAATACACAAGGATATATATTAATATACTCTTTGTTCGCAACGCAGACTGTACCGGTCGCAATATTAATGACCAGAATCAATAATATCCTTTATACATTTTTAACCACATTGTTTGTTTTCGTGTTGTTATAGGTCCCTCTACAAATGTTTTCGCGAGCCGGCCTGGCTCAGTCGGTAGCGCGCTCGACTCTGGATCGTGAGGTCGTGAGTTCGAGTCCCTCCGGCGACAGGTTGGTTTCCTCTCTTTCGGATGAGAAAGTAAAAACTGGAGGTCCCGTGTCACACAGTAGGGGTCGGCACGTTAAAGAACCCTCACTGCTCAATGACCGTAAGTGCCGAGCATAGGCCAAAATTTGAAGCCCTTCACCGGCATTTGGTGACGTCTCCATATAAGTGAAATATTCTTGAGTGGGACGTTAAACAACAATAAACAAACAAAGAAATGTTTTCGCTTATATTGAGACGCTACCAGATAGAGCTAGGTGAAGTTTCACAAAATTTGACCTTTGTCATGGCACACTGACAAGCAGTAGAGGATCCTTAAACTTCAGCTGTCGTGTCATCTGTCAAAATAGACCACGATCTTTACCCCTTTTGTCGGATTATGACGAGAGAGCAGTCACTAATTGGAATCGAACCCTGGATCCTCCGTCTCCGAGCCGAACGTTAGCCATCGCCAATTGTCATTTTACAGTACCATTTTGAATAAAGGTACTGAAAAGTAGCACTCTACGACAATATAAATTTTCTTGCATATTAATCTCGAAAATCGAACTGAAGGCAACATTCATGTTTACAGAACTATTTTACGAGTATCCCTTGAGACTTGTAACGACTCCACATAAGAGGTTTCTCTTTGTTTGATATTTTTGTCTGAAATTGACAGACCATTATAAACAAGCCAACTGGAATTGCCACTTTATGTGAAAACATGGACATTAGATGTCGCTTAAAATTTTTTCCTGTTTTTGCTTGTTGAGCATCTTCTCAAATATCCATGATAATGCTTAATTAAAAAACGGATATTCATGTTCCATATTGAAGGAGGTGTGTGAAAAAAGCTTGACGAATGAAGAATACACTTTTAATGTCCTCCAAAGGGAAGTACCAGTATGCGAAAAAAACAGTAAAACACTCAAAATTCACAAATTTTCGGCCACTTGGCCTTTATCAAGTGAAAGACGACAATATGTATATCAGTTACATAGTATTAAGTCTGCACAATACAAAGCTAACGCTTCGGTGCAAGTGAAAAAATTGTGAATTTTGAGTGTTTTACTGTTTTTTCGAATGAAGAATAATTTTTTAACTTTCGCGAAAGGCCCGACAGACGTTTTTATTATGACGTCAACATTTGTGTGATGATGTTGCCACAATCGAATGACGTCAAATAGGATCATGGAGAGTCACGTGTCAGAACTGACCTATTGCCAAAATGCCCGACACGGCACCTTTTGACACACTTTTCAATTATGACATCACAATTAAATGCCCCGTCAACCGCTTGTGTGATTATGACATCACAATAGAATAACGTAAAAAAGTACATTGACCGCCATGGGTCAGACTTGGCGAGAGGTCAATTTGGCGATATGTTGTGACGTTAGTTTGACGAGTGACAAATGGACGAGTGATGGAATGTTGTGAAGTTAGATTATTAAAGGAAATGTTCACATCAAACTTCTTTAGAATTACTATGGTAACGGGGGCACTCGCAGTGGCTCTGTTGTACAGCTTTTTTCACATCACAAGTGAAAAATTCGGGTTTGAATATCAATCGCCTCACAAGCGCTTTTAGATTAGTCCAGAAAGATTTTAACATACATTATTTTTTCCCAGAGTGATCGGCAACAAAGTAATAAACTTTTTAAAACAAGACTGGTTTTAAACTTTCTATAGCAAGACTGATTTAAACTTTCTAAAGCAAAACTGATTTAAACTTTCTAAAACAAGACTGGTTTTAAACTTTCTAAAACAAGACTGGTTTTACACCTCATAAGACAAAACTGGTTTTAAACTTTCTAAAACAAGACTGGTCTTAAAGTTTCAAAAAACAAGAATGGTTTTAAACTTTCTAATGCAAGAATGGTTTTAAACTTTCTAAAGCAAGAATGGTTTTACACTTTCTATAACAAGACTGGTTTTAAACTTATCTAAAACAAGAATGGTATTAAACTTTCTAAAACAAGAATTGTTTTAAACTTTCTAAAACAAGAATTGTTTAAAACTTTCTAAAACAAGACTGGTTTTAAACTTATCTTAAACAAGACTGGTTTTAATCTTTCTAAAACAAGAATGGTTTTAAACTTATCAAAACAAGAATGATTTTAAACTTTCTAAAACAAGAATTGTTTAAAACTTTCTAAAACAAGACTGGTTTTAAACTTATCTTAAACAAGACTGGTCTTAAACTTTCAAAAACAAGAATGGTTTTAAACTTTCTAATGCAAGAATGGTTTTAAACTTTCTAAAGCAAGAATGGTTTTACACTTTCTATAACAAGACTGGTTTTAAACTTATCTAAAACAAGAATGGTATTAAACTTTCTAAATCAAGAATTGTTTTAAACTTTCTAAAACAAGACTGGTTTTAAACTTATCTTAAACAAGAATAATTTTAAACTTTCTAAAGCAAGACTGGTTTTAAACTTTCTAAAATAAGAATGGTTTTAAACTTATTTAAAACAAGAATGATTTTAAACTTTCTAAAACAAGAATGGTTTTAAACTTTCTAAAACAAGAATGGTTTTAATCTTTCTAAAACAAGACTGGTTTTAAACTTATCTAAAACAAGAATGGTTTTAAACTTTCTAAAGCAAGACTGGTTTTAAACTTTCTAAAACAAGAATGGTTTTAAACTTATCTAAAACAAGAATGATTTTAAACTTTCTAAAACAAGACTGGTTTTATACTTATCTAAAACAAGAATGGTTTTAAACTTTCTAAAGCAAGACTGGTTTTAAACTTTCTAAAGCAAGAATGGTTTTAAACTTTCTAAAACAAGAATGGTTTTAAACTTTCTAAATCAAGACTGGTTTTAAACTTTCTAAATCAAGACTGGTTTTAAACTTTCTAAATCAAGACTGGTTTTACACTTTTTAAGACAAAACTGGTTTTAATCTTCTAAAACAAGACTGGTCTTAAACTTTCTAAAACAAGACTGGTTTTGAACTTTTTAAAACAAGAATGGATTTGTACTTTTTAAAACAAGAATGGTTTTGAACTTTCTAAAACAACAATGGTTTTAAACTTTCTAAAACAAGAATGGTTTTAAACTTTCTGAAACAAGACTGGTTTTAACCTTTATAAAACAAGACTTATTTTACAAGTAAAGGGTAATTCTTAGGATAACCTTGAGTTACAGTTAATGTAAATAACACAATGATTTGGCCCTGAAGCTAATCAACGTAACGGATCTGTAATCTTCTGCATCGTTAAAATTGTGTATATACCAACGTGTAATTACTTAATTTATATATTTTTTAAATTTTGACACTTAAGTTAATTATCGCCGGGGGATTAATGAAAGTACGGGGTTGTGCGGTGTTAACCTTGTTAGAGTTCTGGTCCAGTAAAAATGATGACAAAATCAGCAATATTGGTTGAGGTTCCAACAGATAGTGACGTGCTAGGTGCTCCTTACGGAACTCGATTTGGTGTAGGAGGGGTCATAGGAGGGAAGTATATATATTTCTATGTGTACTGATGTATATACGCTACACATACTATCCCATTGTGGGCTTCGTGCAAAAGATCTATTACGTATCCCGTGGATATACACGTGACTGTAAAGACTTTGATCCGACACTGATTTAGGAGACCGGATGTTCAAAGAGATTCTTAATTGATTTATGTGTATCTCCGTATAAACCATTTTACCAAAAATGTACGTATGAATTACCTGGGCCCAAAGAAGGTTGCTATTGTTTGATCCCTCCTCTTGGTTTCCAGAGGTCCGTGTTTGTCCATTTTTGCTGGATTTGTATCCGTGTCCTGGACGTCCGAAAGATTTATACTTTGGTATCTGGGATGTTTTATGTTACAGAACAGATTAAGATAGTCAGTTTGGAACAAATATTAGAGAAAAGATAGTGTTAAATATACTAGTAATACAAAAACAAAGAAAGACTTACAGATGTTACTCTCCAAAAATTAAGCTTTGTACATGTAAAAGTTGCGATTTGAAGTTCAGAATTTCTTTTAGAGATTTTTATATTCGAGTTTGAAAGAGTAATTTTTTAAAAAGTTAAAATTAGAAGGTTAAAATTACATGTACTCATAAATCCGAACCCCATAGCTCAGTGTACGTTGTATATCCCGTTTACGAAACTGACACAAAAACATAATTGTAAATTATAGTTTATTAGCCGTCGAATCTCTGACCAATCAGTGTACGATGAATTCAATATAATAAATTAGAACAACACAAATGAATACATTTACAATAATTGTGGTTAAAATCAGTGGCGTAGCTAGTCCCAAATTATGTACTTTCAGAAATAGGCAAGGGATACAAAGGCCGCCTTGATGTACGCAGCAGGTCCGGCGAAAACCCCGCAGCTAGGGGAATTGCAATTTCTCACAAAAATCAATTTAGAGAAATCGGAAAAAAGGGAACGACAAATATAGCAAACATCACATTTGCACAGTACTCTGTAGTGGGGAGAAATGAAACGTGTAATACACTTTATAAATCTTTAATTGAAAACAGCGCCTTAATTACCTTGCCAATTATCACGAATTTTAAACACTTAATGTTCCACAAAGTGTGTGTATTCATTCGCGTAAGGGCGCTACACCACCGATAATGATACAACAAATGAAATGAGTATTGGAGTTGTAGAGATCACAGACTGAGTAATTCAAAATACCGAGAGTAC
Source organism: Atrina japonica (assembly GCA_030159075.1). Taxonomy (NCBI): domain Eukaryota; kingdom Metazoa; phylum Mollusca; class Bivalvia; order Pterioida; family Pinnidae; genus Atrina; species Atrina japonica. Next base: position 1,501,010 of record BROG01000061.1, on the reverse strand, counting down.
TGAAAAAACATGAAACAAAATATTTCTGCTCGGAAAAATCTAACTGTATGTTCACAGAACCCACCGATTTTACACAGAAGCCATAATGTGATGAAAATTCCTTAACTTGGCCAAGTCAACTTCGATTCGAGCCCCGCTGAAGCATAAGCTTATAATGTGAGAAAGTTTGCCAGTTCACTTGCGGAAGACGGGTCATTTTTTCTCTTATAAATTTACCAAAGTAAAAAAAAGAAGACTGGTTGCAATCATATGAATTTTTGAAGTTCTTGCGTGTGGCGCTGTTCCTCATGAAATGCCTTTCAACCAAAATAATGAAGTGGTATGGGAGTTATCTCTCAATGTACATGTACGTATACCGCAAGTCTATATATTCGGCGTATTGCGAACTCGAACGGGCCTTCCGTGTCCAAGTGGATTTTACCATGGCGTCTCTCACCTTAGTAAGCATGGGTTCGAGTCCCGCTAGAACCTACGTTGATTTGATGAGAAAATTTGCCAGTTCACTTACGGAAGCCCGGTGGTCTCTTCCTGGGTACAATGAAACCGGGGTCTCTCCCCCACCATTAAAAAACTTGCCGCAACCACATGTTTCACACACAGGCACTTGTGTCATGCAATTCCCTGATCCCAATAGCACATTAGGATGGGGAGATTGCATGACACAAGTGCCTGTGGATTCACATTTCACATTATGAATGCAAAATAGTTGGGTGTGACGTGAAACAACATTCAAAGAGACAAAACGGCGAACTCCAGTAGAATACCCACTGGAGGTCATGAGACTGTCATTCGGTGTCACTTGATACTTTAAATTATTCTTGATTTCTGTCTGGAGGCAACAAGTGCTCGCGTAATTTTATTGAATCGTCGAGGTCATACTTCCCGATTAGTATATGATCGATCTCTTTCACAGAGTTGTCGGTCCTGGCACTTTCGACCAATCTTTGTCAACATCTCGATTTTCCAAGAGTCTTGTAAAATAAATAAATGTACTCTATATTTTGCATTTTGTAAACTAATTTGCCTTTTTGGATATACATGTAGTTTCTTTAGTTTTGTCGAAAATACTTTTTAAAAACGGCTATAGATATGAAGACTATATTTTTGTGAAAATATCCTTATTCTGAGTAATTTGGATTTTATAATCAATCTGCTAATAAATGATCAAGTATTTTAGGACTAGCTTTTAGACGTTGACAGAAATGGGTCGAGAGTGCAAGGACCGACAACTCTGTGTACAAGATTGGTAGTATGACCTTGACGTTTCAATAGAAATTGGTGCGCGCGCGTACACTGCTATACACGACTTTACAACCTTCATAATTATGTTGTTTCATTGCATAATGATATACTCTGTTAGGGTTTTAAGCAAGAGTTTGATACGTGTTGTACTAAATATATCATGGTCATTCCACGTTCCCATATAGTGTTGTCCCGAGAGGTACTGATATAATTGAAGACAAGGATACTATACCTCTTCAGACAACATCGAAGATAAGGAGACTATATCTCTTCAGACAACGTCGAAAACGAGGAGACTGTAAGTCTTCAGACAACGTCGACGACAAGGAGACTATAACACTTCAGACAATGTCGAAAACGAGGGGAAATACCTTTTAGGAGAACATCAAAGATAGGGATACTATAGCTCTTCAGACAACGTCGACGAAAACAAGGATATTTTATCTCTTCAGACAACGTCGCAGACGAGGATACTTTAGCTCTTCAGACAACGTCGAAGACGAAGACGAGGAAACATACCCTTTAAGACAATGTCGAAGGCAAGGAGACTATAGCTCTTCAGACAACGAGACTATAGCTCTTCAGACAACGTCGACGAAAACAAGGATATTTTATCTCTTCAGACAACGTCGCAGACGAGGATACTTTAGCTCTTCAGACAACGTCGAAGACGAGGAAACATACCCTTTAAGACAATGTCGAAGGCAAGGAGACTATAGCTCTTCATACAACAAGACTATAGCTTTTCAGACAACGTCGTAGACGAGGAGACTTATACCTTTTAACACAACGTCGAAAGCGAGGAGACTATAACTCTTCAGACAACGTCGAAGACAAGGATACTATAGTTCTTCAGACAACGTCGAAGACAAGGATACTATAGTTCTTCAGACAACGTCGAAGACAAGGATACTATAGTTCTTCAGACAACGCCGAAGACAAGTAAAGTATAGTTGTTCAGACAACGTCGAAGACAATGATACTATAGTTGTTCAGATAACGTTGAAGACAAGGATACTATAGTTGTTCAGACAACGTTGAAGACGAGGAGACTATACCTTTTAAGACAACACTACAGGAGAATGGTTCTCTCTGGTAATGGACAAAATGAAATAATACTTTTCTATCCTAATGAGAAAAATGGTGCATTTTTCTGTGCAAAATTTGAATTTAAATTTGTCATGCAAAATTAGAAATAAATATCAATTAAGATAGTTAAATGCTGTTCCTTGACGTAGCATTTTGACAACAAAACATGTTTTCAATCACATTAGGAAAGTTCTTGGGTGATACAAGTCTCTGGTAAACCTATGTACAAATGATATAGACGAAAGCAGTCTCTTGAACTTTTACACAGTGGTACATCGCAGGCTTCGCACTTGGACGTGGTGTACACATACCAACCAGATTTTGTTCTGTGTTTCATTAACTGGCAAAAGGTACAAGTTGTGTTTGCTGATGAAATCGGACGATGTCTAAGACTAGTGAGGTTTTCATTTCCTGTCATATTTCTTGCTTGTACTTGGGAATGCGAAAACATCCGCAAAATATCGTTTTGTGTCGGTTGAATTTGAAATCTGTTTTGCATTGGTCCCAAAAATCTGAATGGGACTTGTTCATTGTTCTGTGTATTTGCTGGTCTGCAAACATTCGACAATGTGTGCTGTTGCATTTGTCCTCTGCTAAATTCCAATCGTGGATTAAATCGGTCACCAGTTTCCAGATTTTCATTCCACCACATATCTGTAACTGGTTGTCCAGTATCTGCAAAAAGAGTACAAAGTCACTATTATTTTTCGAGTGAGATGAAAGCCAGTTTTATTTTGCTTTTATAAGAAGACACAATAAATGGTCGTAAAACAAAGGTCCGTGGTTTCATGCGACCGAAATTTTTCGTAGCTAATGAGTAGGTGTGTCCAATTTATCCAATCACAGTAGTTGTGATCGGCATGGGAAGTTATCGTACTGTCTGTCGATCCAATACAATACTGAAATTGTTTAAAAGCATCGATCTGATTGGCTGACGAATGCGAGCACCGTTTAATCGCATTGACTCGGGCTTCATGGATAATAAAAATGTGCAAGAATGATTTCTGTCGCATGAAAACACGAGTAGGAAAGAGCAGAGCGATTCCGGACCGTGGTTTTTCTACGATGAATAAATGGTGGTTGACCATCTGTTGTTCACTGAACAATTTAGCCACGTATAACAACAAACGATACCTCTTTTATACTATGCAACTGGACATTTTCGCTCCTAATGATTTTCGCCATTTTCACCCTTAGATAAAAGGGCAAATAAAAAATGAAAGCTAAATAACTGAAACACGGGCATCCATGCCATATGTGAGACAATGTGATTAAGGGCGAATTTAAGACGAAGTGAGTATGTTGGCCGATGTAAAGAAAATGTTTCGAAAAGATGTCGTTTTCCTGTTATTTGAACTTCCAACTGACACCTGCTAACAAAAGATGGCATGCTATCACCGTCAGTAAATCTAAATAAGGAATCAACTGGAAATGACACTTTCATTTTGTACAATATAAAAAAAATCTCAGATACCAAAGTATAAATCTTAAGGATGTCCAGGATATAGATACGAATCTGGTAACAAATTTGACAAACACGGACCTCTGGAAATCCAGAGGTGGGGTCAGGTGCCATGGAGGAGTAAGCATTTCCTGTTGACCGGTCACACCCGCCGTGAGTCAAGAGTAAAGTCCAAGTGAAATACGTGAGGAACGAGTCCTCGTCAAAATTGGTAAAGACGTCTCAACAACCGCTATCGAACAAGCAACTCAACATTTCACTTAGTGAAACAGAGTAATCGCAAACAAGACTTTAAAAATCTCATAGCAAATTTGAATTCTAAGGTGAAAAATTACCGGTCGGTCTGGGAATAAAGACAATATGTCGCCGGCGGAAATTTGTACTTACATGTTTTATGTAATATTTCATCTCGTATATAAATCTGGGGGTTTAAAGAACAAATGCATGCGTATTATTAGAGAACATATTCCAAACGTAAACAGATGTAACCGTAAGTTTTAATACACCATTGTAAAATTAAATTTCGGCATGTTTTTAGGATGTGGAATTTTCCATACACAACACTATACACTGTATTTATTTCGGAAACTAGACTTATTACACTAAATAGACAATGCCGCTTAGGGCCTCTTTTTTATTGGTTTAGCTTCAAACATATATTAGAACATGCACGGTAAAGGTTCTCCGCGGAGTGTTTGACCCAGAGGTCGCTTGTACATTACGATTACGTCAGAGAAATACTGTATTGCAATCAAACGGTATTTATTTCATGTCTGAAAAGCTGTGCTGACAGATTTAATCATGATAAATTCGTGTTATTTCGTGTTAAGAGAGTGTTATTTTATTTGAATTGTTTAAAGGATATGGCCAAATGTCATGGTCAAACGATCAATCGAAAGTTTCAAGGTATCCAATTATTAAAAAATGCCTCTTTTCTAGAAAACCATATAATGATTTTATATATTTATACATTATTGTGTCAAATATTCAAGGTCACGAGGTTAAAGGTCAAGGTTATAAAAATATCAACATTCTTATTTCATCAAAACTATGTAGATCTATATTGTTAAGTTGAACACACACACGCGTACAGTGTTTCTGATAGCTGTCATGATTGTTAAAACAATGTTTTCAATTTGTTACACAGAGTTGTCAGTCCTTGATCTCCCAAACAATCTCTGTCAACGTCTCATTTTTTGCCAGATTCTGACAAAATATAAATGTACTCTAGATTTTGCTATTAATAAGCAACTTGTTTTCGTGCATAGGCCTAAATTTTTAGTTTTGACATGAAATATAATATTATTTGATGCGAAAATACTATTCATTCTGTGGGTTACATGACCACATGTTTTTGACTGCTTTTTAGACGTTGACAGACAGAGAGTGGAAGAACCGACAACTACAGATATTTATACGCTATGCTACTGTACACTAAACAACAAAGCCACACGGTATGTTTGAAATACTGTGTATCTGAACATTTTCGCCCCAGCTTATTATTATTATTATTTTTGCAGAAAACATATTCACCACATCTTAAATTCGCTTAAATACGTCTCGACTATAAACCTACTGTACATTTTGCTCTTTATAAGGTATTGATCTTTATATTTTTACATTTATCTTTTGCATATACATGTATTTTAGTGCTGACATAGGTAAAATACTATTTGAATTGAAAATACAGCTGTTTATAAATGGATATAATTATAGGGACTATATTTCTGCGAAAAGTTTTCATACTCTGTGTAATTTGGTTTTATATACATTCTGTGGGTTACATGATCACGTGTTTTGGGATTGTTAATTTGGCCTAAATCACCAGTCACGTGGATGACATGCATATCTTGCTTCAACTACATGTATTTAGGATGAAATTTTCGCTTTCATTTTAATACATTACATTCTATTTTCGAAAACAGGAATGGACAGGTAAACCGGTATTTACTGTAGCTTTGATATTTTTGTTATGATTCAATTTAGACTCGTTGTGTATGTAAACATGTGCCAATTTACCTTGAAAGACCTCTTATTGCAACGATAAATATCAGTTTGAGACACATGTATTACTATTTTCTTTTTTTAAATTCAACTAATTTCTACAACTCTTTGCTCGATTTGAAGATAAATATATTTTATTTCATCGCAAACAACCTATAGCTGCTGTATTGTTGTTTCACGTCCACACAAGAACCTATCACTCATATGGAGACGTCATCAAATGCCGGTGAAGGGCTTCAAATTTTGGCCAATGCTCGGCACTCACGGTCATTGACCAGTGAAGGTCCTTTAACGTGCGGACCCCTACGTGTTATGTGATCTCGGTTTTTACTATCCAATCCGAAGGACAGAAAAAGTCAGCCGCCACCGCTGAGGCCCGCAACCACCACCCCCCACCCCCCGATTGCGAATCGAGCACTCTATCGCGGAACCACGACGGCTCTCCAAACAACCTATAGAACTCTTTGCACTGATGTCGGCATGTGATAGCGACTAGTGTGACAGGTAATCTTGGTCGCTGGAAAAAACTGATAATTTGTTAGTATCAACTACATACATTCCACATCATACGTCTCTATCAATGAAACAAACATGGGACATAGTTGATAGAAACAATATGATATTTCTTGTGCAACTGGGATACCCGCTCACATCTGTGATTCCCTAAAGCTGGATTACAACAATGAGAGACAATTCTAGAAAAGTACAATAAAACATGCTTTAGCGACCACCTGTGTAAAAAGACTGCCTAATCATAGACTGATTTTGTTGTGTCCCAACTTTAATGTTTTGCCTTCATTTAAATTTCGCCCTCTCATCTCGGGGCGAAAATTAAATTGAAGCGAAAATTTCCAGATATACAGTTAATATAGCTACATTATGTGGTCGATGTGACTATTTGTTAGAATCATGAGGAGCAGGCGAAAAGTTAAAAAATGAGTTTTTTTTCACACTTGGATTTTTCCTGTGGGGTATGAAATCTTTTATTCAGTAAAACTATAGAAAATAACAGATATTCTAATAATCTACAAGTTTCGCACATTTGATTTTTAATTTCATCCAGGAAAAATATACATGTAATTTACTTTCATGAGAAAGAAAAGAAAATAATCGGATTTGCTTTGTAGATTTATTTCTAAACCTTAAGTAATAAGCATCAGAATATCAATTCACAAATTTAGCCCCATTCATTGAAAAAAATGCATCACACCTAGTGTATAATCATGTATATCTAATCGAGTTTTCCATTCTCAATTTATCTATCGCTAAATGTCTTACACGTGGCGTCATTTGACGTCATTCAATTGTGTTTCACGGGCAATTGACCTATCGCCAAATGCCCGACACGACACCTTTTGGAAAACTTTTCAATTATGACGTCAGAATTAAATGACCCGTCAAACGCTTGTGTGATTATGAAGTCACAATTGATTCGCCCATCAGACAGGTGTGATTATAACGTCACAATCGAATGATATCACAATCATCTGACGTTGAAATGCACATTCAGTCCACGTGTCAGATATTTAGCGATAGGTAAATTAAACTCGATAGTAGAAGAAAGATTAAACTTCTTTGGAAATAATGCCGAGGAATGTTACACAATTACTGCTTTATTAATTTAGTTAACGAAATCGACAGACGTCCGTGCGATAACGATTATCATTGCATCTTATTTGTAACTTTTAGACTCTCTTCCGTGGCAACATTTATGTATTTGTGATATCTGTTAAAACAATTTCTTTGGCGACTGATACAGAACGGCATGTCACAAGCCTCACATTTGAAATACGTGTATACATGCCATCCTGACTTTGTTCTGATTTTGTTCATTTGACATAATGCACATGGTTTATATTTTGTTCCGGTACATCTTACAGTTCTGTGTACACTTGACTCAAAGATACCAGGACCTTCCATTGGTGATGTAGATACGGTTGATTGGAAAATATCCGGGGTCAAACTAAGAGATTCTGACCAAAACATGTTCGTTGGATCATAAGGAAGTCTTTGGATTTGATCAGTATGTTTTGGATCTGATAACAAATTTTCTTTTGTGTTTTGGTCTCTTTGTGTGCCGGAAGTTGAGTACGGTAAGTTTTCGCCCTCAAGGGACCTTCTTCTAATGCTTGTAAAATTGGCAGGGGGCTCTGCAAGAACAAAATGGATTACAGAATAACAATTGAGATTGTGAAAGAAATTTAGAGAACTATGTCTTGAAATGTAAAAATAAAGTCTTGTTGGAAACGGTCCAGTACCTGCGATGAAGTGAAATTTGCAATATAGAGAATCAATATAAGCTTATCCACCAATTTAACTAGAGTATGTCCAAATTTAACATAACCAAACATAAATAAATCATACAGTTATATTTCACATTTCAACGTAACTAGATGAGGCATGTCAATATAAGTAGCCAATGAATAACATTTAAAGTCACACATCTTCCCAAGTCATGGTTTTCAGATCCAATCCGTTACTCACGCACCTTGATAGATTTGGCTTGTATATCGTGACTTCGCGACGTAGATTTCCATTGTCTGTGGGTACTGTTTCACTAAGCCAATCATAACGCGTCTAACAACTGATCGCGGATCGACCAAACGACAGAGGGGAAAGTACGTAAACACAGAATACTAGTAATGACGACAAGAAGTCTCTGTCACCAATCTTTAAATTGGTCAGGGGTCAGTGTCCGGTCAATTTTAGAACGGCGCTAGATGTCGCCACCAGTGACCACCATATATGAAATGTAATCAGTCAACTTAATGTGGTTGAGGAACGACATGGATCAGAAAAGCTTTACTTGGTCAGATGAAGATGACATTGCAACATAACTAAATAACGGATGTCGCATTTTAACATAGCTAGATAAAGAATAACACATTACAATAACTAGATGAAGGATGTCACAATTAAACTTTACAAGATAAGGAATATCATATTTAATGTCATATTTAAACATAACTAGACATTGGATGCCACTTTTAATGTCACATTTCAACATAACTAAATAACGGATGTCACATTTCAACAACTAGATGAGGACTGTCATGAAATACATGTATATCAAATTATTTTGGAATTATTGTAGAAACCAAGATGTGTTTGAGAAACAAGATGTGTTTGAGAAACACTGCACACGTCCGTCCTCGATCTAAAGCTTCCTACCAAATTTGAGGTTAGAAATTCAAATAATTTGACAGGAACAAAAGTACAGTAAAACCTGCTTTAGCGACCACCTGTGTATAATGACCACCTGTTTTTGCTGTCCAAAATAGTACCATTTGTGTACAAATCAACCTCTATATAAAGACCTGCTTCTAAAGGTCGGTTTTGTTGTGTCCCTAAGGGAGTCTTTGTATACAAGGAAAATGAAACTTCTACAAAAATGTCTTCTAAGATTGTTGTTCTTTGTATATGTACATATACGATTGATGAACAGATTTGTAACATACACTATAAAGTTGCCCATCATTAATGTCTACAACAGAACTTGTTATGTAGGTAGACTTTTACAATCTTTGTACCTACCAATTTTTTATATTCATATACAAATATACTTAATGCATTAACTCCTCATCAACCGATGTAACCACATTTAGACTTGCCAAATTCAAACAGTGGTAATGTTCACTGTCAGAATTTAGGAGTGTATGGTTGAAAATATCAATTCCACAAATTGCAATAATTTCAGTCATTCAATATAAACTTGTTCACTCCTTTATTGTGACATTGGACTGTACTATTTACGGATTTGGACGAGTTTATATGTTGCCTAGGGGTTGATGAGTTAAGAGTTTTATGTTGTCTAGAATCAGTAAATATATACGGAGCATTTTGTAGAAAGGTCATAAGTAATGTCAACAAATTCTTTAAAAACATTTATTTCAAATTAATATCAATAAAACTAATGCTTTACAAATATAACATGTGCAATTACAGCACTTGAACAGGCTTTGAACTCTTACTACCAACAAACATCTCATTCTTATGTTACAAGAGCAAAGATCAACGGTATATTGTCTAAGTCTGGCATTCAGTCCGTCGATGAATTCCATTCAGTTTTTTTTTCAACCAACAAGAAATTCTCCATGGGTCACTTGTCTTAAACAAAACCTGTATGCAACTGAAACTAATGTGACATCTGATATTTCATTATCAATGATTCATTGTCGAATTTGAATGTTGATTTACGCCACACTCAACAATTTTCAGATGGCGGCGAGTTCTTAATGGAGGAGAGAACCCAGCTACAATGTACCTGGGAAGAGACCACCGGCCTTTAGCAAGTAAACTGGCAAACTTTCTGACAAAATCAGCTTAGGTTCCAGCAGGGCTCGAATCTGCCTGACCAAAAGTGAGAGATTGCATGGTTATAAGTGCGATGCTCTAAAAACTCGAACACGGAAGCTCCTTCCTGTCGAACCAGATCATTTCTTGCATTCTCAAGAAATGGACCGAATACCGCCGTGAACGGATGGACAGATATGCAACGAGACTGTTATACATCATCTCCACTATGAGTTGCTGTGCCCCAAAACCTAAATGTGGTATCGACGTCATCAAATTACACAATCCAAAAGTAACAGTACACACATTATTCACTTTCAACATATAGTACACTTATTTCTTCATGCACATACTCATTCTGTCACTCCCATGGCATTACACGACTACCAACTTTTAGGTAGACATTCGTCTGGGATATCAATTCCTAAAAACCTTAAATGATAGTCTTTAAAACAGTTTCTCTTATATGTACACAGAGATACTTTGCAGAATGCACATCTATACTTTGTATAAATTCTCCATCCTGATTTACTTTTAGCATTAGTAGCTCGGCAATACTGGCATTGTTTGTTTGTGTATCCATCATTATGGATGGGTTTATGTAATTTCACGACAGAATCAATGTTTTCGACTTGGTCATGTTTATTCACAATACCATAGCCTCTAGAACTATTCTGATCGTTTTTACACCCGTATTCATTTACTTTGCAAACCAAGGAATAGAGAGCAGAACTAGCCGACGCATCCTCCACAGCGGGATATTCTGAAAATATAAACAAATTCAGCTGTTAAAGGAAAGTTCGGCTAGTAGCAAGAGTAAGGAGGTTTCATTTTTTTAAAATTCTATTGCTGAAGTGTTCAACTAGTGACAAAAATGGAATTTGGTTAATTTCCCATTAGTTTACTTTCAGTTTAGAAGCCCTCCAAGTATTAAAATGGATGTAAATGAAGCCATGGAATTGGGTATAAATAAATTATACGTATTAGATATTCATTTACATTACTAAATCTTATTTATAAGTCATATATCCGTCATATGTTGACGACATATAATGTACTCTTTGTAAATAAATGATCAGAAATTTTGAATATCATACATGGCTCAACATAAAACACAATAAAATCACCGTTTGACTTATGTACAAAATAAATATGATATATCTGTAATTCTTTTGTATGTATTTGTGAAACACGAATGCCCCCGGTCCCAACAACTTTCTAGCGGGATTGAATTACGGAAAGACAGACAGACACACAAACAGATGGGACGGAATTACGGGCAGACACAAAAACAGACAGATGGACGATCCTAACACTAGATGCACCCGGCAGGCCTTTCAGGCCGGGGGCATAAAAAGCTAAATTGCAATTTTGGATCATTTTGTAAAATTGTATGTTACTCATTTAGTGCACAACCAATCCCGAAGAATATCGAACCACTGTCTCTCACTTCCAATGGAAACAACATTAGAAAACAACATTTATATTGCTGAAAATGGCACAAAATACGAAATCACATTTGTTTTGCTACTGTAGATGACCTAAGATTACTTTCAAAAGGATTACACTATAAACACACATCTCCTCAATTATCACACTAACAGTGAAAAGATATATATCTGTTTAATGCTATGGTGTTGATTTTCAATTTACGGTATTTTTTGCAAGATAACATTTCAAATCTGTACTATATTTCATATAACGAAACCCAATAAAATATCAGTTACCTAATTCATATTCATGCGATCCTAAATTAATAAAACTATAAAATTTATCAATTTATCCAATGGCTGTCACCAGGTTCATTACTTTTTTTAGAGATAAACTTACAAAAATACGGCTAAAATAAAAAAAAAAAAAACGAAAGAGAAATCACAAATACCAAAGTATTAGTCAAAAGAAGGTTCATTAGACAATATACAAATCAGGCATAAATTGGTCACACCGACATCTAAAAATCCAGAGGCGGGACCACGTGCCATGGAGGAGTAAGCATCCGCTATCTGAAACTGGATAAACATTAAAAATTTCGGATACAGATCAAAACAATTTCTTGGACGTTTAGAGAAACAAACTGGGGTTTTACATTCCGCAGTACACAAAATCCTCGTTTTACCTCTCCGTTTTCTGAACACAACAAAAACAACGTCTCTGTCTAATACTTATTGGGCGATACATCATATCCGTTTTATTGTGCAATATCCGATTTCATTATTCAAAAAGTAAATATGTCAGCAGTACTAATGACGTGACTAAATGGTCAAATGTTTATGAATAGCGAAGTTAATGACTTATTTGTATTGTACTTCAACCAATCAAAAATAACCATTCATAGATTAATATTGCATCCATTAGTTCAACATATTTTATTTTATCACTTGCATAATTACATATAATAAATTTAAATATAAGATGGTATCAGAAAAAAACTTAGGAATTTTTTGTCTCGCAGGATAACATGACCATTATACTAATTATTAGACACTGGAAAAGTTAATTGCATTAAAGATACATTGTGACGAAATAAGGCAAGGAAAACAAGAGTTTGTAAACAAAATTAAATGAGAGTACAAGTATGTTCATATATATGGCAAATTTCGCATACTAAGTTTGTAAATAGTGTCATAGTACAAAAATATAAATGAGAGTTGTTGTTCCGCATTTTTGCTACTCTTACCTATAAATGCTTCCTACCAAGATTGAAGAAAATGTTTTGTATTGTTTAGACGATTAAAATGCAAGACGACCATAGTAGGTCAGTAATGGATCGCAACGGATCATCTAACTAGAATGACTAGAATATATGGAGCGGACAAACATAAAACTGGACATTAGACCCCATTTGTTCTGTTCCGCCGTGCCTCGTCATAATAATATGCAGCTTCAACCTTCCGGTTAAGCAGTCTATCAAATGCAAGTACATAGTATATCTAAACCTGGAATGTGGATGTATGCAGTGGAAGTGTCAGATTTGATAAGCAGACCTACTGCAAAGAGATGACATTTGTCGTCTTTACCATTTAGCTTAACTTTTTCCTCGAAGACGAACTAAACATAACATCAGAAAATAGTGAATAAAATGAGAAAGACCAGTTCCTGTAAGAGGATATTTTGTCCCTCGATATTTAGCAACTGCAAATCTAATTACCAATATAAATCCGAGTTGTAGCGTTTAAATGTTTATAATACTAATACTCATGTGACGATACATTCTCTATTGTGTGCTCTTTTCAAATCACTTTGGTACGTACGCGTCTGCATAAATTGCCAATTTGTAGGCATCTCGATCCCGATTCCAAAAACCAACTGCTTGGATATTTCCGTAAGCATGCTGAATTCAAGTCAGTATCCGAGTTCATATTATTATTCATTGAGTTTATTTAGTAATGTATAGTAAATGACTAACTGATAATATTTAATCTTAACATTATAAGATGCCGGAAAGAATGACAGAATAGATTAAAGTGCATTTTTTTCAATGCCTGATACATGAGTTCGAACGAAACGACGAACTAAAATTCTACTTAATGCCCAGGGTTTTTTCTCCTCCATGGCCTGAAAACTTAAATGTATTCTTGAAGGTTAAATATATATAATTTTTTAGCTTATTAGAGTGCTGATATCAGTGATATGTAATGCTTTCAATATACATGTACATAGATACCGATGTCAACAAGATTTGCAAAAAAAAAAAAAAAAATGCAATGCAGTATTTCAGTCAAATTAAATTATTATCGAAGTTACTTGATTGCATTTCTTTTTCACCGAAGTGATTGACTTTTCTATTAAAGTTGAATTCTTAAATTGAATTACATGTATATTTATTAGTACGAAGGCATCAGCTAAAAAGAGCCTCTTCACTGCTATAGTAAAATCTATATAACTATGCGGGTGGAGTCTCATGGACCCTTTTTTTACCTGGGCAATAGGTAATAGAATTTAGACAATACATTAAAATTACACTAGCAAGCGTGTCGTTCTTACTTGTCATCACACGCAAGTATGCAGTTTGTAATAAAACGTTTTTCCCGTTAAGCCCGTCATAACCAAAAAGTAAGACCGTATGATAATCAAAAGGTTACCCCCGCCCCGCCATGTTATGTGAAAAGGACAATGACATGAAGACCTAGCTTTTAGCAAACCGATAACTGATTGTTATTACATAACAACACATATTAAACATCCCGACTTAATCATATTGACCATAGCAAACGCAATTCGCTAAAGACATGTGACATCAAGTTAACATTAACTTTCTGAATCTTTTTATGAAATGATGTTACGCTGAAAAGGTCTAGCATTTCGATCATTTGTTAAACACAAACATCACTTGCTGTGGATAATCGGCTATTACTTCTTAGATGTGAAATGACAAGAATTCCATATTAATAAAATCATTTTAATATTGCTATGCTAGAATTTGCAAACAATGCTATTTGATAATGTAACCATATAACATTCATGAAACCACGCAAACTGTAAATTAAGGACAAAGTCAACATATGAACAATGATCACCATATACAGTTAAACCAATTCATTCCGTAGTTATAAAAACAATTCTTATAACTGCTGAAATTACACTGAGTATTTCCTTTATCTGTTAATTTCAATATTTTCCACAAAATATAACCTGAATGCAAATAACTGGGTGGAATTCGCATTTCAACACATAGAACAGAATAGCTAATGTTTTTGACGAGTATTCCGAACAAATGAACAAATGAATGCACGTCAAATTTAGTAACGATGCTATGTTCCCATATCCGTAATTCTGCAATTTTAGAATTTGTTTCTCTTGTTGTTTTACGCCATACTCATCAATTGTCCAGTTCATTGTACCCTGAAAGAAGCCAGACCTTCCAAATATTTCTAGTAGGATGCAATTTTTTTAAGAAATAAATTAAGTGTATAAAAAGTGATAATCTCAAGAAAGTCAGTTTGACACTAGACCGATACATGTACGGTATAAATATAAAAATTTCAGATACCAAAGTATAAATCAATAGAATGTCCAGGACATAAATACAAATCAGGTAAAAATGGACAAACACGGACCTCTGGAAACCAAGAGGTGGGATCAGGTGCCATGGAGGAGTAATCATTTCCTGTCGACCGGTCACACCCGCCGTGAGTCCACAGTCAAGTCCAATGAAACAAGTGAGGAGTGTATCCTCGTCACAATTGGTACAGACGTCTCAACAACCGCCAACGAAAAGGCAACTCAACATTTCACTTAGTGAAACGGAGTAGTCGCAAACAAGCCTATTATACCGACCGTAAAATTTGCGAAACGTTGACATTTAACGCGGTTTTCGATATCCCTGTGTCAATAATTTGTCAGTGAGTAGTTTACCTCTGTATATGAAATCTTCATATGTTGTGCACGCCCTGGCATATCGGATCATTTGTGAAAAAAATAAACTCCATATGCGGGTGACTGAGGGATATTACTACTTAAATGTGGAAAATTTACGATGGGAAAGCCGAAATCGTCGCGTTTATCGTATAGCTTACTTGCTGATTTCCCGTCTGTGTTTATATTAAGTAAAACGTCTAAGTAAACAGTGAATTTTGTAAAAATTTGGGCTTCAAACTTCATCAGTTGTTGGAATCACGTGTCATTAGCATCAGCAAATCAAATTCAGTTTAACTACAACTGAGTGTTAATGAACATGAAATAAAGCTACACTCGTACAAGTAACAACAATAAGATAATGTGGATTTCATCTTTAAAAATAATTGTCAAAAATTGCTGGTGACAGCAATGTATCGTAGATACGGGATTTTTTTTTACCAAGAAATAGGTCCAATGGTATTAGCTATGTCATGAGTTCATTTATCTTGGTACCATCGGAAAGAGTTGATTGTATGGATTGCACATGTAAAATATTAACAGATGTACTATTTAAATTTCAATATATGTCCAACTTAAAAGTTTGGTCCAAGGACGATGGCGGGTTTTTGACAAATAAAGCTCTCCAGATATTTTGTCCCAACGACTTAACCCTTTCAACCCTAGAAACCATAATAGATAGGTCTTAAACAAAAGAAAACCATACCACTCAGATATTCAGGGGTCAAAGGGTTAAACCAGTCCATCCATAAAAACCCTAGTATGTATATATAATGCCTAACCGCTTTCTGAAAATGAATGTAATGGATTCTGAAAAAAAACATCAGCTTAAATTCCTATTGAAAATTATAATTTCATCTCCGTTGCCTAATTCGACCTAGTATGAATATGTGAATATTTCCTTCGTTGCATTCTGCTCACTAAGATCATTTCCTTAACCTCGAAAGCAGGAGAGAATCGGAAACGAAGAGGACTTGAATTATATAAGTTATCTGTACTCGACAACATTTGTTTGTTTTCGTCTTCTCGAGCTCCATCTGTGAAGGAACGATAACTCCGGCGGGTTGGCTACGGTACTTATTCCCAGGGACATACAATTTTAGATAAAAGGGATAATAATATGGATTTACTCCGACAATGATTCATTTTCACCTTCTTTCAATGTTTTGTATTACTTCTTCAAAATTTCCAATTTGGTACTGTATGTAAACAACACAAAAACACAATATGGCATTTCAAATGAACAGTAAATTCCCATGTTTCATGTCAAATCATCTCTACCGCTACAACCAACTTGTTCACCACAGTATGTGTGCGTAAGTGAAATGTACATTTACTATAAAATGTTGCTTAAGCTTATTTATCACTTAAATCAATTTGGTGCGGCGGCGGTGGCGGTGGTGGTTGCTGTTGTTTATTTACATTTAAAGACTCCCGATTTTCACAAAGTATTTTATGATATATTTCAAAACAATTCCTGCCACTCTTTTCTGTACACAGAGGAACTCTACACAAAGCACACACGAAACTTGTGTAACATTTCCAACCAGATGCAGTTTTAATTCCGTGATGCTGACAGTACACACAAGGTTGTTGGCGTTTACGAATAGGTGCATGAGCCAAAAACTCGTCAGTGACTGGAGTATTGAATTGTTTGGAAGGCCCAAAAAGAAATGACAGTCTGTTCGGTATCTGTTCACTTGAGAAAGTTTTAGATCTTTCGAAACCTGGAAACAGCAAATCTGTTCCTACAAAACAGAAAAAGAGCCTAAAACTTTCTTCCATTAATCAACGACTAGATGTATTATATTAACAAACAGACTGGTTTCAAAAGAGATTTAAATTTTTTTTACGGAGATCAAGATTTGTTCAAACAATGCTAAAATCAAGCGACAATATACTTCAATTTGGCTATATTATAATCTAAATAAAATAAATCTTCAACACCAAGTGTTTAAAGGGTTTCTATCACTTATTTTATTAATTATCTCGTAAGAAAAAAAAATCGATAAAACTCATGAAAATTTATAAGATTAAAATAGTGTGTGTGTGTGTGTGTGTGTGTGTGTGTGTGTGTGTGTTAATTTTAATAAAAAGTACATATATCCAACACTAAATTTAAACAAAAATTATAAGACACCATCAAATAAAATTAGGAATACTATTAATTCGATCTTTAAAGATTCCTAAGAAGAAATCCTTTGAACGATGAATGTTTGCTTATTATACTTATTTAGCCTTTAGGAGAAATGTCAAAACTGCAAATAAGTACTGCCGTAAGTATGCTCTCAATTTCAGCTAAATATAAAAAAAATATTATATATGAACATATTTTATGTTGTCATGACAACAAATGAATAATGAATTTTTATAGCTTACATAGTAGTAACAGTAACTTGTAAGTATTTAACTGGTTAGATGGTTACGAGTCCACTCAAATTAAAAACCCACGGTAAAACAAAACACAGACAGCTGTGTGGTTTAATACTGCACACGAATTTCCGTTAATCAAAATCTAAATTTTAAAGCTTAAGTAAATGATTGATCTTAGAAATCAAAGGAAAAGTCTTAAAGCTTGAAAGTAAATAAAACTTCGTTGTTAGACATGAGTATAACTGCAATACACAAACCTCGAAAACGCTCATTTCAGATATCTATCAAGACAACGATTTTGCCTCTAAAGTGATCGTAAAGCGCAGATACAAAGAAAAAGTCTTTTTGATTTTCAAATGTTAAAGGTAACTGTAATTTAGCACAAATCAGGGATCACCCTGCCATTAGCCTATTCCAATGACTCATTTGTAGGAGTTTAATGGGGGAAATGAGGATTCAACATTGCAGCAAAATTTTGAAAAAGACTTTCTTCGTTCATTTGAAGGGAAATATCATCCCTGAATTTAGACAATGACTTTCCTTTGGCAAGATTGGCTAAAATTAATTGTTACTGGCTAATTTGCTAGCTAATACTTTTGGGTTGTATTTGGTGCATGTTTTGCGTACATCATACTGTTATTTATAAGAGAAAATATAGCATGTTTAACAATACATTTGTATATACAGCACGGATAGGGACATGCTTGAATGATAACAGCAGAATCGTCCCAAAATTTCTCCCAACCGACTAAACCAAATAGTGAGCAACACGTTTGGAACATGAATATGTATACAGTCCCTTACACAGAGTTGTCGTTACTTGTACTATCGCAAAGGCAGTGTCTAAAAGGCAGTCTCAGAACATGTCATCATGTAACGGACACGATAGATATAAAAACTAAATTACTCAGAATAGCGACACTTTTTATAAGAATAAATTCCCTATATTTATTGCCATTTTAATAAGTATTTTCGATGTATGCAAACAGTGTATAAAGAGCAAAATCTAGAGAATATTTTATATTAGAAAAATATTGTAAAATCGAGACGTTGAGAGAAGTCAAGAGAGTTCAAGGACCGACAACTCTGTGTAAGAGATCAATCATGATTGGCTTATATTTGGCTCATGGATTTTCGAGTCAAGGTTGAGCCCTGCAAAACACAGACCCTTTTAAGATAACTACGTTCCTACTAATTTCCGAGTGGTCTCAAAAAGTTTCGTGCACAAATCATTTCATACAAATAGAACCAAATAGAAGACTTATTGTTTCCTGTGTACGATCAGAATCTCATTGGGCATGGTTTGTGTTGGGTACAAAACGTCTTGTCACTACTCGATAGTGTTAAGTGCGCAGGAACGCAGTTATCTTAAAAGGGTCTATTAGGAATCCCTTATTATACTGGAAGTTTTCACCATGGCCGGACAGTCAAAAAGAATCACTGCAACAAGAGCAGATTAGGTATGTTGAAATACGCTGGACTTTGATATAAGAACACATATAAATCATATATATATATATATATATATATATATATATATATATATATATATATATATATATATATATATATATATAAAGAAAAAACAAGAACAGGCCATACCGTAAAAAGGTAAATTACATAATATACAGATAGCTTCTTTATATTGAATAGTGTCCTGATTTTAGTGTTGTCTTCCATGTATACGATTTTTGAAACATAATATGCACCTTCCTGATATGAATTATAGGTCTAACAAGGTAAACTGGCACATGTTTACAAACACAGCGAGTCTAATGCAAATCAGGGGCGACAAGCTACTTGTCATCACAAATCTATTAGAGATTCAGTAATGCATGGAGTCCGTACACGGCAGTATGTTTTATCTGTACAAAGTATTTTTGGAAAGTGTTGTTTTGGTTTTTTTGACTGAACCGGACTTTCCCACTTTACCTTGGTAGACTGTACTCTGTGATTACCATTTAAGGATATTCATTTTTTTTCTCTGTGTGTGTTCGTACATATGTATTATGTTTGAATGAATTTGATTTTTGAAGGTAAAACAACTATCATGAAAATGGCTTAAAAGAAATGTCGATCATAACGAGATAAACTTTAGATATGAATTACATTATCTGTAAGGCATCAGACGTTGTCAGCGCAGAACCATGTATTGTCGTTTATACTGGATAAAGTGCGCTAAAAATCAACTCAAAATCCAATCCGAATTGTAGTACTAAGTCCCAAAGTCAAACACAAGTTCACTATATTAAGTAGTTTTTATTATATTTCATATAACATGCAGACTCGATTTAAACATAATGATTTCTCTTAGTATTTAAAACTACAAGCTCAAATTTCTACGTATCAATCACACACTTCAATCATAACTGATAGTAGATACTATTCTATTATGAAGGGTGGCATTGAACCAATTATCAACATAGAATTCATCGTTTGAAAAGTTTTGCAATAATCTCATAATTTCGACTCATATTTGCACTGTGCAAAATGTTACTGTAGTTTATTGTGCGAATCCAGCTTTATTTCGATTCATGAGTAAAACACATTTGCACATAATTGTGATACCAATCAAAACACGCCCCTTCCTTCCTACACAGTGGGATATTACACTGTTCACATTTATATCTCGTCGCTATCCTCCAGCCTTTGTTTGTCTTTATCTTATAAAACTGACAATATGTACATTTCCGCGCATTCCCCACAATTCTCACGAGTTTGTGCTGGGAAAAATCTGTGTCAAAGTTGTTGTCAAATACAGGCAATTTCATGCCTTGTGATGATGCTTTTCGACTATTTTCAGTCCTTTCTTCAAAATAAAATTGTTTACAAATTCCGGTGTTACTTTCTTCCTTAGGAAAACCGACTCCTGAAATGCAAGATATACAAAAGGTTACTGAACCGATAAAGCCGGTCACCACACACCTGTATAAACGACAAGACCAAAAATACGACTGACCGAGACAGAGTTGTCTTGCACATCGCATGCTTACAACATACGTATCATACACTGACAAATACACAAAGCACATGAGGACTTATATTGTTGTTCAGACATGTAAACTGAAAATTTTATATGTTACTGCACCAGTGACAACCTCTTATCTGCAATGTTATCATGTATCTATCACAACAGGGCACAACTGGATATTACATTTATATGATTTTATATTCAAATACACTGATAACTCAACATAAAACAACAGATTGAAGAGCAACGAATTATAGTTTAATTTCAACTTAACACGTGTGGGAAATATAATGAATGTTTTGTCTGAACGTCTCAAGTATTCATACTCGTTAAGTAGCATGCATACGCTGGATTACAAAATTAGGTAACAATACGTCTTTACAACTGATGGCATCTTCATGAAGATTTTTAAATAAACTGCTGCAATATCATTATTATGTATATCACGCAAATTTAGTCCGTATCCAAAATATCATATCTACACTTTATGGTCAATGCTACTCAAGTATGGTATCCATACTCAAGTAAGGTATTTTATGGCAACCGCTTAAAACTATACACGTACATATTTCGTTTATACAAATACAAATTAAAACTTCTTTTTATAAGCATTGTCTTTACTTTTACACTTAGTCTTCATTTGTTGATACATGTACATAGTATATTCCGACAGTGTAAGGAAACAAGATGGTATGAATATCTTCTACCATACGCTCATATAGGATGAATTGATCACCTTAAACGGGGTACTTAGGGGGGAATCTGTAATAAACCTGGATTTTGGCATAAAACTTGATGATACAGTTCAAAACATCCCTGTTGTCTCTTGCAAAGTGGAATATCACAAGATTCACATCTATGCCTTGTATACTTTCTCCAACCGGATTTGGTTTTCATTTTCGTAAGTGTACAATAAACACAAGGTCTTAGTTTATGTCCCTCTGTGGGAATAAGTCTGTGGGCAAGACCTGCGGAGAAGTCATCTTGGTTTCTAGAGAATTCTGCTGGTAAAGATTCTACATCTTTAGCAGGATATGACGGAGGACGGTCATGCGAAGACTCTAAGATTTCCGGTTCACGGTCTACAGTTTGTGAGTGCCTCTTGTCAGCTTGTTGCCGCGAAATATGGAACCCGTCAGAAAGTAAAGGGTCTTCTGAAAGGACAAAAATACTATTTTAGCCGTCTGTTCATATTTTGGAGGCTATCTTGGAAGTTATATGGCAACTTCAAAATTTGTCAAAGAACAAAGAATTCTTAAATTTTTCCAACTAACTAAATTTCTCATTTCACCATGTTGACGTCATTTAAACGTTTTGATTTAAACATTTTATTCAAAATGATCTATTGGATTGGGCACAAGTGCTCGCAACTTACTAGGCCTTCTCCAGAACAAAACGTTTTACCAAGTATAAAATTTGCAATGACAAGAAAAGCACCATGACTTATATATCTATATCTATATAGAGAGAGAGAAAGAGAGAGAGAGAGAGAGACAGAGACTTGTTACTCCGTTGAGTGTTTTAGTGGATAGCTGATTAGAATTTTTTTTCCCCAGATGTCAAGATTATTGAAGTTTTATTATGGATTTTAGTCAAGGTCCATTACTGTCTTAATTAGGTCAAATGCGATTAAAGTCAAGTGTTATGGACACTTCTATAACTTTAGAATTCTAGAATCACCGATACAATAAAAATACAACAAAATTTTAATATTCATGGAAGATATGATTAAGGATTTCACTACTGCCCCATGTAAATGTTCACTTAATTTGAACATTTCATAATAAGACACATGAGTATATGTTTTAGGTAATAACAGACAGCTAGAATATTCGTTATCAGCCTCAATTGCTTACCAACTGAAAGTAATTTGGTTCATCGCATTTGAAATATTGAAAAAACGTGTACGTGAATACATAAAAAATATAACAAAATTGTCCATTCTTATCAGACTTTCTTTATCATCATTATCATTGACGTGGATAACGCATATGTTTTGTTTATTCCATTATTTCTTGGAATCTATCTACATACATATGCCTTTGTTCAGTTCTTAAACGGTGGAAGATCGTATTGTCAATATTGTCGTTAATAAAATATACAATCTGAAAACAAAGTGTTGTATTTCAATTTTATTCAAGTCAAAATCTCTCTCTCTCTCTCTCTCTCTCTCTCTCTCTCTCTCTCTCTCTCTCTCTCTCACACACACATAGTATAGAAGTCATTACATTCCATCTATTATGCTATATATGTCGTTTTCAGTTTATGATACAACATGAAGCAATTAGTGTCTCCACGACAAAGAGGAACATTACAAAAGTCACATTTAAAGTAAGACTTCCTTGACCACCCTAACTTTGTTTTATGTTTTGTAAGGGTACAGTATGCACAAGCTCTATTCTTAGTCCCCAAACGGACCAATCGATGAATGCAAGTTTCCCCAGATGGCAAAACCTCTGGAAATTCAAGTGGAAAATCCATTAATGAGTCATTTTGAATGTATGTATTTGCTTGTGATGGTGGACATGATAAATCTGACACTGAATTTGCAGGCACCGTTGACTGTGAAACGGGACAAGCATTAACCTGACTCTGGGACCAAAAGGAGTCTGAAAAAATAAAGAAATATATGAGTCAGGATGTAATCCCTTATCCCCTTTTAGTATTGGATCTGTAAAGAAGATGGCATGCACTGTTGTCGGATACTGTAACACGTGTCATTAATTACTTCTTTAATAAAAGTTAAATGTTATCTTCAATTATTTCGTCAATTTTTAAATTTAATAAACAGCTGAAATTTTGGTACTTTTTATCTTGTCATTACAGCAACAAGACTGTCTTAATGACAATTGTCCATTCACGCTAACCAAGTAATAATTACACAGTACCTATGGGCCATGCGCTTAGTTACTCATTGTAATTCAATTGTCAATTGGTAAATACTAAATAAATACATGTCATTAGGTTGTCCATACTAAAAACATTCTTTCATGTAAACTTTAAAGTACCTCTTGTGTATATTCTAAAATAGAAAGCAGTTGCATGCAAACTTCCAAAAATATATTTGTTTTATCATTTCAGGATGGTGGACCACAAGTACAAAGAAAAGTTTTTTGAAAAGGCCTACCCAACAATGACCGTTTCTAAATAAATTCTTCTAATGTTTTGTGCCAATATAGTTGGTTTGAAATAGGTTTCACATGCATTTGACAGACAATCAGATTCTCCAATACTCCTGTTGTGTTACTACAAATTACTGGGATGTTGTAATGTAATTTGGCATTAGAACTTGATTTCTATCCCACTGTATTTCTGGATTTGTCGTTTGTTTTAATTGTTCGTGATACAGATTAAAGCAGTCTCTTTTCATGTTACAGAGAGCGACATCACACGCTTCACATCTATAGTAACATTTGATTCCCCAGCCACACTCCGTTTTGCTTCCGGTTATTTTGCAGTATTCACAGTGTCTGGCTTTTTTACCCGGATTAGAGACAAGTCTGTGTCTCGGTGGTCCAGAGGCCGTAAAGGTGGCACCTGAAACACCAGACATCTGGGATACATTTGATGAATCTGATACGTTGAATGAACCACTAAATGATCTATTTGTGTTATGGACACCAGGTATTTTAGACTCCATGATATAAAGATTATCATCAGAGACTTTTGTATATTTCAGAGATCTAAAATTATCTTGCGATGCAACCTTTGTTGCACTACACATAGCTTCACTGATCTTGTGTGGTATGCCACTGTCACTGCTGTATTTGTTATTACTCTTTCCTGTGGCTTTAGAGTCATAACCAGTGGAATTTCTTAAATTCACTGAAGACATATTTACAAACTGGTTGACTGGGTAAGGACCAGAGTTGGGTACAGTTTCTGGGTGAGATTCAAATGTTTGATGCAAATCTACCATCTCCCCAAGAAGTTTTGATACTGAAGACGCTGATGGATTAGAATACGAGATCTCTCCAAACCCTGAAAGGATAAAGAAAGATCTCGTTATGAAGTTTATCAGAACATGAAAATGGCAAAGGATTCTTTTCTCATAACACTTTATCAAATGAAATCTCTATTTCAACACTGTCATACTCCAGTTGAAAAGTCATTTGTGTTTTCCAGATCCAGTAATCCTTAACAATGGTAATCACTAATGCCCTCTTCGCCTGATTTAGTGAATGTTGTAGCATAATATTCAGGTAAGATAAATGTGATAATTTTTCCCATTAATTATTCTGCTCTTTTGCAAAATGTTTTAAATCCAGCAGTTGAAACCATTGTAGTGATGATACGACAGATCTGCACATGTAGTCAAATTAATGTGCCCATGTCATCATGACCATACACTGGATATTGTCTATCCCAGTCTCATACCCAGAATACTGACAA
The DNA here is from genome assembly GCA_030159075.1 of Atrina japonica. NCBI lineage: Eukaryota > Metazoa > Mollusca > Bivalvia > Pterioida > Pinnidae > Atrina > Atrina japonica. Next base: position 1,475,829 of record BROG01000061.1, on the reverse strand, counting down.
AGATGTCATCATGACCATACACTGGATATTGTTTATCCAAGTCTCATACCCACAACACTGACAAGGATGTCATCATGGCCATACACCGGATATTGTCTATCCCAGTCTCATACCAAGAATACTGACAAAGATGTCATGACCATACACTGGATATTGTCTATCCCAGTCTCATACCTGACAAACATGTCACCATGACCATACACTGGATATTGTCTATCCCAGTCTCATACCCAGAATACTGACAAAGATGTCACCATGGCCATACACAGGATATTGTCTATCCAAGTCTCATACCCAGAAAACTAACAAAGATGTCACCAGGGCCATACAGCGGATAATGTCTATCCCAGTCTCATAACCAAAATACTGACAAACATGTCATCATGGCCATACACTGGATATTGTTTATCCCAGTCTCATACCCAGAATACTGACAAAGATGTCACCAGGGTCATACATCGGATAATGTCTATCCCAGTCTCATACCCAAATTACTGACAAACATGTCATCATGGCCATACACTGGATATTGTCTATCCCAGTCTCATACCCAGAACACTGACAAACGTGTCATCATGGCCATACACTGGATATTGTTTATCCCAGTCTCATACCCAGAATACTGACAAACATGTCATCATGGCCATACACTGGATATTGTCTATCCCAGTCTCATACCCAGAACACTGACAAAGATGTCATCATGACCATACACCGGATATTGTCTATCCAAGTCTCATACCCGGAACACTGACAAAGATGTCATCATGGCCATACACTGGATAATGTCCCAGTCTTATACAAAGGACACTGTACACAGATCATTCATTTAGCATGAAGGTGGACATCAACAAAAAGGTAGTACATCCACATCATCATATTGGGACAACTAAAGAATTGTTCAACCACCGAACTAACCATTGAAAATGTACCGCATCTACCACGATATGCACAACCGAATATCTGTTTACATCTGTTTACATCATATCTGAACAATCTCCGAACTCATATCTTGGCAACCACAGTTTGGTTGTACATGCACACTATCTTTTATCAGATATGGCATTAAGTTTAGCATCTGTGAGAGGTCAACAGGTTTGAACTCCTTGCAACCAATTATTTAAAACATGTACATTTTGTAACTATCCAGTTACCTCTATCAAGTTATTAAAAAATACGACTTGAATGCTAACTTCTTCATTTATCACAGGCTTAAATTCAATTGTAAATCCATCAGCATTATTATTTTCGCTTTGCAAAGTCTTATAATTGTGTTAAACCAATATGCCAATTTACATATTAGTTGTTGTTTTTTTTAATAATAATAAACTATCTGTATGCATTTCATTTAAACTTTTTTTTACTTTAACTATTTTAATTACACTTCAACAGTTAAGGTGTTATTTTTCATTATCAAATTTACAAATCCAGAAATATTCATCCTGCCCAGTATTATTTCTTTCATTCCACATGAAATTCTGTGTCTACAAACTGCAAGCAGCAAGTACAACACATGCTGTGTTCTGTGACAAATCAGGTCATAAGGTAAAACTCTGCATGTTTAATGGTTAATAAAATAGGGATCTAAGTTTCTCATTGGTTTTGGAATGCATGCATTTTGAACTACAAAAAAAAAAGATCACTTTCATAAAGTTAACCAATTATTTTTGTTCATTGTTGTACATGTATCATCTTTCATATGGGCAGACATAGAACTATTGTTACATGTTTTTCATTATAATGGGTGAATCACAGAACTCCTTGTCTACCATCTTTCTGTTCTTTTACATACAGACACAGACCTCAGGCAAATGTGGACAACTAGACCAGCTGTAGACAGTGGACAACTAGACCAGATGTAGACAGTGGAAAACTAAACAAACTTTAGACAATCTACTTTATTTCATTCAAAGCCAATGACAATATATAAATGTACCATCATGCAAACACAAATATATATATAACAATAATAAAATATTTGATACACTTTGAAAAGCTAAATCTGAATCTGAAAAAAGTGACAAAGTATGGCTAGAAACTATCTACGATAAAATGTACAGTGATATAATGACAGGTAAGAATATATAGATATATGTAAAATTAATGAGGTAATCAAGAAAATTTAAATCATACCATAAATATTGAATACTACATGTCAATTCAGATTTCCTTCTATGAATGCCCATATTAAAAATCAAACAAAAATGTATTTGTGTCTGTATTGCCTGTTTATAGCCAAAACCAAGACCAGGGGATAAAATGAAATATTTACACAAAGTTCCAAACAAAGTGAAAAATGTCTTACACATTAACACATGACATCTGCATCTTTTTAAATAAATTAACCAGTCCAAGATTTTGGATTTCCGTCGATAGAAGAGGCTGGAAATTATGTTTTTTTTTTATATTTTTAATCTGGTATACGACTGATACATGACATCACAATGTGGCTGAACTGTTTCACAAACTTTTTTAAAGGGAAATTTTGGGGCTGGTCATTATTCCTCCTAAAACAATTAACAAACACGACAGAAGTGATAATATTTTGGCATAATAAAATAAATATCACATTATATAAAAATCTCAGATACCAAAGTATAAATCAATAGGATGTCCAGGACATAGATACAAATCCGGTAAAAATGGACAAACACGGACATCTGGAAACCAAGAGGTGGATCAGGTGCCATGGAGGAGTAAGCATCCCCTGTCGACCGGTCACACCCGCCGTGAGTCCACAGTCAAGTCCAATGAAACAAGTGAGGAGTGTATCCTCGTCACAATTGGTACAGACGTTCTCAAACAACCGCCAATGAAAAGGCAACTCAACATCTCACTTAGTGAAACAGCGTAGTCGCAAAACAAGACTATTATACCCGACCATAAAAATTTGCGGAACGTTGACATTAAACGCGGTTTTCGATATCCCTGTGTCAATAATTTGTCAGTGAGTAGTTTACCTCTGTATATGAAATCTTCATGTGTTGTGCACGCCCTGGCATATCGGATCATTTGTGAAATATAAACTCCATATGCAGGTGACTGAGGGATATTATTACTTAAATGTGGAAAATTTACGATGGGAAAGCCGAAATCGTCGCGTTTATCGTATAGCTTAGTTGCTAATTTCCCGTCTGTGTTTATATTAAGTAAAATGTCTAAGTATGAAGCGTGTGTACTTGATTCTGTTGTATCTTTAATTTCTAGTTTGCTGGGATATATCGTATTGACATATGTATGAAAATTGTTATTATTAATTGACAAAACGTCGTCGATATATCTAAATGTCAAATTAAAGGACACTGCTAACTTTTTCTTCTTTTGATTCAGCAGTTTCTGAATGAAGTCTGCTTCGTATGAATAAAGGAACAGGTCGGCCAATAAAGGAGCACAATATGTGGAGATATGAATTCTAAATAACTACTTCATCTACCTCTATGCGTGTGTGTCTGTGATTTTTCCAACTTACACAAAGACAAAATGTTTTTTATTTTGAATTGTGTTTTACATCTCACTCAACTAAAATTCAGTTATATGGCGGTGGCCAATTCTAAATGATGGATGAAAAAACCCAGTTACCTGGAAAGAGACTTCCAGCTTTCCAAAGTAAACTGGCCAACTTTCTCACAAAATTCAGCTTAGATTGACAAAATGTTGAATGTAAGTTAAGGGCACATTATTGAGGACCAAGTGAACAGTCTATTCGTAGTACATTTAACAGAACCATGATAATATCACAAATGAATGTAATGTGACAGGGGTTTGACTAACATATAAATATATGTCTACACACTATTTGAACAAAAACATATAAAAGACTTATTTCAATTAATAGTCACCAATCTGGGGCATATCGCCAAGGTATATAAATTGGATAACACTCATCTACCAAAGATGTATGTTTTAACCAAATATGGTGAGCCTAAGTGAAAAAATGAAGTAGATATGACGTGGATAAATAAAACAAACAAAGGAGAATGACTCTAAAAGTACGGGTGGAAGACATGCAATTGTTGTATGTGGTTCTCAGTCCTCTTAAGATGTATACCTGCACAAAATATAGATATGACCTGGACAAAAAAAAATAATATGGGGAATAACTCTAAAAATATTAAAAGGTGGTTGGAGCAATTTTTTTATTTTCGGGGGGGGGGGGGGGGGGGGGGGGGGGGGGTGGGGGGGGGGGGGGGGGGGGGGGGGGGGGGGGGGGGGGAGGGTGGGTGGGGGTGGGGGGGGGGGGGGGGGTGTGGGGGGGGGGGGGGGGGGGTGGGGGAGGGGAAGAGGCGGAGAGCCTAATTGACAAAATATGGAAAACATGGCCCAGACAGAGCAAAAGGAGCTACACAACATTATACAATAATCCCCATACCTCAAGAAAATTGTTGGAACTAAAAAGCACTTGGTACAGATGAACTTTTTAAACTATTGGTGAAATATGATCATTACATTCATAAACATTACACAAGTTTGCAGCCAAGTGTTTCTGATATGGATTTCTTGTTGTGAAAAGATAAATCATTGGATTCATGAGTCAATGAATGTAAAAGAAACTCCCTTCAATATTGTGTGTCATAATTTCTGCCTACACTCCCCAGTCTATCTAGAATTACTTTTCATACATTTGTAAAACCTCATATTCAATATGATCGTGTTATAAAGTTAATTCTTTATATTCTAAGCAAATGTTGTAGATGACTGCAAATTCGCTATTGCAAACCTGGCCCATGCAGTGAAAGCTTTAAAAATACAATTTCAGTCCCTGGTCGTTTTGTCGTTTTGCAACAGGAAACATATTTACCTTTGTCTTAAAATTACCATAAATTTTCATGTATCATGGCATATGGATGACATACAGTGCCTTCAATTTAAATATATACTCTCATCTAAGTATCATTTTGAAGTTTGAATTGTGTTTAATGCCACACTAAACAATTTTTCAGTTTTATGATGGCGGTCAGTTTTTAATGGTGGAGGAGATAACTGGTTACAATGTACTCATGAAGAGACCACCAACCTTCCGAAAGTAAACTGGCAAACCTCCTCACAAAATCAGTTTAGGTTCCAGCAGGGCTCGAACCTGCACTGACCAGAAGTGAAAGACTTCATGATTAAAAGCATGATGCTCTAATTAACCACTTGGCTAAGGAGGCCCACTCACCAAAGTGTTACAATGAAAACTAAACTGGCATAAAAAAAGTCTCCATATACAGTATCCTTTTGCAAATTAGTCATACATGCCCATAAAACATTGGACTCCAGAAGGGACAGTCCAATTCCACCTGTAGGGATGAGGTAGCTAATCGTGTACATTGTCATAAATCAGGAGGCTAACTAATAAATCAGGAGGCTAACTAATACAAACTCTTACATACACGTTTCAATATGGCACACCGTTTATATATGTTTATTGTTGTTTAACGTCCCACTCAAGAATCTTTCACTCAAATGCAGACGTCACATGGCACAGCCCTGTGTAGTCCAATTCACAAACCATGGTGGGGCAAAGTAACCTTTTGATTACCATACAGATGATTCAACTCACATTTTGTTTAAGACGGGCTTCACAGGGAAATATTTTATTATTTCTCCTCACTGAATACTCTTGGTATTGTGACAAGTACAGTGTAAGAAGTGCAGTGTAAGAACGATTTGACATGTCTGATACTCTTGCCAATTTTAATTTAATGTTGTTATGTGTTATTACCCAATATCTAGTCGCCTAGGTCATGATCAAGAAAGCTTCAGGCAGGAATTTTCCTACCTCCTAAATTCTGGGTCAAGGGTCCAAACAAATTGGGAAATATACACAAATTTGAGTAAAGCAGAAAAAGTCAATATGTGATATTTCTTAGAAACTATTTTATTCTTTATTTAGAAATTCTAAATTGGGAATTTTTACATATTTTGGGGAAAATACATGCCATTTTTACATTGGGAATGGGTTCTGTAACCAGACCAAAAAATCTTCCAGGAAAATCCCTGTCACAGGACTCTATCTACCCCATCAGGTTATATGGATTTGGCTATATGTCTACAGTTAGTCATTTTGTGTGTGAACATGGTACTGTAATACTAAGGAAAGTGAAAATATATAAAGGTGCCAAACACATATAAAACCCTTAGATAAATATACAGAGTATCAACTGGTACATACGACATAATAAAGAACTTGTTATATTAACATCTCACAGTCAGTTCCGGTTGCCACAACAGAGGAAATCCATCACGACTTTTAACATAATTATTTCATAATAAATATTGTCAAAAAAGGTCATTGATATTTTGATGAAAATATCACAAAGGCAGAGAGATCTACATGTACATTGTACTGAAATAGTCATTCAAGTAAATCATTAAATCAAGAATTTATTTTGTTTTTGTTTTGTGCTTTTGGGGGGGGGGGGGGGTTAAAGTTTGGGTTGTTATTTCACAACGTAAATCTACAAGATAACAGACATTCAGTTTTATTATTATTTCTAACTTTTCAGAAGTACCAAACTTCTATGTACTCACAAAAAAATAACAAGCTGTTTAACACTTGTCAGTACAATGCAATTTGTCAGTTTATCTTGTGTTTAAACTCTTCACTTTATGGACCAATAAGACATTTAAAAATATGGAAAACTAAATACATGTACGGCCTTTTCTCGATAAAAATCTGTAAAATGTCCATGACAGTCTATTTCTTGAGGTAAAAATGAACACAACCACACATCAAGCATACAAAATCATCTCTATATACATGTGATAAATATAAGTAAAAACCATCTCAAGCTAACAAAGAAAACATTCTGAATAAAAACAAGAGACCAAAGAGGCCCTATTGATCAGCTTAGTCTTAAATCTCTGACTAAGTACAATCTCCCCGAGAGGTCACAAATTCCACGTTTGTTACCCCTCCCCTGAGTGACTCAGGTGGCAATTTAAAACAATATCATTTAATTCACAATTAACTGTTTGACCTTTGCTGTACTGATGTAGTTATGACATTTTCTTTGCTTGCAAAGAATCAGATGGATTTCAATGGTGTGGGACTATGTATGTACACAATTTACAGCGCTAGCAAAGTACAAATCAATTAAAACGTGCACCTATGTTGTATATTTTCTATGATTAAATGTTTACATGAACAAGTATCACTAGTTAAAATTTTCAAACTAAAATTTCTATTTTTATCAAACACTGCAGCATGATTTTTCACCCTAAGATGGAAGGACATATATACAAATTCAACAATGTATACTATTTTGATGACTGCTAACTTCTCAAGAATATAAACTCCTTTGAATAAAAACCAAGGCACAGAATGAGTAATTATGATGTGATACATATACATGTATATATTTATTTGTACACATGTATGCAAATACATACTTATTTTACTTTTCACTAAAAACACTTACTTTTAAAGTGTAGCCAGTTTTCAAGCTAAATTTAAGTATAAGAGAATATATGGATTTCACTAGACTTTTGGCAAGTATAAACATGCAATTTTACTTTGTAGTTTTGCAGTTAAATAATTGGTTCCAACGCATTCAAGATCTCTTTACCCAACCATAGCACATCCATATCTAGAAGAGCACCTCACAAAGACAACCATATCAGCTCGCATCTTACAATATAGACAACATTGTTCTATAGTAACTTTACCCAAGAGATGATCTTAAATCATTAACCCCTGAGTTCACATTTAGACTCACCCAAATCATGAACTGTAAAGTCTATTGTCAAAATTCAGGGGTGAACAAGTTAATTTCTGAATATACATGTAAACTCATTTCGAAATTTGGACTATACATTATTCACTCCTGAACTCTGACATTGGACTTTACTATTCTTTGAAGTTGATGAGTCTAAATGAGGCTGCTGCAAGGTCTATTATCATAAATTAACGGTCTCAGCAATCAGTACCTGAATATTTTACAGTTGTGTAAGTAAAAGTTTCTAAGCATCAGTTAAAATCACCAGCTCTAAACAAAACTTCATCCATAAAAATACTTATTTCAAGAAAGAAATTTTCTAACATGAATATTTTTTCAATAATACATGTACCTTTATAAACTTAAATAAATTGTAATTACTTTATCTGAAGACGAGAATTTTTTTTTTTTTTTAATTAAACAACAAATTTATAAAATACTGTCTACTTTTACACAAGTTACATTTGCATTTGGTCAAGTTGATTTTCTGATGACTAGCACCGCTGGGCAAGTGATAATGCTGATATGTGTTGTATAGAACATGTAGATCTAGAGCTGAAACAAACACGGAAATAATACTGGAGTCTTAGGGTGGTATACAATGAAACTGTCTTGAGAGACTATCCCATCTGCCACTAAAATGTGGTCTCTCATGAAAGGTTTGGTCTAAAGGTTTACTTAACCAAGTGGTTTTCAGAATGTGGTCTCAAAAGACAGGTGGTCTTTCATGACAGTGGTCTTTCAAGACAGGTTCCACTATACTTAGATAACAAAATTAATACTCAAGTCTTAGGCTGGTATACTTATATACTTGTATAGAACACAGAAATAATACTCAAATCTTAGCGTGGTACACTTAAGATGCTCGATTAAAACTTGGGGGGGGGGGGGGGGGATTTATGCTTGATTGTGTGTACTGAAAGTCTGCTGCAAAATGAGCAGATCTAGAGACAGCATGCATATACTGTACAGCTTATAATCATTGTATAATAATATGTGATGGTGTAACATTATGTATCAGTAGAGGTTTGTTATGGGCTTTTAGTTTTTTCTGGAGTTCTTTCGGAGGTAAGTCAGGCTCTTGCATTCTCAGTTGATGATAACGATCAAAACACTCTTTCTTTGATCTACAAAGCGGTACATCACAGGCCTCGCACTTGAAATACGACTTAATTTGCCAGCCTGATCTTGTCTTTAGTCTCTGAATGTCACAGTAGGCACACGCTTTCTTACTTCCTCGAATACGAATTAGTCTGTGACCACTGGAAGGGTCAATCTCGAAAGACCCCCCATCCTCAGTATAACATTCTGCCATGTATTCCCCCCCTGTAGTATCAACACTATGCCAAGTTTTGTACTCCGAGTAAGGGCTACCACAATCTTGCTCTGAAAAGGACAAAGAAAGACCTTGTTACTTTGTTGTACATTTCTTAGTTTTCATGCTTAACTTGTTTTTTTTATTTTTCTTCTTCTTCTTTTTAATTTTTTTTTTTTTATTTATTTACAATTCATGCTCGTTTTTGTGAGAATCATTAATGGACCATAATACTCGTCATGCTTTTAAAAAAAATGGGAGTGAAAGTAGCAAATGATATAGGTTTTACAATTTCAATTTTATCTTTTAACTTAACATTTCAAGAAATGAGCTGATATATAAACATCATGCACAGAGTAACAAAGCCTTTCTTTGTCATCATATTTTAAACTTTACATAATACCCAGTCAAACGTGTGCTTTCATCACGTATCAAATGGACAGTGTGTTAGTGAAGTTTATAATTTTTTTCTTACAATATGGAAAAATGGAAGTTTAGCTTTCCATATCCAATCCACTTCTTGTGCAACATAGGTACATGTACCTGTTAATACATGATTCAATACTAAACTCATCAACCCCTGAAAAGCAATGGACTTTTCTGTAAATCAATCACTTAGACCAGTCCAAATATGTCTTTAAGGGTATATCGGTTAAGTATGCAATCACGTGGGTAGTAAATAAATGTTAATAATGTATAGATATAAAACAAATACATTTATATTAGATAATTAAAACTGTAAATAAATATTGAAACTATAGCAACACTGAAAAGACAATGCTCATAATCTGTGTAAAAATTACACGAATGTCGAATGTTTCTCGGGGTGTAACATCCTTCTGTTTATCATACAGATAATTCTACCCAACTTTTCAGTTAGGACAACTCCGACAAGCTTCATGAGAAAAGTGATTTATTCCCCACTGGATATTTATACATACATGTATGTACATGTAGGTATGGTACATGTAGGACTGATTGTTCTTGTCAGTGAAATTTTAATGTTAATATGCTTTACTACCTAAAATTTAAACAGGTCCAGGTCAAGAAATGGTTCACGAGACTCCACCTCGCCAGGTTATATGGATTTTACTACAGTGAAACCTCTGTCTTGTAAGACCACCCCATTTGCCAATGAAATGTGCTCTTTCAAAACATGTGGTCTCTCAAAAGAGGTTTTATCTAAACAATTGGTTTTCAGAATGTGGTCTTAAATGAGTGTTTTTCATGGGAGCGATCTTCCAAGTCGGCTTCCATTGTACATGTATACTTAAATTGGATTCCTTTTATCATTCAAAAGGAGTCCAAAAGCAATCATCATGCTAATGGCAAAACCCCTTACTGATCAGGGTTCATCGAATCCATACTAATTATCTACCTTACCCTCATTGTGCTACATTTCAAATTTGAGGAGAATTGCTCTCCTGGTTTTTTGAAAAGATATAGCAAAAGTTCAAACAGTTACATATGTATGATAAATGCGACATACACAAATACAATCTTGGTGGACTGTAGAAGTTACCACTCTCTGGTGACCTTCATCAGTATGTGTACAAACTGATGCGAATCAGCAGTTTATCATAACCATGTTTAAAATAATATTACTTTCAATGCATTCACCCCAAAGGTCAGCTGAATTTTACTATATACATCATTGAATACAAAAGCCTTTGTTTAAAGGTGAAAGTTTTATGGTAATACAAAAATATTTATGTTCACACCACATAAAAATATATCTTACCTGAAAATCAATTTTTTAACATGCAGATACAGTGGGTCCTGTCTTGAGAGACCAATGTCTTAAAAGAACACCTGTCTTGGACGACCACAATCTCAAAAACAATTGGTTCAATAACGTTGTCTTGTAAATCCACATTTCAGTGGCAGAGAGGACAGTCTTTCAAGACAGGTTCCACTGTACATAAGTTCTGATAATAATGATTCCAAAGGTTATGAAATTTATATTTATCAATGCAACATTCTGTTTACATAATTTTCATGAGTGAATCAATTTATATTTTTGAAAGTGGTCATGGTACAAATGTAGCTTTATACATATCCATGTATATATATATACATGATTATCTTTTTGCATATATTTACACAAATATTTTTTTTTTCAGATTCATAATGTCAGATAAATTAAATCTCTAGTATAGTAAAACGTGTATTTAAGGGCCACCCAAGGGATCAGAAAATATTGACCTTTATGTGCAAGTGACCCTTATACACAGGTTCAATTTAGTTGAAGTATGCAGTCAAAGGACTTGAAAAAACTGACCTTTATAAACAGGTAATCCTTATATAGAGGTGGCTGCTATAGCAGGTTTTACTGTAGTTGATGACAGGACAAATACATGTAGATCAGTTTCAAAAATATTTATATTATATTTTTGTTCCATCATAAAACAAAAGGCCAAGATTGAGTGTTTTGGTACTTGGCACATGTTAACACATGTATGTAATGTACAATGCTAGGGGAAACTCGCAGTCTCAATATCAATTTCAAGCTTAAGATGCTGGCGTACACACATGAACTTGGTACCATGTATAATACTGAAGATGGCAGATAAAAATAGCACAAGTAGCTGAGAGTGCAATGTACATAAAATGTACAGAAGATGTAAGGCAGTTAACATAGGTCTTGCTACTCAAGGAGACCACTTCAGTGATCAGAACATATTTTGACAGACACTTTATTAGTTTTGCCAGCATTTTACCAGTAATGTAGATTTGAGTGTTAAGGTATCTAAGTTTATGTTTTGGGTCACTAGGACTATATGTACATGTATGTGTGAAATGAATCATTTCAGTTTAGTACAATAACAGACAGGTAGAAACATATATAGTCTAACTGAGGCAGCAGACTAGGAAAGAGTCGAAATATATCTCAAAAATACACAATATACATTACAATGTATAAGTACATGTATTACACGAAAGGTTTCACATCTTATATGTAATTTATTGTGATAAAAAGAGGCAGATATCAGCTGAATATACTACACACACATACACACAAACACAAACCATAAATACATGTACATGTAAGTAGGAGGCTGTACATTCTTGTTAAACATCTGTTTTTTCTCCCAATTTCCATGGCCTTTTCAAAAAGCCTCTAGATTCAAGTCTATGCAAGGTATGTCTCTTTTTGTCAAACATCAAGTTAAGATATTACATTGTAAGTACATATTCAAGTTTAAAATCACTTTTGGGAATAAAATCTTTAAACAGAAAATGTATAGATCTGATATTTAATAAACACACTTTCTTCAATAAACCATGTGTTACAATGTTTTATACATAAATCAATGTTCCATAATGTGAAAACAAGAGTTGTCAGAAGACAACAAAGCTCACTGGAAATGGGTGTAAATTTTCAAAAAAGGTTTTTGACCAACAGCTGTCAGGTTTAAGGTCAAGGTAAGGTCAATATTTTTGATTCCCTAAAAATGAAGGAAGGCCATTTGTACATGTATGTATCCAAGCCATTGGATTGTTGAATTAATCATAATTAACATAATTAAAATATCTGAAAATGTCTAAATTTAATCACAAAATATTGGGAAAAAATTAAAGAGTTTTATTTGGCATGCAATTTTATTTAAAACAGATACAGTACATGAATAGCAAACATCACAGGTTGAGATCACTAGGTCAAAAGATATGACCCTAAATGAAAGCTTTGGTCATGAGGCATCTAAATGTAAAATATCACTGCCCTGTCCTTTGCAGTTTAAATGAAACTTAGGTTAAAGTTTTTGAAAAGTGGATCAATGTCCAAGGTCAAGTCACTAGCTATAGGTCAATAGTCAAGGTACCAAATGAACATTTTGATCATTAGAAATCTATTTGTGAAATATCAAAGCCCTGTCCCCAGTGGTTCAAAAGATAACTCTTAGGATAACGTTTTTGAAAAGTAGGTCAATGTTCAAGGTCAAGGTCACTAGCTCATAAGAAATATCAAAGCCATGTCCCTTGCAATTCAAAAGATAGGGACCAGGTTAGTTTTGTTTACAGACACCGACAACCAGAAAGTAAATTTTCATTTGATAAAGCTCAGGTCTGAATATAATTCCAGTTAATAAGACATCTAATAATTGCACTTTTGTGATTGATCATTATACTATTTGCACCATCTTTACAAGTACAGATCAAAGTGCTTTAGAAAGGTGAGTTTATATATATATATATATATATATATATATATATATATATATATATATATATATATATATATATATATATATATATATATATATATATATATATATTTTTTAAAAGTGATTTCTACCACACGTACATTTTGTTTCAGTTCATAAATCTTGCCAGGAGTTAAAGTGAAGGAGAGAAAAAAGTACAAAAAAGATTACAGTATCCAAAAACGTACAAACGTTTCTTAGCAAAAACCACATGTGAAAAAAAATAGCTTTATTCTCTAAACATACAATGAAACAGATTTGTAAAATATACATTTGTACATTGTCATTGTATGTACATGTAGAAGTACATTTGTACACTTGCTTTTTGAAGGAAAAGTTTACAAGCAGAGAATCTCTCCAACCTGAGGCAGAACAAATCGGAACCCACCTGGGCCTGACACCATATAACTTAAAGGAGTGTTAGCTGTATTTTTGAAAAAGTTTATTTTCCTTTTTAATTACTTATATTGATATGCAATAACTTAAAGGCGATATACACAGACATAGAAATTCTTAAACTCCTATACCGGTATATGTTTGGTGAAAATTGCTCGAGAAACCCATGTTTTGCATTTTTTCACTTGCAATTGAATTGATTAACTCAACCTTACTAATTCTATATGAATACCACACTGGGCCTGACCTTATTTTCACAAAAATTATATAGGAATATAAGATTTGTTATGCCTGTGTATAGCTCTTTTTTGTTATTGTACATCAAGTAAAAGTAGAAAAAGTAGGGGAAAAAATTATTATTATTTAGCAAACACAGCTAGTGCCACGTCAAGAATTTACTGAAGTCTGAGAATATTCTCAAATTAGCCTGCTTTGCCAATAAGATATCAGGAATAGTCATCAAATTTAAGTAAAATTTTTAGACTTGAACAATTCTTAAGTTTTTATTGTCCCAGTCCCAGGTGCTACGACTGCTGCCTCTTCCAATATTGTGTATTACTCAGATCTGAAAATCTTTAATTAATCTTGGCTAATTCTGAACTCCGATAGAATAAACATGCGAAGTTAATAATATTTAGAGACTCCAGGATATACTCCAGTTTATAGGATGTTGGGGCCATATACTTCTGATCCTTACTTGAATAAGTACGATCAAATGTATTTGGTATTGGCAGGTCCAATTGTCTCTATTGAATACATTGATTTCTCTGTACAGATTCTTGATACGAATCTCAGCAACGTGTCAGCTACATGTATACAACAGTTACTATTTTTTTTAATATTACAGGTAGAGACCATCAACCTTCAACAACTGTTTAACATCTCGGCAAATGATTCAGCAAGAATTAATCCTGCTCTGACTAGAGAAGCGCCGCATTGTGATTTAAAGCATAATAGTCTGAAGGCCATTTAACCAGAGTCTACTATAGGGGAGATGGTTTTCCATTTTCATAGATTCGCAGAATCCGACATAAAAAACTGAATCACAATCACTTTATGGAAACACACAGGAATGAAATTTTTCGTACAAGACAGATTTAACAAGTGCTAGTGTTACATGGACTGTAATACTAAATTGAATTTAATGTACAGTGGACTTATCATTCAATTCTTTATGCATGAATATGATATTTTGTGTAATTATTATATAAACTGATAAATATTCCCAAAAAAATTATCCAGGTTATACGTGTGTTAATTGAGCCCAGAAGAGGAGGGAATAAACTCCCATCAATTTCATTTTTCAAATGTTGTTAAAAAAGACCAGTTATATAAAACAGATTGAATTTTTTTCAAGATCGTACCCAAAATAAATTTAAAAAGAGTACCTATTTTTTTTATTTCTTTTTATTTTACAAAAATACCTGTGCATATACATACATACATACATGTAGCAATTCCTATCAACAAGGTAACAATGACCATTATCTGTCCCATTTATCATGCATAACAATTAACATTAGCAGTAAGCATGTCCTGTTATTTGTATTGAGTAGGGGCCTGGGGTTATTTTTGTGATGTTAACAGTATGAGTTTGCAATTATGAAAATGCTAGAGTCCATTTAAAGTCAATTACATCCAACAACAGTTGACCTGTTGTTTTTTTTTTGCAATTTGGAAGTTTACGGTGTTTTACTACATCCACGCACATTTACCCAGAATGCATATATGCTCTTTGCAAATGGCAACTGTTAGTGAGCCAGGAATGTTGTTTTCATGGCTGAAGGTACATCGATCGTAAGCACTGATAATGAACAAATGTTTTAGAAATTTTCTTTCTAAGAATAGCAACAACAGCTTGCATAGACTTCCTAGTTTTTGTGGAACATATTTCATCCCTGTAGCACTAGCACTTGTGAAATCTTGTCTAGATGAGACATAACTGTGAACTGTTTACCGATAACTCAAAGTGTACCAAAGGACTCTCATAGAATTTATTTGTGTATAGCATCTAGGCTAAATATTTTGGCACTTTGCTTACAGCTGACCAAAATAAAAACATATCTAAAGTTGAGATTTTGTCATTAAACAATGAACCTGATGTATAACGTACTTCTACAGGGATTTTCCACATTCTTTTGGGAATGGGGCCAGGGCCTTCTGAACTGGGAATTTTAGCAACATTTTATTTGAAATTGGGAAATCTAGAAATACACAAAACTATGTGAAAATACAAGAATTTCTTCAAATTCATTGTTTTTGGATTGGGTATGAGGCCTTATTTCAGCCTCGTATGATAGGGCGGAAGATCCCTGCTCTAGCTTAAAGAGAAGATATATTACAGGCGGCACTGTATTCAACAGGAACCTCGCAGTACTGGCGGAGCATAAAGTTTGATTTATCAAACTCCAATATATTAATAGACCAACTTGGTGTGCCACAACTTGGACTAGATTAGCATACTTTTAAATCAAGTTAGTTTTTACAATACGTGTAAGTTTTTATACAAAAGTAAAACCCAGGATTAAGTTAAGCCACTCAGTCATACTCGCTGTTATTCATCTCTTTACAAATGAATTAAAAGATAATGTCATGAGTTGTGCATGCATTAACATCATTCAGTTGCAATTTGGTTAAAAACTTATCTCATGGCTGTCATTTCCTATGAGTAGGGTGGGAGATTGAATGAAATCCAACTAAGAGGTGTATCCTGTTCAACTAATGAAAATGCAACTTTGGCCATCTTCATTTCAAGTACTTCATTGAATGGTAAAGGGATGTAACTCATTTTAATACCAGAGAAAATGTCAGTGAACAGAATTATTTCATAGAATCTTTAGTCATTTGATCCTATCCAAGTAGAGATGCCGATAGCTGACGCCGTCATCCACCATCCTATTATCCACATGTAGAATAGTGTGATGGTGAAGATTTTTGGACATGATATTTAGTTTACATTATTCATGTTGAATAAATACATTAATTAAAAATTACTGTTTTTATTTCTAATTGTAAATCTGTTGACTTATATAATATACCTTAGAATTTGAGTATGAGCGCGGTCATTATCTGACGTTTTCAGCTTCGCGGCACCGGGAAATCCTATCACTGCTCCTCTTTCGACTAAAATAGATATATATATTCCTGATGTCAAAGAAAGTTAATTTTACCAGCCAATGAAAATTAAGATTTTGATTTTGCCTGTACTGCTCGTTTCTCTTCCGATTTCCGCCTCGATCAAGGTGAAATAACAAACGAAAAGTTCGAAGACCTAGAAATGGAGGATTTTTTTCAGGAATTCGCGAAGAAACAATAATCGTATGTTTATTCAGACAGTGTATTTTCTTCATGCAAAATTTTACATCAATATCTGGTCAGGAACATATATCCATTTGAGGCGGAAAACAACACAATGACTTGAACTTGGGAACAAGTCATTAACATAGACATCGAGGAGCAACTGACATCAGATGCGGTTACTGGTTAGTTGGCTATCAATAATATTGTATCGGAATAAATCTAGATGTCTTTTAATACAACTCTTTTGGAGAAAAAAGTATAGAATATGTCCAATTTCAGTCAAACTGTAAATAATTATTGCATTTGGGGATATTCGAATGTGAACAGAATGCAGATGATTTCCCCACGGCACCAGTTTGGAGATATAAACCCAGTACTATTTCTTTCATGCAGTTAAAAACTTTTGATTGGCAAAAAAACATTTTTGTGATTTTTAATGGTCCTGAAATTTATTAGAGTAATTGAATACCAAGTATTAATCAAGCTAGTGAAAAATTAGCCTGCTTGACTATTTTTTTTAAGCTTTTATTTGGGATTGAAAATGCAGAAAATTGCAATTTTGAGCGTAATGGGAAAATAAAGTGACCGAAATGAAAATTTTTAATTGTTGCAGTATGAAACCTACTGTACCAATTTTAACAAATGAGGTATCATTTTCTTTTATTTTTAAAGATTGTTTTATATTAAATGAAATTATACCACAGGCAACAGGTTTTTAAAACCACCTGGCATCTCTAATCAAAGGTAATGAAAGGAATTCTATACTTCCAACTTTTTGTTCAGTGTTGTTTATAATGTTTACCTCCCTTTACCATTGGATAAATTTCCATGGTTACTGAAGCTACACATTCATTGGTCGAACAGAACACACCTGCAAGGTCATTCACATATAACCACTAGCCGGTTTTTGTTTGATTTCCCACGCAACATATCACAAAACTGGAGCAATGACAAATCAGTTTTCAATTAGAATAAATCAGTTGCAGTAATAATTGAGTTCATCTTAATCATATTACAGTTTTTTTTTATATTGGTTTATCTTTAACATATCGAAGTCTACCTGATTTATGGTGATGGTGGGCTAAAAATACATGTACCATTGGACGCCCCTTATCTCAAAAAATTTGCAAGTGAAATATAAAAGCCATATATCTATATAATTCAAAAGATATAGACCAGGTTTAAGTTTTTTGTCCAATAATTTGCTCTCCGGACATTTTGTCCCAGCAAGCTAAGGGATATAATGAAGTTCATGATTGGTATATTTCTATAAAAGCACATCTGAAATAGCCTACCCCACCCCTTGATGACTGTGAGAGTTCTCTGGACAGTCTTCTTTAAAACTTATGTTTTATGCTATCCAGAGACAGGGGTTGGTAACTTTCCACTTAAGAATTCTGCGATATTTTCCACATACACAATGCATCAGCGTCAGAAGCAAATTGAAAGTGGGGGGGCTAAACCGACTTAAAACACATACACAGGCCAGAAACGGCTATGTCCTATGTCTATATTTGCGAAAATTTGGGGGGGGGGGGGCTTAGCCCCCCCCCCCCCCCCCCCGGTTCCGACATACACAATGTATAATGAAAAATCTAACAGCATGATAATTTTTCTGATATTTTAATGTTTGATTCATTCAGATTTACAAAGTTTGCTTTGCATCTTATTTGCTGAAAAAAAAATTCAACTATATTTATTTTTATTTTCTTGGTTATCTTTTGAATCAAATACAGAATATACTCCTTTTCTAGCGCGGATTAAAAACTGGGGGAAACCACCCACCCCTAAAAGAAACCCTGCATATTATTAAATAGCTCAACATATTACTTACAAGTCAGAATGTTATAATCCACAACTCATGACATATCTTGACATCAAAAGAAGGAAATGTGTCCATACCTTTGAAAGCTTGGCCCTGATACCAGTTCATGGCAGCTTGATCAAGACTCATATTTCCTTCTTCTTGTGAAGACTCTTCAAACTCGACATCACTTGACGCCTCTTCACCTGGCTCTTGTTGTATATCTACATGCATGTCTAAACCCACCTGTTCTTTCTTAACAATACTTAAATCTGGACTTAGATCTGCAGAACTACATCTTGGTGGCTCAGGTGTTGATTTTGAACTGAAATTTCAAAGATAACAGAATTGTTAAAGACCATCAGGTAGACCCAGGAACCTTTAAACATTTCACATTTTCAAATATATGTGACATTACAAAAAGGATACTAACACATAAGAAAACAGGAGGATTGGTTGATTTCTAGACTGAGTGACACTTCTATATTTATCGCTGAAGAGACATAAGGATCTTCCAGTCAAGTTTTGTTTTTAGGATTTGCTGGTTGCACATCTTTTCAACAGCAGAAAAAGAGAGTCACATAAAAAAATATCAAATTCACTGTATGATAAAGTGACTATCCAAATATGGTTGACCTAACTGCTGTGACTTTTGAATGGCATTATTATGTACAATATACAGGCCTTTTTCATATAGTTTCCATGGGGTCGAAATTCGGCCCCATTCCCAATGCAAAATGAATAGTGTTTTTTCCCCAATTTGATGAAAAAACTTCCCACTTTGGTGTTCAGGCCATGACCATCATGAAAAATAAATTAATGTAAGGGATAAATGCAATAGAAAAGAGATTCCATGTATACAAAACGTTTTTCCCAATCTGACACAAATTCACGTTAAAATTCCCAATTGTGTCGTAATGGCATTTTCCCAAAATTGTCAGAAAAAGGCCTCAACATATCCAGTACAGACTACTTAGTACTCTTACTGATGTTGATGAAATAAATGACCTGGAAATTTTCGCTCCTGTTTAATTTTTTGACATTTTTTTTGCCCTAAAGTGACAGGGCAAATTTAAAGTCGAATTTTCAAGCTAAATAATTTAACTGAAGCACAGACATACATGCCATGAGACTATGGAAATTTAGGGTGAACTTAAGAGAGTGTGACTATGTTTTCTGTCCTAAAACGACAAAAATTACCAGGAGCAATAATTTCCAGGTATAAAGTATTTCTATCTCGGTTTCTTTTTTTCAGAAATGATACATTTCATTCAGGAAACATTTACCTTGATTCCTTTGACATTTCTTGTCCTCCTGTTACCTGATTGGCTGATGGGGAACTGCAAGGTGTGGTTGAGGAGAACGCTGCTGCTGCTGCTTGCATTGCACTTCCAGCAGCAAATGATTTTTGAATTCGTAGCGGGGTACTTGTCGACACAGGATCTGGTGGTTTGTCACTTGTGAACGGACCTGCCAGTTGCGGTCTGACAGGCACTTTTGATGTTGAGGAATCTTGTGTAGCTGTGGATTTAGGTTCTGAGGATGCACTAGAAGTAGTTGTAGTCGTAGCATTATTTCCATTGCTAGAGACATTGACAACTTGAACTTCAGCACCAGATGTAATCTGACTAGCGACTGATATTGATAAGGCAGAGTTTGTGTCTATTGCCGGTCTTTTGGACCCACCAGGATCTTTTTCTGTATGAACAATTTCAACACTGTCTTCAACAACATCAACAACATTTGATTTTACTCTTGAAACTGATGCAGGACCCATTCTGTGTGTCCTGAACGGCGGGTCGTTACTCATGTAACTGTGGGCCATGCTAATTCTATCATCTGCTTTGTGGCTAACGCCAAGAATAGAAACATCACCCCCCGCACCCTTTGACATTTGCATTCTTTGTCTTTTACCTCCCGGACTTGATGGCTGTGTAGAGTCTAAATTGCGTTTTATTACTCTGTCACTGTTTTTTAGCAAATCTGTTTGACGAACATGCTTAAATTCAATGTGGTCATTATAGTCATACTTGTATTGCGATTTTGAATGCAAACATTTGTAAAAGTCGGCACAGCACTTGATAACACTGTCAACCTGTAGAATACGGGCAATCTTTTCAATGTCTTTAAAATTTTCCTCTGTGAGCATCATAACACCTTCATACAGATACTGCAAAAATGTGTTGACGGAGTCTTGTTTTATGTCGGAGGCTAATCTTACTTCTAAATGAGAGCCAACTGAGGCATTTTCCATGGATTTCAACATTGGACAAGCTGCAACAAGCACCAACCTGTGTGCCTGAAAATATAATTTGCAAATTCATATTTGACCGAGACAATTTAATATTCACCTTAAAAATTGCTGTTTAAGTTCTTATGTGAACTACTTCACATCACCTCCATGACCGAGGGGTTGGAGCATTGTGCTTCAAACCAGGAAGTCTCCTACTTTTAGTCAGAATGGATTCTTGTTCCACTCGAAACTAAGATGACTTTGTGAGGAAGTTTGCCAGTGTACTTGTGGAAGGCCAGAGGTCTCTTCCTAGATACATTCTCTCCTGCACCATTAAAACTTGGTTCCCACAACAAAACTGAACAAGAGGCACATTGGCTACATAGCTCACTAGAACTGTCTTGGTATCTTACAAATACAGTGGAACATGGCCTATAAACCACCTAACTTTAGAGACCACCTCACATTGAAGACCATCAATTAAATATTGTCTCTTTCGTTTTTCTTAATATATAATCAATTCGTCAAGACTCTCATTTGAGAGACCATACTAGTACTACCGGTGCATATGACTGAAAAATTGATGAGTATAGCAAAAAAACACCATTTATAAAACAAACAAAAAACATAGAACTGGCATAAAAGTTACAATACAATGAAGGAAATAATTTCAGTTCCTACTCGTAATACAAAAATCTGAGTGATTGTTTAAAAATATACTACCTTTGTCGTAACTGTTCCTGTTTTGATGACAGCATCACACAGTGACTGACTTTTCCACATCTGAGCCAATTCACATAACAAGTTGCTGGAGTGTATCTGATTCATGTACACTTTATGATAATTCATGTTGGCCATGTCTGCGGTTTTTATGGTTCAATGCAATGAATGATAGGTTTCTGGTTCAGCAATATATGGTTGTGGCTATTAATCTGAAAACAATTATACATAAAATGAATGACGAATAAAGACAGAATATTTTTGCAAGGAAACATCTACATACATGTACATGTACCTAGTGTTGAATCTAGGATCTGAAAAGAATCTACATGTGTGAAAGGCACACAATTTCAGTTTGAAAGGGTACACAAACGCGTAAATTGTTTTGAAAGGGCACTACAATTGTGCATAAACTCGTGTTCCACTAAAAAAAATTTAAATACTTTTCTTTACGTTTTTTCTAGACATAGAATTATTTTTAATTTTTTCAATGAAAAAAAGGGGCACTAGTCCTGGCCTGATATTTTATTAGCCAATCCAGAAATACATGTATGCATTATATAGGATTCGGTGAAATTAGTCTATTGATTAATTAAAACAAGATAGTAAATGTCTAAGTTAAAATTTTACAAATACTTTTGATATGTAACAAAAATTTTTCCTAAAAATCGATTGTCATGCTTAAATTAAAATAAAAAAAATTTGTTAGATTTAGTCCTATTTGAATTTTTTCTCATTGCACACATAGAAAGGAAAAGTTTCCGGGATTGTAATAAAGTTTTGCTTTGGATTTGGCAGATGGCAATTCCCATTTAAAAAAAAGGGGAATTCCTACATATGTACATCAGGACTCTGGCAACACTGAAAAAATTCACTCTTCATTTGGCCAGTGAACCAGAAATTTTTTAGCCAGCCTGGAACTTTTACCGCCAATCCATATAAATACATGTATATATATATATATAGGAAAATCTAAAAAAAAAAATAGTTTATGTAACATTTTTATTGTTTCAAATTTAAAAACAAGGTTATTAACTGCATGACCTTTTTGCACATTTTTTAAATCAGGAGTGCTATATGCCTATAATATTCGTTGCTCTAAGTTAAATAAACTTTGATTTTTTAATTTTTAGCGCCACTTTGATAGAATTTACAAAAAATTATTTTGTCTGTAAGTTAAAATCTAGAGTCCAACACCCGTGATCGATTGTCATGCAAACACCTACACAGTTCTTTATTTAAAGGTGTTTGTCCCGACAATCGGGTGTTTGACTCTCGAGATTTTCCAGTTCCGACTAATCACTTTGGGGATTCTGTCGCGGCCCTCATTGCATCACGATAGGAAAAGGAAAGGCTGTCTGCTTGTCCTCCACGTTGAACACTAGGCCGAACTTTCTGCCCCGATTTTACCACTTAAAAATCGTGTAAAATCGACACGGGGCAGAGTTCGGCCTAGTCGATAATAACTCTGTCCAGTAGAACAAATCGTTTAAACTTAGCTTTGGATCAACCGAGAAAAAAATGGTGCTGTTAGGAGTCTTGAGCGTGTTTTTATACAGTACCATTGGTTGTTGTAAAGCATTTTTCGATAATGTAATTTCACAGTGAAAACCTTTTGATTTCCGGTTCGGGAAAAACTGGTCCTACGACTGAATGTAAACACTCGTAAAACATGGTCGCATTTGCGAGTGATTTGGTCGCATTGTAGAGCGCTGTACATGTATATAAGTACTTCGTACGACAAGCAACTACAAGGAATTTGCGCAAATCGGTTTAAAACCAACGTGTCCGTGGACACAAGCTATTTTCCCACTCTCTAACTAGAGCCTGCTTCAAATAACCTTATTTAATTGGATATTTTGAAATAAAACATCGTTATATTAGCTTGTACATATATTTTTACAAACATTTTATGTATACATTCAATTTGCCTTCAAAAACGGCGGGTTTGCCCCAAAATTACGATCATTTGACTGCCCTATCTCGGATTTACCTGAGGCTAAAAACTGATCAAATTTGAATCATACATTCAGTCTAGACACAATTGGGGCAATCAGATTAAAGAGTAAACAACATGTTTTTCAATTCAATTTCGCCACAGTTCTGGAGGGAAGCGTTATTGGCGATTGATTTGGCGCTGGGAAAAAGGGCATGGCGCGGCGCCATGCTATGTTGCTGATTCCTACTGTTGCCCCGTACCCAGATCCAACCCCAGGCCGATATGGCCCCTGAAAACTTTTTATGGGGACAATACTTGGTAAGAAAATTGAAAAATTTTTTCTGGACTCCCAGTAACAATGAAATTCTTGAACAGCAATTTTGTTAATCATGTAGGCCCCTTCAGTGCTGGCTTAAGTGCAGCTGCCATGTTTTCAGACGAAAAATTGACATGGCCTTGGGAAATTATTTGAAAAAAGGAGAAATTCAGGGACGGAAAGCAATGTGGCAATCAGAGGCCAAAGACAGCTTGATCCCTTATAGAACCATCTACAAATTGGAAGCCAAAGATAACATGAAGGCTGACCTGACCAAGAAACAATAATTCACGGAAATTCATAAAAATATCTAAAAACTTACAGCAAAATTCACAAAAATATTTCTTCACCAGTAAACACACTAAAAGAATTAAAATGCAAGGGGAGATTTCATAGCAAAAATGAATGAAAATGACAAGAAAAGACCTCAAAAACACGTCAAAATAAATTCCAAATAGAGAATAATACATCCATGTAGGTTTTCGATTCATATAGCGATTCTGGAGATGATTAGTTTTACAGAGGGTTTCTTTATGTGACCTATTTTGCCCCACCCCAGATGCACTCTGGGACCAGTCTGGCTGAAAACTACAAACTTGGTAGAGGACCTTGAGTACTTGCTTCCTGCAAAGTTCCATCAAAATTTCTCCTGTGGTTTTGAAACAAAAGCTAATAGTGTGAAAAATCTTTTTTGCATTAAAAATTTCATAAAATATTATAGAAATTAAATTTCGACAAAATTCTTGCACAAAAACATTTCACGTAATTACAAGTAAAACACATTATACATCAAAGTGAATGGGGAGATATGTCATGCAAAAATGAATGAAAATGATAGTCTAAATGACTGACATTTTAATGACAAATACAAATTTGTCGTACATTCATGTAGATCACTCAGAAACAATAATCATGCCACAGAGAAGACTTTTTAAAGAGGGGTCGTGCCCCCCGCCCCCATCCACCCCTAGGCCGATCTGGCTGAAAACTATTGGTAAAGAAACTTGTAATTGCACCCAGTAAAGTTCTCAAAAACCCCTTCAGTCAATCTATTTCATTGAAATTATGAAAAGTTTACGGAGGGATGCAAGACAACAGACTGGGAATCACAAAAAAAGAGATTTACCAAAAAAAATGTATATATTACCAGTTTTTTTTAGGCCACAAAATTAATTAAAACAAAAAAATTAGATAATAGGATATATAAATGTCTGCTTGTTCGATTTATTTCATAAAATTAGCAATGATCAGAGGAGAACTGTGTGTATAAGGTGTGTTATATTATACATTCATTATGTCTGTTACTACCCATGTTTGATAGTATCACCGATACTGAGTTCCCCCATGCATTAATTATTCTGTA
The DNA here is from genome assembly GCA_030159075.1 of Atrina japonica. Lineage (NCBI taxonomy): Eukaryota > Metazoa > Mollusca > Bivalvia > Pterioida > Pinnidae > Atrina > Atrina japonica. Next base: position 1,450,538 of record BROG01000061.1, on the reverse strand, counting down.
ATGCTTGCGGTTCTCAACTAGATTTAACCCCGAAAAGAAAAAAAAAAAAAGAGTTTCCAGTATAATGTTTTCGGTACATTTAATTGTCTGCTTGTTCGAAATCATAAAGCTGAACATGGAGAAAGGTTTTTTACTTCTTTGTCTGTTATGACCCATTTTTATATCATACGAGTTCCTTCTCAGCTTGAGGTTCCCTAGATCAACCCGATATATATATCTCTATATATATATATGCAATGAAACCTGGTTATAGTGGCACTAGCAGTATAACTTATTTAGTTATACTGCCACCTTTTGTTCAGACAATTTTGGCATTAAAATGGGGTTTGGTGATAAGTTCAGGGAATTCAAACCTTAAATGAAATTTTCAGAACTTGTGATTCAAAGCAAAATGACAATGAAATGAAGGGTGTTATAATGAGGTTTCACTGTATTTTAAGTTATCATGTTCTGGGTAAATCTGACCAAAACAAAGTAACTTAAAATCAGGCAGAACTTTCTCCAACACAGCCCTAGCTCTGTCCAGACTAAAAATAACTTAATAAGGCCTTAGGTTTAAACTTACAGACATTTTGTAATAAAAAAAATTATTACTGGTCAACTGTACCAGTGAATAAAGAAATTTCACTGGTCAAAGAAATTTTATACTGGTCTGTATTTACACGATTGAAATGAAATGGAAAATTACTATCAAAAACTCTGAACTGATATAACCCTGTTGTCCTGTAACGTCAGTTGGCACATCACTAAGCCTTTTTAATGTACTGGTAACAAAAAAATATGTATATTATAGAAGTAGGCCTAACGAGATAAATGCAGAACACAAGGGAAAATATATACAAGTAGATACAAGTAGCACATGCCACCTTTGCGCATGATATGGCTTGGTAGCAATTTTACTCTGGTATAGCCTACTGGTATGCATCATATATGTACTAATCAAGGCGCATGCTAAAACATCTTGTCAATCTTGTTTACTCACTATTTAAAGATTAAAATTAGGTTACCTCCCAAGGATAAAAATTCACCAACAAAAACATCTTAAGTTTTCAAAGTGCCCAAAAATGCATTCACCCCTAATTTTCCCATCTAAAGTTTGCAAATCAGACTCTTATCTCCACGGCCCAGTCGAGTCGCACTTTCGCCTAAAATCAGACAAAAGACAATGGCGATTTATCGAGGCTTGTTCCAGATTCGAAATGGTCCATTCTCTCTCGCCGTTTCGGACTCGATTGACTGGACAACATCCAGAACTAATCCAGATCTATATTTATATACGTAATACTTACAAATCAATTTCAATTATATCATTGCATCTTCTAAATTACATCAGCACTGAAAGGTTTACTTATGTGCCGCAAAAAAAGAATACCGACTACTGAATTATTCAGCCTCGGACTGGACTAGGTCACGATGGCGGCAGGCCAAGGTCCCCGAGAACAAAGGCGATTAAGTTCCAGCGAATTACATAAACGCATCGCCGTCATTTGTACGCTAACAAAAGCTAATTTTGTAATAAGTAAAACCTTCTTACTCGATACGTGATGATAACAGAACAAGTTTTCTTCAGGGTAATCAAAGAATGCCAAAAAACAGCAAGGGACAACAATCCTACAACCGAAACGCCATAACGAGTGGTTCAAACTATTATCTGGAGACCACGACGGAGATAATTTTGTGCATTTCCGGAATACGTAGTTGTCTTAGACTACAAAATAGTTTTCCATAGACGGCAATTTAAATGTTTTCCCGTACACACACACACACACACACACACATATATATATATATATATATATATATATATATATATATATATATATATATATATATATATATATATATATATATATATATATATATATATATATAATTTTTCAAGCGAAATTTTACTAACAAATAGAATAGTTCATACTTGTATCCTATCTAAGGATTCTTAAAATCCCGATTGAAAGAAATTCTGAAAAAAAATATATTATTCATGTTCTCACAATTAAAAAGTGAGAACATGATAACTTAATAATATGAATAAATGTATATTACTTGAAACAATTCCATATAATTAACAAGATGTGTTTGTGAAACACAAATGCCCAAGTCCCAACAATTTTTTGTTTTTGCAATGTCCTACATTTTGAATCCACCACACCTCAGTTGCATGTGAAGTGTGAGCAACCCTTAGATGAATTTACTGTCCAAGTTTGATTTCTGTATCACAATCCAAACTTGAAACATTACACTTTATATGTAAGCGGGACGGAATTACGGACAGACAGATAAACAGACACACATGCAGACAGACAGACGGACGATCCAAACACTATATGCCCCGGCTGACCTTTCAGGCTGGAGGCATAAAAATGGTTGAGATGATTAAAGGGACATATGGATTTGTTCGGCTTCCTTTCTGCAGTCAGAGTATAAACGAAAAAACGGCTAATGAACAATTCGTACCACAGGAGGTCAAAACTATGTCAATAACATAAACTCTAGTATATACACGTGTTTGTGTTATTCTTATTAGTGTTACATATATAATAAACGGATACAGATACATGCATATAATAGATTTTATTTTATTGACATAGTTTCGCCCTCCTGTGATTTATGCCTTGTTTTTCTGTCAAATGTGCATATCCCCAGCAGTTTTACCGTGAATGATAACAATGAAATATGAATTTAGACAGATACTTTTTTTCAGGAGACTGACTCAAATTATATGTATTAAATATATATATTTCAAAATGTCAGTAAAATTTTGATAATTCAGCATTTTCGATTTCTCTGCACCTCTGGTTCGAATCCCGTTTGGGTCATTTCGAATTAAGTGGGAGTGTTTGCCAGTTTTCTTGCGGAAGGTCGGTGGTCTTTACCCGGGTAACCGGGGTTTCTCCTCCACCAATAAAAACCGGACGCCATCATATGACTGAAAGATTGTTGAGTATGACGTTAAACAAAAAATCAAATCAAAAATCAAAATCAAAAAATCAATTTCTCTACAGTTTCGCTACAGTTACAGAGTAAAACTTAAACTTAACGCGTAAAACCGAGATTTTTTGGAAAATTGAAAATTATCAGAAACAATGTCTTTGCTTTGTTGACACTTTTAACGTAGCCAGTGTTTGTACGTCAACAAAATATATTATGTTTCTATTTGTTCTGTTTGTTTGAAAGGTGTTATACACCACGCTCAACATTTTTTTCGGTTACATACAGGGTGTGAAATAAGAAATTCAAAACATATTTGTCCAGGAGGCAACTCATTTAAGAAATTTGGTTGCCCTCAACTGAATTCACTTGTCCGGCCCCAAAAAGAAGAAAAAAATGATAAAATCAAAAGTTTTGTTTTTTCCTTTTTACTACTTAGATTAATATAAAATAACAAAAAAGAGATATACACGGCCATAACAATTCTTAAATCCCTAGTATATTTAGTGAAATTTGCTAGAGAAACCCAGGTTTGGACTAGGCTACACAGAAAGAGGATGCGGTTTTCACCCCCCCCCCCTGGATCCACCAATTATCTGTATTTCAAGACCTTTGGTTCTAGATATACAATAAAGGATGAATACCTCTTATTTACCACTATCAAATCAGCATCCTGATTCTTTTTTTTGTCATAAAACTGTGTGAAAATGATGTACGCGTTGTGAAATAGAAAAATATTATTAAAAAGATGAATAAAACTGACATATCAGAGATATTGGACCCTTTTTTCTGTAAAAAAGGAATGAATAAAATTTGACACGGCAGGCGTATCTAAATCATAAATTTATTTAAATTTATTTATTTATTCATTCATTTATTTCTTTATCTATCTACACATTTTTTTAAATATGTTTTTTTATTTAAATCTATAGATCTAGATTGTCTCTTTATATTTGTAGGCGCTATCTATTCATATAATTATTTATCCGATTTATTTACCCAATTTATTTATTTCATATGTTCATTTATACATTATTTTATTCATTCATTTTTTTTTTTCATTTATTCATTCATTTATCTATTACACCTCGCGGTGACCCAGTTGGTTAGAGCGTTCACCACGTAAGGATAAGTTCTAGTAGAAAAAGTGGGAAAATGGCGACGTAACGTCTCCGTCATCATAGCAACACTACATGGCAAAGGTCAGATGCAGGTCAAACGTCATGCGCGGTGATTAATCATTGCTTCATTAGTTACCAGTGCGGTGTTAATCAAACAACATTACTTTGCTTGACAAAGCGTTTGCGAAACACACAAAAAATGGATTACTTCCAAGTAAGTTAACATAAACAATAATGTAAATATTCAAATTTGAAATACAAAATATTTAGACTGTGTAGAAAAAATAAAATATGATGAATTAAAATGAAATAGATCTACTAATATAATAATTATACAGCAAACTTAACATTGTACAATGCATTGCGCTGTCTGTATATTTTTATATGGTGTCTACCTTTTATATTTAAATATAAACCGCGGGATAAGCAAAAGCAATTACAATAATTAATTTTATTAATTTCATCACAATTAGATCTATTATTATTATTATTATTGTTGTTGTTTTTGTTATTATTGTTGTTGTTGTTATTGTTGTTGTTATTGTTGTTGTTGTTGTTGTTATATCATGTTCCCACTTTTTGAAAAAAAACCTGGTAGATCAAAAAGTAGGAACATGATAGTGATAATTTTATCTGACACTCCGACTGCTTTTTTTTCAAAGTTAGTATCTGTTTTCGTAATTTTGTCATTTTCATTTACCAACATTATATTCAGTAATTACTAGGATTTTTCCATATATAATTAAATTCTAAATTTCACAATACGCTAGCATATCAACATAAAGCAAGGAAAGGTAAAATAATATGAAGAGAAATAAATTCTTTTAAAATACCTCGCTGTACGCTCCAAGATGAAGTTATGACGAATTGTTGCATGACACTTGAACTAAACGTTGTGTTTCAATTTCTTAAAACTATATATATATATATATATATATATATATATATATATATATATATATATATATATATATATATATATATATATATATATATATATATATATATATAATATTTAAAAATTATGCCCACTTACTTGAAATCCGTGTTCTGTCCCTGCTGAGGTATGTATTGTATAACGGTTTTGAATAGTATAACTTCATGTTAACAGCTCCCCCATTAGAAAAATATCTAGGTCCGCCATTGGCATTTTTTTTGTGCTCAGAGATTGAGAATTATAAATGAATATGCTATATCGGACAGACGTCTCCAAGTTCAGGATCAAGCGCCATTAAACTTGAGAATTACTAAGTCTTGAAATTTACTGAAGTTTGGCAAATTCTGAAATCTATTCATCGAAAATTGGTCAGAATATTCTTAGATTTAAAAAAAATTCTCAAGTTTTATAGTATCAGTCTAATGTAGAAAAGTATGGAACCGCGTAAGTGTCGCGGATGGAATATATTTTATCCGGTTGACGCTGTAAAACGTCTACAGGAGAACTACTAATATATAATTAAAAGAGAATCTTAATAAGTGACATTTTATTTACGAACATTCCAGAGTTTTTACCAACGACACTATGAACCTTGTATATACCGACAATCCCCCAAAACAGAAATTACTGGTGGCCACCAGTTAATAATGTGACGACCACCCGTGAAACATATTTCATATTCGGCACCAAAATAGTGTAGAGTATGAGAGGTTAGCCCAGAATTTTTACTGGATTATGCGGATAATGTCCACATCCCCTATACCCGTAGATTACTCAGGGGAGTGACACCCGAAGTGAGGTACCCGCCACCGCATTAAACCATTTACCACCCAGTAAAAACAAAATTTACAACAGGACAGCTATCCAGCCTGTAGTCTTGTAGAACACTATGCGAAGAGTACAAATGTGATCTAACAACGAGTTTCCGTAGTACAAATAATAAAATGTCACAGAAAATAAAAGAAGAACAACAACAAATGATGTTAAATGCTGTTATTTATTTACAGACAGGTGATTACGTGCATAAGTGCATCAAAGGTAAGTAATATTTCTATCACAATTAAGAATTTTCAAACTTTGATTTTGTTTCAATAGACTTACGAATACTACAGGTGTTATAAAGAAAGATCTCTCTGAGATCAGATTTTAAAAATACATGTATTATCTGAAATGATGCACAAATTTAATAATACGACTATATTTCTTTAGTTGATGTTTAATTATTATCATTTTTACAATTATCATCATTATTATTATTATTATTATTATTATTATTATTATTATTTTCAGACATATACCCCGTTTACCTTAACCCATTCCAAGGTCAGTGCAAATCAATATCAAGGAATTAAAGGGGCATTAGCTGTGTTTACAAAAACAAATATTTCGATTTTTTTTGCCTTTTCTTGATATACAGCAACAAATAAGAGCTATACACCGGCATAAAAAATCTTATATTCATGTAAATAATCAATTTAATTTATGTTGTATCCTGTATTTTGATTGGCTAAAACTGGTTGAGCAACTGGCGTTATATTGTATAACATAACTTGGGTATTGAGGCACGCCCCCTTAACAATCAGCAGCCAACACTAGATCTATTTCAACCCTCACACTTCCTGTCCTCTTCGAGCTTGATTCAGGGTTAACTTTTATCAATGTGGTGACGTTACTCTTTGTTATCAATGAATCTACGTAGTAGTCCCTACACCTGTCTCCATGCTTCCTGCCAATACCGCCGCTTTTTCTATGCAATCATAGCACTTTCTGTTCTCTGGACCAACTCCACAGTCGCCTCGCCCCGGTAAAACTGGGTTAGGCGTTGCTATGCTGGGAAATCATTCCAAGGACAATATAAAAGCATTGTCGAGGGTATTAGAATTAATAAACTAAATGTCAGTTTATTTATGAATTTCTTTTGTTTTACAAAATTAAATTACAAACAATAAAGCTAATTTGTATCTATGTTACACGACATAACATAACGTGGGGTAGTTTACGCATTTTTATAAACCTCGAAAGAAAAGTCAGGTCCAGTATGGCATTTATATAAAAATAGTAAGGTTAAGTTGATCAATTGCATTTGAAAAGGTGCCAAAAGTGGGCTTCTCGTGCAATTTTCACAAAATATATCGGGATATTATGACTTTTTATGCTTGCCTATGTGTATAACTGTTTTTGTTATTGTATATCAATTTAAGTAATAAATAAGGGGAAAAACATGAAAAAAACCACAGTTAATTCCCTATTAAGCTTTTTTTAATCGAGTTTTTCTTCTTAATAAATTTCAATGTGCACTTTGTTTTTGTAGATGTTAATGGAATAATCAATATTTTAAAGTTTTGTATTGTATAACAGATTTCATCATCATCATCATCATCATCATCATCATCATCTCAACGAACGTAATCATCATCATCTCAACGAACGTTATCATCATCATCATCATCATCATCATCATCATCATAATTTATTATTATTATTATTATTAATAATATTATTATTATTATAGATCAGAGTGGAATAATTGGGAAAACAGAGCTGAATCGTAAGTATCATTTAATAATAATTAGATGTTTGTCCTATGGGAATATAACTGACATGGGTGGTTTATAAATTAGATAACAATTTAATGAAATAATATTCAAATTCAATTCTGGTAAAACTTAAACTGCATAATGAGATGGTTTTTAGTATCTGTAGAATAAACATATAAAAAATTGGAGAATCAAACATTTGCATAACAAGGGTGAAATAAATAAATAAATAAATAAAAATAAATAAATAAATACCCCATCCCTAAGAAAAGAAAGAGAGACAAACAAAACAATCAATTAATCCTAATGCATCGAGAAATTTCAGGCACTGTTAATAATTTCAATTATTTTCATTGTCTATATATCTTTGAATTATATCATTTTTATTTTTCAGAGAATGAATATCCAGAAGGCTTGTGTCCATTTTCGGGTAAGTACGGCAATTTTTTTCTAGTATCTAAAACTTGACAGTTTTTGTATCCCACTCTCAAAATTCCTATTTTACCATAAAGATCCACCATTTTGGGGTTATAAATCGATATTTTTAAAAGACAGATCAGAAAAGATAAGTAAAGCTTCTAGCAATTGTTGTCATTTTTCCTGATAAGGTGATCTTTTTGTTCCAGATTCAGAAGATGAAGGAGCTAGGAGAATCATCTGTGAGTACGACCATACTGTGATATCGTGTTTCTGTTATCATCATGTGTATCAAATTATTAAAAAAATAAACTAATGAATTAAAGACCTCACTAAAACACTATAATAGTGTAGATAAAAATTTTAAACATCTTTCATGATCTTATTTTCAGAGACACATTGATTCAATAGGAGAGAACTTTATCATCGTTATACATGTAGTTAGTTTTATAGTTATTTCCATTTCCTTGGTTACCTTTTAACTTTTTAGCGACTACCTGTGTATAAAGACCACCTGTGACTTCTTTTGTCACCAATAGTACCATTTGTGTACAGATCAACCTCTATATAAAGACCACCTCTTTATAAAGCTTTTTATGTCCCAAAGGAGGTCGTTATACAACTTTCACTGAATTTGTTTCGTACATATATCATTGAGTTTTTATTAACTTGTTTTGTACACATTTTTATTTACAGTAAACAGTTATCCTCGGGACCTAAACCCATTTTCAGGTAAGTTTTAATTCTTTCGCCTGTTTTTATAAACCATATTAACAATAGAATCCATTATCCATTCAAAACCAAAACATTCGTATTGAAACAACATTAAAGATATAAAGTCTCCTTTAATTGCTGTCGGATTACTGTTACTTTTACTAATATTAATATTGTGATACATCTTTACCAGATTCGGAAGATGAAGATGGAATGAGAACCCCGAGTTGTAAGTACTGGAATATTATGTTTAGATGTTTTCAATTATATATCTAAGTAATACCTGTTGTTTAACTGGTTATCACGACGTGATTTTTAAACAATCCCATGAATCAATGTTTTTTTCTCCGGTAATAGAAACATGATAACAAATAGAAACATGAAACATGTACAAGAGCCTACAGCATTTAGAGAGTCTTACTCTGAGCATGTACAGTGGAACCTCGCTATTAAGACCACCTAACTGACCGACTCAAAGTGGTCTGATTACTGAGGTGATCTCTTAAGTGAGATTCTGTACTTACATTTAAATATTTATCAAGAGACTGAAAACTGCATGCGAGGTTTTCTCCTCAGCGAGGTGGTCTTTAGGCGAGGTTCCACTGTAGATACGATGTTATAATTTGTATCATTGTTGACATTCTCCAACTCTTTGAACCTTTTACTTTTAGCAACATTGTCTGAAGTAAATAAAAATGTTGAATTAAACCTTATCTTAAAATATGAATATCAGAAACCATACACATTATAGTGTTTAAAATATGACTTTTTTAAATTTGACAGACAACGAAGATGATGAATATTGGGAAATACAGAAAAGTTCAAAACGTAAGTACATACATTTTTCAATTATTTGTTAGATTGAAAACTTGTTTTTGTTTTTTTTTCATTTTAATCAACTCGTTTAAAATAAATAATTGTAATTCGTAATAATTGTTTTATTGTTATATAAAATGATTTTCTAATAATTTCTCGAAAAAAACATACGAACAATCGTATGATTTACAAGCTTTAGATATTTCTTTTTATAGAAAAAAGTCTATTTACCATGTCATGACAGCAAACATCATAGGCTTAACTATAAACAAGTCGATCAGTTATCGATAATTGATTTACTGTCAACATCATACACTAAACTATAAACAAGTAGATTAACTATCTATAATTTACAGCTGTTGTAAATATTTAGTGGCAATAACTCTCTTTCAGTTTGTAGCAGTCCGTTACCACAATACCTGTATTCAGGTATGTATATAAATATTATAAACATGATACCAAGTATTACAATTGGATATACCTTTTGCTCACATATCACATAGATTTTGTTCATTCTAGTTCTCATTATTCTTATTTTCGTGTTTTCTTCTTGTTGTTCTCTTCTTCATTATTATTATTATTATTATTATTATTTGATATCATTATTATTATTGTTATTATTTGATATCATTGTTATTGTTATTATTATTATTATTATTATTATTATTGATATCATTATTATTATTGCTATTATTTGATATCATTGTTATTGTTATTATTATTATTATTATTATTATTATTATTATTTGATATTATTATTATTAGATTCAGCTGACGACTACCCATGCCACCTAAACCCTTTTGTTGGTAGGTACATTGTTGTTGTTTTTCAGTCTCGGAATTCACCAAATTTACTCAACACTCAACGTTTCTTTTTACTATTTTGACTACCCAGAAGTTCTGTAACTGACTGAAGATATAACATTATAATTTTTCGTCAATCACGTTGAAATAGTTTGATCACACTTATAATTTCCTCTAAGATATAAATAATTACGTCGAGTGCGGTATTTAAACAATTCTTAAATATTTCTTATCTTTTCTTTTCAAATGAGCAATAATTCCCATTATTATTTACAACTGTATATCATTAATATACAAACATGTCCAATGGCAGCATAATTGTATTGAGCAAAATTATACTACGAATATGTATCATAATTTTATTCAAACTTTCATTTTCAGATGACGAGATTAAACTGGAGCCCCCTTCAGGTAAAACTTATTAGGTTTTTTCATTATCCAGAGTTACAACCACTTGTAGCGGGTATCGATTGTGATGGCATATGTTCGTGCAAAACGACGTTGTTTCTCACGTATAGACATGACGTCATAATCGATACTTGCTGATATGGGAGATAACCCTGACTAACGAAAAGACAGAACACCAATGATACCTATTAAACTGTCAAATATATTTTTCAAAAGTGTCAACAATAACATATATCTTAACCATATAAAATCACAAATACAAAAGGATTAATGGAAAGAATGATCAAGAGACAATATACAAATCAGGTGACATTTGCACACAACATGGACCTCTAATAAGCCAGAGGCCAGGGCTCGGCACCATAAAACTTAAGAATTACTTAAGTCTAAATGTTTTACTCAAGTGTGGCAAATCTTGAAATCTGATTGGTTAAACAGGCCAATTTGAGATTATTCTCAGATTTGAGTAAATTCTCAAGTGTTATGGTGCCCGGCCCAAATTTGTTCAGTTGGTCTTATTATTTTTCTTTTATTATTATTTTCTTATTTTTATCCAATTGTATTTAACTTAGATAAGGATATAATCCTGATTTGTCTCTTCTTATCAAAATTGTTTCAGATCATTTCAGATATTTTAAATATGTATTCTTATGTCCATCACAAGATAGATCTTCTTCTACTTCAGAAACAAATCCAGGCAAGAAAATCACGAAGAAAAAAACTAAAAGAGCTCCCCAGCCACCACTATGTGAGTATATTTTTATAAACTCACTTTAATTATTAAGCATCATCATATTATGTGTATATTATATGATCGAATTATCAACAAAAATTTTGTTTTGCTCTCAAATCAATTCGTAGTTCAATTAGTATATCATTTTATCTTATTTTCCAGCACACTGGGATCCGGATGGTTATCTTGCCCTTTTCTGCAGAGGACAGTAATGCCGCCAGCAGGTAATTTTAAAATTATTTCCGTGTAGTAGCCTTAACCACTTGAAACTTTCAATGTATATTACCCCTCAATAAAGCTCCTAATAAGAATTTACTGCTGTTTTCTTAGAATTAAAATATACATGTTTATCAATTTGGTCCGGTTATAGAGTAGTTCTCTTAAGTGAGGGTTTGTAATTTTCATCCAGTCATTTTCAAGAGACTCAATACATTAAGAAACTGGCATTTCTACAGGATATCATCTTCGTGGATTTTGCGGGAAAGGCATTCCAGCAAATAGTCGGCATTCCAATGGGTACCATTTGTACCCCTCTCTTAGCTGACATTTTTTCCTTTTTTTGCCGAATTTGACCTTTTCACCGAACTCGAAAGGTTTCCATGGAATATTTGTGACGGGTGTGGCATTCAGACAGGGGACGTTGAGTTCTTCCGGATACCTGGTCCCATCCCGTTTGTGAAATGCAATTGTTTTTCCTGTTGAGACGGTTTTAATTACTTATTTGTCGTATTCTAATGGACTTCGGACAATGGATCCATCAATACTTCCTCATTATATTGTCCCACACTTTAACAATAAATATGTAAATTACTTCCAATTAGTTCATTAGGTCATTTTCAAGGTACATTGGCTCTATCCATAAATCATTATTACATGTCGTATGTAATAACGTTTTGCCAAATGACATTGCCTTGGAATATTTTCAATATGAGGAGCCAGAGGGTTGGTGGTTTCTTCCCGGGTACATTGTAACTGGTTCTCTCCTCCACCGTTAAAAATCTGGTGCCACCATATTTCTGAAAATCTGTAGACTGTGTTATAAGACCACAATAAAAAGAACCGTTTAAGGAGCGGACATTGTCCAAAGGAACTGTGTGGACATTTTATGTATTGATTTTGAACTTACAACTAAATATTGAAGTTCTCATCAAGGTCAGGTCTGTGATCTACGGTATTTGCACTTATTTTGCTGATGACATAAAACACAAAAGAAAATGAGATCAACATCAAATGTTCATGTAATTTAGCCCTTTTTCACAATATATTTTGAATTATTCAAATGCAAATTGCAAATGACTTTCACGTAACTTTATATTATGTTTCTTTTTACAGGGAACTATCCGTGTACCACGCAAATTAGCATATTACTCGTTGGACAACGCATCTACAACCGGCCATCGGAATGTTGGATCGATTGTTTTTTATTTTTTCTGTAAATCTACATTTTAGGTCACCTGAACCCATAGCTCATGTTGACCATCGTTATCGTCTTTTGTTTGTTGTCGTGCAATGTTAAATTTTAGACCGTTTCAAACAACACCGATTGACTTTTGTTTACAAACATATATATAAGAAACGTGTTAGGAATTATCTAATTATCAATGTGACAAAATTTCAAGATCAAAGGTCATGATCACAGGCACCTAAATAAATGGGAAATACTAGTATGGATTTTTTAAACCAGTTTTTAGAAACATTATTTACTTCTTCTCAAGACACAGTTGGCCAATTTTAACCAAACTCGACAGAAATTATCCCATGTTACCCAATAACGTTTTCGAATGAAAAAGGGCTAGGACCCATCGGGGCTTCCACATGTTTTGGTTCATCTTCAAAACGCTTTTCATGAACAGTAACTGCTTAACATGGGAGTCATATCAACAGGAAATGGAGAAGGAAACCGACTGACTTTGCTAGTATTGGGTTGAATTTGTGGGGGAAATAACTCAAATAAATGAGTGGTACAGTGTAAGTGTTAAATTCTAGTATGGATTTTTTTAACCAGTGTTTAGAAACATTATTTACTTCTTCTCAAGACGCAGTTGGCCAGTTTTAACCGAACTCGACAGAAATTATCCCATGTTACCCAATAACGTTTTCGAATGAAAAAAAGGCTAGCTTATTTCCATGGGGTCGGTGACTAAAAAATTCAAAAATCCAAAACATAAAATCTAATAGATAACTAAAATCTAAAACATCAAATATCTAAAACCGTTTTGGAATTTAAAATTTTTGACCAATATCCTAAAACATAAAATATCCAAAGTTTTGTAGATTTTGAAATTTTCGAATTTTTAAGTTTTGACGATTCAGAGTTCCAAGAACTTAAAATAAAAACACGTGTTAAAGCATCCGAGTGATCGCGATCCCGATCGGCAACTGAAAGTAAACTTATGTTTTAAAGTTTCCTCATTAGGCCATGGTGGCTAATGTATACGGCTATGGTTGTGCAGATGTGACCAAAAGACTGATCATGAGTACTGAGTAGGAGTACAAGTCAGCCTTATAAATTTTGCTGTACTAATAACATAACATCCGTATGTAAATCCTTAGCCGTTAGTTTAAACATTTTATACGGCTATCGCCTGATACTTACCTGGCGACCTCCACATCTAGTGTTATTTTAATGTGTGGAGCACAGCACTGTGGTTGATTTTGACACCGCTGTGACAACCATTAGTACTTTTGTTTTAGCAGAGACACCAGGAAATTATGTTTACTTATCCTTACAACTATCATTCGTGCATTAATCAAAATAACATTGAGCCACAAATCAAGCCAAACGGGAATAAAAAAAGTTATAGCAACCGACATGCTTTGATTTGAAATGAGGATATTTGATATTTTAGGTTTTTGATAAAAAACAATCTAATATTCCAAAAGGGTTTTATACATTTGATAATTTAGGTTTTTCGTAAAACACGGTTTTAGATACTTGATATTTTAGGTTTGTTGTTAAAAATTCAATTATAAAAAATTCCGAAGCTTGTGATATTGTTTAATTGTTAACTGTTCGACTACACTGACCTCATGAACGTCTTATTACCTTATTACTGTATCTTGTATTTCATGTAATTGGAAAATTGTTTTTACAGAATTATAAGGAAAGACTTAATGAGAGAAAATGTACCGTCTATGTTCCAATATTTTGTTTTTTTTAATGTAGCATGTATTGATCTGTTATAGTATTAAATATTGTTGTATGTTTCACTTGCTATAGATATGGACATAACGTACAGAACTGTTAGTGTAACATTTTATCTATACAACATCCATAGTTACCTCTTCAATTTTAAATCATTTTGAATTTATTTTGTACTCTGTCATGCTACCTTTCTGATATAATGTAGAATAAGAAAATTTCGTTGTGGTCTTTATTTCGTTGTTTTCATTTATCAATTAAATTTAAACCATGGCGAAATTTTACATAAATAATACCCAGTAATTGTAATAGGTTCCTTTACAAACATTATCTACAGATTTAAGATGTACAGTAAGTCTTATATTTTTTTCATCAAAGATCGAGGGCATTAACTTTGGTCTCTCTGTTTATCTATTTGAAATGTTTTTTCAAACAACTTGAGTCAGTTTACACAAATTTTATATGATGGGTTTTATCAATAAAACATAGGGTGAACTCAATTATAGCAAACATTCAAATGTATTAGAGTTATGGAACTTTAGCATCATTATAAATACCTTAGCTTTCACGGAAATGGTGTTTAATTTAATATAGTAAAATTTTGCAAAGATGATGACCTACTTGACCCTGCAGTTTTAATTTTTGTACTACAATTGTGATACTTTAGTAACCAAACAATACTTTGTACTGTTGGTATTCCTTTTATGTCTGTAACTGTCGTACTTCAGTTTTGATACTTTAGTATCCAATCCATACTTTGTACTGTTGGTATTCCTTTTATGTCTGTAACTGTCGTACTTCAGTTTTGATACTTTAGTATCCAATCCATACTTTGTACTGTTGGTATTTATTTATATATTTTACTTTGGTACTATAATTACTACAAAGTTGATACTCTTACTATACCACTATGCCACTTTCTATGATGTGCTGTTTTTAATTATTAACTTGTTTTTTAATGAAATAAATTTGTTTATATTGGAACACTATTTTACTGGAAAATATTTTATACAAATAAAGACAATCTTATCAGAAAAAAAGTGTTTTTTGGATTTGTTTTTATTTTTTCCTTTATCTTACATATGTCACCTGCATAGCTAATCTATATTATTAATACTGTAGGCTCCTTATACCTGAAAAATTTCGCTCCTGATTATTTTTTGCCTTTTTATGACAGAAAGCATTCACCACGTCTTCAATTCTCACTTAATCTCTAGAACAACATGTAAACTTACGCGGACATCTAGAATATCCAAAGATGGGTCCAGATCCCACGGGAGGGTTGACATCCCATCACACCATAGGGTCTTAAAATCAATGAGCAGGGATTTGTAACTTAAATTACGAGAATCTTTGAATGTTGCGTCAATATCTTGCACGACGTCATAGCGATCACACCCGTCGTGCGTTTGTAGTTACGTTCAGGTTAAAACAAATTTGTTTACTTTCTAGTCACAATTAGTATAGACGATTCAAAAACGAGTTTTAACTCATCAACCCCTGTAGTCACATTTACTATAGACTCACCCAAATCAATAAATAGTATAGTCTATTGTCATAATTTAGGTGTGAATAAGTTAATATTGCAGGTTAAGTCATTATCAAATTTAGATTTTACTCTCTTGAATGCTAACTGTGGACTTTGTTGTTCATTGAAATGGAAGAGTCTAATTGTGACTATAGGGTCAATGAGTTAAACACGTAACAAACACTCCAGATAACTTCATTACATCGACCGTAAAATATGCGAAATATCAACTCCAAAAGCGAATCATGCTCGTATTCTTGAGAAAACCTAGCTACTCTCCGCGTGGGTCACTTCGGAACTCGGAAAATCTTCGATATTTCGAATGTAACGAAATTTTAAAAATCGTATAATGAGGGCTCCAGTGGCTAAAATAAGTTTTCTAATAATTAAAATGTTGTGTCTCGTATCATCTGTTCAAATGAATGAGCGAAAATGATTAAAATATATTAAAATATAGCAGGGGTTGTCTTCGACAATGTTATAATAATGCCGTCCGCTGTGTACTCAATGGCATCAGTATTTTCAATAGGTATACAATGTACTCTCGAGCCTCAGTCTCAGTAGGCTACTTGAATGAAAACGGTGAAGATAACGAAGGCAGTTAAATTATAAATCATGTTTTAAATGATCGACGACTTGTTTTAACAAGAAATGTGACTGATGATTAAATAATTATAAAAGAATTATCATCCACTCCCCTTCTTACTTGTTGAAATGTACTGTTCTAAATATGGCACCAACACTTGGATGTTGATGTAGTATGGTAAACCGCCTACCAAAAACTATTTCAGGGGATATCGGAGTCTTGGTTTTACAAATCGAGGATCAAGTGCTATATTTGGTTTTAGACAACTTTTGAAATATGGAGGGGTTGACACGTATGTCATAGATTATCTAATAAAAGAACTGTGGACGATTTTCCGACTTCCGAAGTGAGCCGTGCGGGCAGTAAGTAGTTTTCTTATGAATATGAACTAGACATACGCAGAACAGGTTTTAACATATTGGATCATTTGGAAGACATAAACTCCCTATGGAGGTGATAAAGCAATAGCACTCCTTCATGGTTCACCCTGCCATTAGCTAATATGGAATGTGGAAAATCAACGACAGGAAAGCTGTCTTCTTAAACTTCATCTGCATGTCCCCTTAGAGGATTGGGGAAAATAGTTAAAGTAACAGAGAATCATAACAGATTCATAATTATGGATTTTAAGAGATTTTTGTTTGTTTGTTTCGTTTTTTTTTTAATTTCAAGAATTCTTTCAAAATCTACGAGGGGGCGGACGTTATACATAGAATAAGTTTAGGGTGGCCTAATATAAAAAGAAAAGATACCAAAGTTTTAACATTCGGGTGACCCAAGAGACGGAATACAAATCTGGATGACTTGGACGTACGGATGATCCAGAGGTGGGTCATTTTGCCAAATACACCTGTGACCATGATTGACCTTGAAACTTCCTACATATATTCTAAAGTGTTCACATACTTTATACAAGAACATTCTAGTTTTTGAGGTGTTTTGAGTTAAAATTTTGGAATTGAACCTTGTCCTTTGATTAGAAAGTTTCAAATGTTTCTGTCAGTCTGTGACCTTGACCTTGAATGAACATGAACTATTTCTAGCCTATTTATTCACTATTACATATGCACCAATATTTGAGAAAGTTGTTATAGATCATTGTGACAAAGTTTCCATGATTTAAGGTCAATGGTCAAGGTCACAGTCACCGAAGTAAAATAAAAACATCAGAATTTCGTAAATGTCGACTGAGGCACCATTGGGCTAAATTTAAAGCAAAATTATTACCCTTATGTTAAGCTGCATAAAATATGTCTTAAAAAAACAACATTTGTAATAATTACTCGCCATTCACTTAATAATGGTGTTAGAATGCTAGATTTGGATTACCACATATCCATTTTGCAAACATGCAAGGTAATATGGTCAAATACAATTTAATGTGTAAATATTCTTAGATATGGTTTACACTTCGGATACACTGATGACTGAGAAACTCAAATTATATACAGCAAAGGGCAAACCAAATCTACCAACTCCAAAATATACAGACAAAGCCAGGGTGGATCCAGGATTTCGTGTTAGAGGGAAGGAAGGGAATTATAATTTTTTTCGCCGAACGTGCGAAAATTTTGGTAGGCCCTAATTTAAAAGCTCTGGGAAGCCTTTTTTGGATAACAGACGTAATGATAATTTTTTCAGGAAACCTATGGTGGCTTCGTTTAATACAACGCGATATTATGACACGAAATGACGATATTACGATACAAGATATCGATACTACGATATGAAATGACGATACTATGATACGAAATGACGATATTACGATACGAAATGACGATATTACGATATGAAATGGTAATATTACGATATTACGATACGAAATAACGATTCTACGATATAAAATGACGATACTATGATACGAATTGACGATATTACAATACGAAATAACAATATTACGATACGAAATGACGATAATACGATATCCCGATATTACAATATCATCACTATCATGTCTACAGATGTGTTGCTTCAAACCGAGGTTCATCCGCCATTTGTAAAGTTAAGGGTTAGAAGATTTGCATAACATGTAGTTGAAAAAAACCATACTGGACAGAACGGATATTTCATAGAGAAAAATTGAATGTTATTAGAATATTTGTGTCAGATATGATAACAGATTTATTTGAATTAAATATTTACTTAAATCATAGAGTTAGTTCATGACTTGAAATCTCCCAGATACCGATAGCTAAAATAATAATTTTAAGAAAATGTAATACTGTTTTTTGATTTCGTAGAAGTTAAACTATGTTCTCTGCACAATTATGAATGTGACCTTAATAAAAATCATTGAAAGTAAAGGATACTAGAAAGATAAAGAAATATATATATATATATATATATATATATATATATATATATATATATATATATATATATAATTAAAGAATATATATCTCTTGCAAGGAATGTTCTTATAATTGAATATTTCTTCAAATAATTTTTCGTGTACGTGGAGTTGTCACCAGAAGGGCCACATATTTTGACCTATTCTGTGGAGACTGATTCAGGACATCGTTATGTCGCTTAGTTTAATACAACGCGATATTACGATATTACAATACAAAATGACGATACTACGATATAAAATGACAATACTACGATACAAAATGACGATAATACGATATTACGATACGAAATGAAGATATTACGATATCAATATAATACGATATCATCACTTCCATGTCTACGCATGCGTCGCTTCAAACCGAGTTTGATCCGCCATTTGAAAGGTTGGAAAGGTGATTTGCATAACATGTAATAGAAAAAAACCACACCTGACAGAATGGATATTTCAGAAAGAAAAATTGACTGTTATTAGAATATTTGTGTCAGATATGATAGCAGATTCATTTGAATTAAATATTTACATAAGTTATAGCTTTAGTTTATGACTTGGTAATATAATGGTAGGCTACCTTCACCAAGCAAAAAAAAAAAAAAAAAAACAAAAAAAAAAAAACAAAATAAACACAAAAAGAAAAACATAAACAAACAAACAAAAACACACGCCTATTTATATATATTAGCAATAGTAGTTATAGGCAGCTCCATAGCGGGTCATTTGAATTTTGCCACCAGGGGGCGCCACCAGTAGCGCTATTGATGACGTCATCAGAATGCTGGCTTCTGATTGGTCAATTTAAAGGGCCCGCTATAGAGCTGCTGCGATGTCGTAACCGGAAGTGTGTCATCCATTTTGTTCCCTATAGTCTATACAGAGTAATCTCCCTTTGTTTCACCTATGCAGCCTATACAGATTGATGTTTCACCTATAGCGTCTATACACAGTAATCTCCCCTTTGTTTTACCTATACAGTCTATACAGAGTAATCTCCCTTTTGTCCTAATCATTCAGGCTATACAGAGTGATCTCTCCTTTGTCATTTTCATACAGACTATACAGAGTAATCTCCCTTTTGTCCTACTCATACAGGCTATACAGAGTGATCTCCCCTTTGTTCCACATACAGAGTCTATACAGAGTAACCCCCCTTTACATATACTCGTAACTCTACGCATAGTACAAGGATTACATGTTCAAGCTCGACTCACGGTTACGAGCTTGGCCTACCGCTTCTTGCGCTTGCGCACTTGATTCAGGACTCTCACCGACTGTGGCGACACCTACTGCTGGTTTCACAAACCTGGAAAAACCCAAAATTTCGGTTCTAAAAATAGATTCACTCTCAACCCAAAACTGGAAAAACCCATTTTCTCTCTCTAGCCGTTGACTTCTCGTGAACTCACGTGACCTCTCGAGATCTTTCGTGACCCCGGCCTCTTGTAACGAAGGTTCTCTTTGGCTCCTTATCCAAGATGGCCGCCCCCGCAATCTTCCACTTCCGGTCATAGACACGCCTCCAAGCTCAACGATTGGCTCTTTCTCCTTATTGCCATGACATCATGGCCTTACTTTCGGTATGACGTACTTCCGGTATGACATCACTTCCGGTTGTGACGTCACAGGCAGCTCTATAGCGGGTCATTTGAATTGACCAATCAGAAGCCAGCATTCTGGTGTCGTCATCAACAGCGCCACTGGTGGCACCCTCTAGCGGCAAGATTCAAATGACCTGCTACAACTACTAGCAATACATCTGGAGTCCAGGAAAAGGCATCCCAGAGCTTTTAAATAAGGGCCTACCAAAATTTTAGCGCCTTGCTTTTATACTTTTATACTGATGGATTTGGTTTGTTCTACATATCGGTAAAGATATTTTTTGCGTTTCCTCAGCATGTAGATCTTTGAATATATATTTAGTTGGATCAAAATGTACACCGTTTATCCTGGTGTTATTAGATCTATCCATTGAAGAATCAATGATGTCCAATCTTTTACGAATAATGAACGTACCATTTGCACGTTTACATCGTCTTGTCACACACACCCCCCCGCAAAAAATGTCCAGGATAAAAAATAGCCGCAATGTAATAATAGTCCTTTTTCAAGTTGTCATTTTACGTTCCCAGTTTGTCATACTATGATGCGATTCGCCATTTCTGGTTGGGGCAGCTTAGCTTCCGGTTTACATTAACATAACATTAACAACTACCAAGATGACAATTTATCAACAAAATGATATGCGTCAGCATTTTTTGCCGTTTTCACTGGTACTCATAGCGAATTAAATTAATCTATATACATTTGTATAAAATTCTGTCTAGTGTACTACTTATATATGCGACTTTGTACAGTTTTCGCACTTGGTATGTACCAGTTTTAATAAATTGACGTATCCGTGATGTCAAACTACTAAAAGTCGGTCCGCTGAAGTTTTCCAACAAATGCAATTTCTTATTCTGTTTCGCCGGGAAAACAAATAAACGAACGGACTTCATATATCCATACATTTTCTTCTCCAATCTACACCCTTCTGAGAGGCAGTGGTAGTGAGACATTTGAATAATTGGACAGACAGTCAGCACAACGTATACAAGCTCACAGTAAACCGTCATGCTGACTGCCCCCCCCCCCCCCCCCCCCCGACTTTGTAAGGTCTCCGTCTGACTACTACACTTCGTTCAAAGACAGCCGGTATAATCCAATGAATTGTTGAATCTGATTGGTCAAGGGACATATTCATACCGACCAATCAAATTACGCGTAATATTGCACAAAAATAGCACTTCAAGCTATAAACATAGGGACGCATTGTATTTTATGCTACTATATGAAAAAGTTTCAGACTAGGCCCTATAGCAAATAAACAAGGTCTTTCAAAGATTGAAAAAGTATTGTTTTTCTTTTTAATCTAGCTCAAAAAGACGTTTGATGTTGTATACGTTGCCATGAAACAAAGTAACGTCAAATCTCGTTCAAATCCCCGAGCAGATTATTGGTTTAGAGCGAGTGAAGCGAAGCGGAAATACAACCGGACAAGTTTACCGAGTTTGTTGATATCACGTGACATGGGTACACACCCGGTTGCACAACATATTGTCAGATCTAACCTACAGTTAGCCCATTGGTTTAACATTGGTTAACTTCACGTTTAATTTAACAACCTGTTGTGCAACTTGGTCCTGGGCTTTTATACAATTGAACATTACTGGGAAGTGTATCCTGGACCACGGGAAAACGGTGATTTTGTGTCTGGAATCTAGAGAATACCCCATCGGGTTTCTGAATCAATCTATCAATGAAATATTTTTAACGATAAAGAGGTTATAATTCAGTGTTTTGAGGATACTTAGACGAAATTCTCGCCCGCGATTTTAAGTAATATTTTTGCTGATCCAACCTTCTTTTGAGAAGGATAATCAATGTTGATTTATTAGCAGACTGCTAGGTGTATTTTTGCGTCTGAAAGTAGAAAAAAGGGTATATAGGATTTCAAATTTCAAACATAATCTTAAAGATGCATAAAATTGAATCCATCAATAACTTCAAAACTCAGAAATATGTGTATGCACAGTGTCCAGGGAGAGCGTGTCACTAAAGTTGATTTAATTGGTGTAAAACCTTTAATTTTTAAAACCATTAATAAAAGTATTGTATAAGGTTTGAATCGTACTGTCAAGGTGTTTACTTCTATTTTTCAGTTTACTCATTTAGTCCCCCCGGGGATTATGAGACGGCGATGTTTTCGACGGTCGTTCTTTTTCCAGGTAACAAATCCTACATGTCCTTGTTCGTATTTGCTTTTGTTTCATGTTAACATAATTTTATTGACATGCTTATATTATCATTCTGATATTGTCGGGAAAATAACTGTTTATCGTCCACACACAGTGCTAACGTCTTGACAATTTCGAAGATCCATGACGACGGGGTACATCATCTTAAATCAGATTTATATGTTTGTTTTTTGTTTTTTAATATTTACGAATTTACATATCGGACGAAGCCTGCGTTCCCTGTTTCTGAACTCGGAAAAATTAGTAGCATTTATAAATATTTTTTACTTATAATTTCTTTCTCTTTTCGTGATCATTTGTCTCCGATAAATTGCTGGGTACACTCAGAAAATCTTCTATTTGAAATATAATTGCCGCGCAGTTTCAACGGAACTTTAATAAATATATTGAACAGAAAATGTGTAAATTAAGAAAAAGGATATTTGATTTGTTGTTGTTGGTGGTGGTGTGTGTGTTTCATACATATATCTAGATATCAGTAAATCGTTTGTACCTTTTCGTATCTAAATATTTTATATTCAATTTCGCAATTTGAATACATCTGTAGCGTTCGTTTGATTTTTGTACATATCAATCTAACTGTAAAAATTATTTATATACGCTGTTATGTATTCATATACTTTTAAATTTCTGTCAGAGATATATAAAGCTAACCGCTGACTCTATTTGTATAAAACATAAAGCTTGTGTATCGGTAAAAAGTTCGCTGTCGTCATGTCGCTGCGACAAAGTGAAATGGCAGAAATCAGCCGAAATAGGTAAGAAGAATTTTAATCATTTGAGTGTTTGAATCATTTTTATTGTTGTTTAACGTCCCACTCAAGAATATTTCACTCATATGGAGACGTCACCAATGCCGGTGAAGGGCTTTAAATTTTGGCCTATGCTCGGCACTTAGAGCTATTGAGCAGTGTGGGTTCTTTAACGTGCCAACACCTACTGTGACACGAGACCTCGGTTTTTACTGTTTCACCCGAAGGACAGGAAACCAATCTGCCGCTGGCTGGATTCGAACTCACGACCTCACGATCAAGAGTCGAGCGCACTACCGACTAGTATTTGAATCATAAAAAGGCTTGAATAAAGATAGTATACACAGAATATGGCAAATGGTGCCTAATCTGCTTGGTAGTTCAATGGCATAGCATTAGGCAGTCTTTATCTGTGACTTCATTCGTGGCAATCGACAGACGTTCAGTTGCCGATTATTGGCGATATCTTCAACATGATGTCATTGCTCGTGATATAATCGGTAAACATCGATAAACATTTGCACTGAAGATTTGTATTGTGCAGACTTAATACTATGTAACTGATATACATATTGTCGTCTGTCACTCAATAAAGGCCGAGTGGCCGAAAATTTGTGAATTTTGAGTGTTTTACTGTTTTTCGCATACTGATACTTCCCTTTGGAGGACTTTAAATTTTATTAAAATTAAATGAATGTTCAGTCTCTTTGTAGTTTGATATTTTTTCCACACAAACTATTTTTATAGATTTAGTCTTTAAAAGCAGATGTCAAGAAATATCTCGCTCCATATTTTCCACCCAAATCCGAAGAACAATTCATTAATTTGGCATGGCCTAAATGTCAAAATTGTCATATTCTGAATTTAAATGTGAAACTTAGAAATATAACTTTGCTCGGTCACATGTATCAACATGACGGATCTCGCACTTTTATACATGTACATGTAAATAAATAGAAACCTTTACAAGTTCTGTAAAAAAAATTATAATAATATCTTAGTCCTGGAAAGAAGGGAAGGGGCGTTTCCAGCCTTCAAAATGCATTAAAATGACGATTAGTAAAATTTGACGACAGAGAAAGAGGGATTCGGTTTCCACCCCCCTGGATTCACCAATTTCAAGACCTTTGGTTCTAGATATACATTAAAGGATGAATACCTTTTATTTGCCACTATCAAACCATCATCCTGATTCTTTTTGGCTCTGTCATATTATTGTGTGAAAATGATGTACGCGTTGTGAAATAGAAAAAAATATTATCAAAAGGATGAATAAAACTATTAAAATTATTTGTAAAAAAAATTAATAAAAATTTGACATGACAAGCATATCTAAATAATAACGTTATTTAAATTTATTTATTTATTTATTCAATCATTCATATCTACATATCTTTTATTTAATATATATTTTTTATTTATAGATCGAAGTTATCTCTTTATATTTCTAGGCGCTATTTGTTCATATAATTATTTATTCATTTATCCGATTTATTTAGCCTATTTATTTATCTATCTATTTATTTATTTCATATGTTCATTTATACATCTATTTATTCATTCATTTTTGTTTTCATTTTTTCATTCATTCATTTATCTATTACATCTCGCAGTGACCCAGTTGGTTAGAGTATTCACCACGCAAGGAGAAATTCCTTGGTTCGATGGTCGATACCGGTAACCTAAAGTCATCTTTATTATTATTATTATTATCATTATTATTATTATTATTATTATAAACATAGATATAATGTATTTCAGTTGGTGAATCACATTCCTTACAGCGGGTAACGGTCAAGTCAAGATGAACAGCTAGCGTAGACGGCGTCGCCGCTGTTTCGGAATTTGTTGGTGAATAGTAACAGTAGAAAAATGGCGACGTAGCAACACTACATGGCAAAGGTCAGATGCAGGTCAAACGTCATGCGCGGTGATTAATCATTACTTCATTAGTTACCAGAGCGGTTTTAATCAAGCAAGTCTGACTGACGAAGTGTTAGCGAAACACACAAAAAATGGATTACTTCCAAGTAAGTTAACATAAGCGACAATGTGAATATTCAAATTTGAAATAGAAAATATTCAGACAGTGTAGAAAAAATAAAATATGATGAATTAAAATGAAATAGATCTACTATAATTCTACAGCAAACTTTACACTGTACAATGCATTGCGCTGTCTGTATATTTTGTACATGGTGTCTACCTTTTATATTTAAATATATAAACCGCGGGATAAGCAAAAGCAATTAAAATAATTAATTTTATTAATTTCATCACAATTTGATTTATTTTATTAGTAGTAGTATTACTATTATTATTATTATTATTATTATTGTTATTATTATTATTATTATTATCATTATTATTATTACTAATGTTGTTGTTGTTGTTGTTGTTGTTATATCATGTTCCCACTTTTTTATTTACCAGGGTTTGTTTTTTGTATGTTTTTTTTGTGAAACTCCAGGTAAATGAAAAAGTGGGAACATGATAGTAATAATTTTATCTGACACTCCGACTGTTTTTTTTCAAAGTTCTAATGCTGTTTTCGTAATTTTGTCATTTTAATATAACAACATTGTAATCAGTAACTGCTAGAATTATTTCCATATAAAATCAAATTCTAAATTTCACAATACGCTAGCGTATCAACATAAATATTTTTACCTTTATTCAAAATAGTTTGTATCAAGTTTGAATTTCCAATGACTTTACAAAAAAAATTAAAAATTAGAAATTGTCATTAGAAATCATAAGATCAAGGAAAGGGCGAGCATAAAAATATAACGAAGAGAAATAGATTCTTAAGATCTCGCTGTACGCTCCAAGATGAAGATATGACGAATTGTTGCATGACACTTTAACTGAACGTTTTTTGTTTCAATTTCTTAAAACAAAAAAATATATATATCTAAATTTACGCCCGACTTGCTTGAAATCCATGATCTGTCCCTGGTGAGGCATGTATTGTATAACGGTTTTAAATAGTGTAAATTCATGTTAACAGCTCCTCGCTTTGAAAATTTTAATATCCACCACTGACAATTAGTTTCGTGTCTAGAGACTGAGAATTATAAATGAATATGCTATATGAGACAGACATCTCTAAGATCAGAATCAAGCACGATACTAAGTCAGAAAATTTACCTCAAGGGATATGAGCTGGCGTAGGTGAAAAATTTTACATGACCATTTTAAAGGCCCATGACCGGCTTATGTTGAACTACATGAACTATCGTAAAAAGTTCTTCGATTCACACATCATACAATTTAAAGATATACTGATCAAAACTAGTGCACATATACACTGCAGTTAATCAGAAAATGATAAAAACAACATGATACAAACACCCCTTATTAGAGATCGCACATGTACCATTCAGTGCTGTTATATCGATACGGAACGCATGTCAAACATGAACACACGTCAAAATATGAGAAGTATTTCATCGAAAACTGCAATTATTTATTTTTCTAAAAAAAAAAAAGATTGTATTTCTATACATATACTTTTGCCACTTTCAAATTAAATGGATAAAAATAAAAGAATGTATTGGTATTCTCCGACCAGTTTGAGACTCCACGATTGAACAGAAGTGTTATATAAATAACCGTGACAGATTGAGGTTGCTTCAGGGGAAATTCAAAGAAGGATGGCAAATTATTAATTTGTTTTCAGCTTCATTTCCTTCCTCAAAGCATTTCAACGCTCTACTTCTGTTCCTAAACGTACATCACAATTCTGTATCGATTCTACCTCCTTTCTCTTTATATCCTTTGTGTTTTGTTTATTTGCTACCTGTATGGCAACGTGTTTACTTCTTTGTGGAATGTTGGTAAACTCGGACCCATCTAAATTCGTGCCCATCTCAACTCGTATCCTCTTTGGCTAAGTCATGCCTACGGTTGACTGACTCGTAACCAAAACCCTTGAGAGTCATACCCATCGTTTTACTGATTTGTACACAATAACGTAGGAATTATGGTTACACCGATGACTTAGTTCTCAAGCACATACAAAAACTACCCGGGTACGATAATTTTTCTGCGTAGGAATCATCAATACCGCTTTTTCGGTTTGTTCCATTCCGTACAGTTTTGTCGGAATAGTTAGTGTTCATATAATGTGACTTCAATAGAAT
The DNA here is from genome assembly GCA_030159075.1 of Atrina japonica. Lineage (NCBI taxonomy): Eukaryota > Metazoa > Mollusca > Bivalvia > Pterioida > Pinnidae > Atrina > Atrina japonica. The sequence goes on along the minus strand of BROG01000061.1, from coordinate 1,422,826 downwards.
GTCGGACAAGATTGCTTCCGGTTTCGTAATGTTAACATTGACAACATTCAATGATATCTTGTCTCAGTTCTTCTCCTGGGATTTAATTGTTGAAAGATGTTGGAATCCTTTCTTGTAATAACTACAAGTGCCGTCACTTCCTTGAAGGTTGCTTTTTACATCTGGCATATAACACTGCATAGTATCTAGATTCCAAGTCATATATATAAGATTAACTGGAAGTTCTCTGAAGTTGCATACTATTATGACAAACGGTAACAGAAAGAATCAACGCCAAGAAGGTCTATTGACCCATACCAGTAGGAAAAATTACCCGATTTCCAGATAACATTTTTACGGATATAGAAAAGGCACGGTAATATTTTTCACCATACTCCATAGAAAAATGAGCCAGTGTTTTCTACCAAAGAAAAATAACCCAACTATATTTTCACAATAGAAAAAAAAATATTCAATAGTTAATAATGACCATGTCGTACAAATTTGTTAGTAGGCTGAAATTATAGCTATTAACATTTTCTAATGTAGAAAATTACGGAAGTTCGTAAGTGCTGCGTATGAAATATATTTTATCCGGTGACCGCAGTAAAACGCCTACAGGAGAATTACTAAATGACTAAAAGACAATCACGCAGACAAAGATTAATAAGTGACATTTTATTAACCTTGCAAATACCGACAATGCCCCAATACAGAAATCACTGGTGGCCACCAGTTAATTATGTGACGGTCGCTCGTGAAACATATTTCATAATCGGCATCAGAATAGTATAGAGTATGAGAGGTTAGCCCAGAATTTTTACTGGATTATGCGGGTGATGTCCACATCCCCTATACACGTAGATAACTAAGGGGAGTGACACCCGAAGTGAGGTACCTGCCACCGCATTAAACCATTTACCACCCAGTAAACACAAATTTTACAACAGGACAGCTATCCAGCCTGTAGTCTTGTAGAACACTATGCGCAGAGTACAAATGTGATCTAACAACGAGTTTCCGTAGTACAAATAATAAAATGTCACAGAAAATAAAACAAGATCAACAACAAATGATGTTAAATGCTGTTTTTTTATTTACAGACAGGTGATTACGTGCACAAGTGCATCAAAGGTAAGTAAATTTCCTATCACAATTAAGAATTTTTGTTTCAATAGACTCACGAATAGTACAGGTGTTACAAATAAAGACCTCTCTGATATCAGATTTTAAAAATACATGTATTATATGAAATGATGCACAATTCTAATAATACGACTATTTTTCTTTTACAATTATTATTATTATTATTATTATTATTATTATTATATTTATTTTTTGTTTATTATTATTATTATTATTATTATTATTATTATAGATCAGAGTGGAGTAATTGGGAAAACAGAGCTGAATCGTAAGTATCATTAAATAAGAGTTAGATGTTTGTCCTATGGGAATATAATGACTGACATGGGGGGTTATAAATTAGATAACAATTTAATCAAAGAATATTCCGATTTCAGTTCTCGTAAAACTTAAAATGCATAATGAGATGGTTCTTAGTATCTGTAGAATAAACATATATTGGAGAATCAAACATTTGCATAACAAGGGTGAAATAAATAAATAAATAAATAAATAAATTCCCCCAATCCCTAAGAAAAGAAAGAGAGACAAAAACCAATCAATTAATCCTAATGCATCGAGAAATTTCAGGCACTGTTAATAATTTCAATTATTTTCATTGTCTATATATCTTTGAATTATATCATTTTTATTTTTCAGAGAAAGAATATCCAGAAGGCTTGTGTCCACCTTCGGGTGGCAATTTTTCTTGTATCTAAAACGTGACAGTTTTTGTATCCCACTCACATTCCTATTTTACCATAAAGATAAACCATTTTGGGGTTATAAATCGACATTTTTAAAAGACAGATCAGTAAAGATAAGTCAAGCGTCTAGCAATTGTTGTCATTTTTCCTGATAAGGTGATCTTTTTGTTCCAGATTCAGAAGATGAAGGAGCTAAGAGAATCATCTGTGAGTTATGACCATACTGTGATATCGTGTTTCTGTTATCATCATGTATATCAAATTATTAAAAAAATAAACTAATCAATTATAGACCTCACTAAACACAATAATAGTGTAAATAGATATTTTAAACATCTTCCATGATCTTATTTTCAGAGACACATTGATTCAATAGGAGAGAACTTTATCATCGTTATACATGTAATTAGTTATCTAGTTATTTCTATTTCCTTGTTTACCTTTTAACTTTTAATATCGAAAGTTTTATTTTTGCTACTTTGTATACAGTAAAACCTGCTTTAGCGACTACCTGTGTATAAAGACCACCTGTTCACCTGTGACTTCTTTTGTCACCAATAGTACCATTTGTGTACAGATCAACCTCTATATAAAGACCACCTCTTTATAAAGCTTTTTGTGTCCTAAAGGAGGTCGTTATACAAGTTTCACTGAATTTGTATCGTACATATAGCATTGAGTTTTTATTAACTTGTTTTGTACACATTTTTATTTACAGTAAACACTTATCCTCGGGACCTAAACCAATTTTCAGGTAAGTTTTAATTCTTTCGCCTGTTTTTATAAACCATATTAACAATAGAATCCATTAACATTCGTATTGAAACAACATTAAAAATATAAAGTCTCCATTAATTGCTGACGGAATACAGTTAGTTTTACTAATATTTATATTGTGATACATCTTTACTAGATTCGGAAGATAAAGATGGAATGAGAACCCCGAGTTGTAAGGACTGGAATATTATGTTTAGATGTTTTCAATTAAATATCTAAGTAATACCTGTTGTTTAACTGGTTATCACGACGTGATTTTTAAACAATCCCATGAATCAATGTTTTTTTCTCCGGTAATAGAAACATGATAACAAATAGAAACATGAAACATGTACAAGAGCCTACAGCATTTAGAGAGTCTTACTCTGAGCATGTACAGTGGAACATCGCTATTAAGACCATCTAACTGACCGACGCAAAGTGGTCTGATTACTGAGGTGATCTCTTAAGTGAGACTGAAAACTGCATGCGAGGTTTTCTCCTCAGCGAGGTGGTCTTTAGGCGAGGTTCCACTGTAGATACGATGTTATAATTTGTATCATTGTTGACATTCTCCAACTCTTTGAACCTTTTACTTTTACCAACATTGTCTGTTTGAGACTTACTTATTTCGTCAAAGTGTTGACTCGTTTTTTTTTCATATCTTTTATACAGTAAACGACTATCCCAGGGCATATAATCCCTTTTCTGGTATGTATTTTTTCTATTATCTTTTCAGATGTGGATACTTAGAAATTCTAAACACCTTTTACAAAATTTGAAGACAAACCATTTTCCTCAAATTCATAATATTAAAACATACGACTGTTCTCTTTACATAACTATTCAACATAAACAATTAAAAGGACTTGTTTTTTCCAATAGCGGTATCCGGAAATTTAAATATTTAGTCAGTAGTTATCATGATACTTATTTCGTCCAACATCACACAGGTTCTACACATAAATACACTGAAGATGATTTTAAAAAGATGTTTGAAGTTCTAATAGACAATGTATTTGTAATGTTTGGAGACTTTGTCTTTCAGCAAACTGTCGGATGATCCATAGGGACTAATTGTGCCCCTTTGTGGGCTAACCTTTTCCTTTATTCATACGAAGCAGACTTCATTCAGAAGCTTTTGAATAAAAAAAAAGAAAAGCTAGTGATGGCCTTTAACTTGACATTTAGATATATCAACGACATTTTGTCAGTTAATAAGGACAGGAAATTAACAACCAGGCTGTACGACAAACGCGACGATTTAGGATTTTCCATTGTAAATTTTCCACATTTAAGTAGTAATATCCCTCAATCACCTGTATATGGTGTTTTTTCACGAATGACCCGATATGCCAGGGCATGTTCACCATATGAACATTTCACATATTAACTACTTAAATACAAATTATTGGCATGTTTTATGTCAACATTCCGCAAATTTTACGGTCGTTTTAATAGTCTTGTTTGCGATTACTCTGTTTCACTAAATGAAATTTTGACTTACTAGTATCTGTAACAATTTTGACGAGAATTTCTTCCGCACCTATTTTATTTGAATTTGACTGTGGACTAACGGCGGATGTGACCGGTCAACAGGAGATGATCACTCATCCATGGCACTTGGACCCACCTCTGGACTTCCAGAGGTCTGTCTTTGTCCAAATCCAATTTCACCAGATTTGTATATGTATTCTGGACATACTGTAGATTTATACTTTTGTGTCTGAGATTTTATATCTTAGAATATTAAAGTCATTTTATTTTGTTATATAATTTGAAAAATAAAAAACAACAAAATTTACTTTACAGTAAAAGGTCATCAAAATTGATAAAAAGTCAAATAAAATAAACAAAATGTTGAATTAAAACTTATCTTAAAATATGAATATCAGAAACCATACACGTGATAGTGTTTAAAATATGACTTTTTAAAATTTGACAGACAACGAAGATGATGAACATTGGGAAATACAGAAAAGTCCAAAACGTAAGTACATACATTTTTCAACTATTTGTTAAATTGAAAACTTGTTTTTATTTTTTATTTTAATCAATTAGTTTAAAATAAATAACTGTAATTCTAATAATTGTTTTGTTGTTATATAAAAAAGTTTTCTAATAATTTCTCGAAAAAAATACAAACTATCGTATGATTTACAAGCTTTAGATATTTCTTTTTTATAGAAAAAAGTCTATTTACCAGGGGGGGGTCATTACAGCAAACCATCATTGGTCTTTAGACTATAAATAAGTCAATCAATTATCAATAATTCATTTACTGTCAACATCATACACTAAACTATAAACAAGTCGGTTTAATATCTATAATTTACAGCTGTTGTAAATATTTAGTGGCAATAACTCTCTTTCAGTTTGTAGCAGTCCTTTACCACAATACTTGTGTTCAGGTATGTATATAAATGTTATAAACATGATACCAAGTATTACAATTGGTATGTATATAAATGTTATAAACATGATACCAAGTATTACAATTGGTATGTATATAAATGTTATAAACATAATGCGAATTATTACAATTGGATATACCTTTGCTCACATATCAGAAAAGTAAACATATATCATTTAGATATAATAACTTTGATTGATCATAGATTTTGTTTATTCTAGTTCTCATTATTCTTATTTTTCGTGTGTTCTTGTTGTTGTTCTCTTCTTCTTTATTGCTATTATTATTATTATTATTATTATTATTATTATTATTATTATTATTATTTGATATTATTATTATTATTATTATTATTGTTATTATTATTATTATTATTATTAGGTTCGGCAGACGACTACCCATGCCATCTAAACCCTTTTGGCGGTAAGTACAATGTTGTTCAATTCCGGAATTCACCAAATTTACTAAACACTCAACGTTTATTTTACTATTTTGACTACCCAGAAGTTCTGTATCTGACTGAATATAAAACATTATTATTTTTCATCGATCACGTTGAAATAGTTGGATCACACTTATGATTTTCCGTTAAGATATAAATAAATATGTTGACTGCGGTATTTAAACAATTTTTAAATTTTTCTTCTGTTTTCTTTTTCAAATTTGCATTTTTTCTGCATTATTTACAATTGTATATCATCAATATACAAACATGTCCAATGTCAGCATAGTTGTATTTAGGAATATTACACTACGAGTATATATCACAATTTCATTCAAACTTTTATTTTCAGATGACGAAATTAAACTGGAGCCTCCATCAGGTAATACTTATTACGTATTTTCATTATCCAGAGTTACCGCCACTTGTAGCAGGTATCGATTTCGATGGCATTTGTTTGTGCAAAACGACGTTGTTTCTCACGCAAAGACATGGATTCATAATCGATACTTGCTGGCATGGAATTAAACTCTGACTAACGAAAAGACAGAACACCAATGGTATCGATTAAACTGTCAAAATATTTTTCAAAAGTGTCAAAAAAATAACATATGTTTTAACCATATAAAATCACAAATACAAAAGTATTAATGGAAAGAATGATCAAGAGACAATATACAAATCAGGTGACATTTGGACACAACATGGACCTCTAATAAACCAGAGGCCAGGGTCCAGCACCATAAAAAATAATAATTACTTAAGTCTACGAATATTTACTCAAATTGTGTCAAAATCCTTCAAATCTGATTGGCTGAGGAGGCGAATTTGAGAATATTCTCAGACTTGAGTAAATTCTCAAGTTTTATGGTGCCGGGCCCAGATCTGGACCTGAGACATAACACTTGAGAATTTTCTCAAATCTAAGAATATTCTAAACTTTGCCTGTTCAGTCAATCAGATTTTCAGGATTCGCCAAAGTTGAGTAAATGTTTTATACTTCGGTTATTCTTAAATTTTATGGTACCGTGCCCAGAACTCAAAGTCACCAAATTTGCTCAATACTCAAGGTCAATTTTTATTTTATTATTTTGACTCAATAGTCATTTGTAGAACTTCTGCATCTGATTGAATAGGAATTACATTACTATTTTTCATCATTCGCATAAAAATTGGGGATCATAATTCTGATTTCCCTGTAAAACTGAAATAAATACGTTGAATACGGTACTCAAACATTTTTAAAAATATTTCTAAAGTTTTCTTCAAGTGAGCAATAGTTTTCGGCATATCTAACAATTGTATACTATGATTTTCCAAATTGGTCCAGTTGGTCTTATTATTTTTCTTTTATTATTATTATTTTATCTTTATCCAATTATATTATACTTAGATAAGGATATTATCCTGTTTTGTCTCTTCTTATCAAAATTGTTTCAGGTCATTTCAGATATTTCAAATATGTTTCTCATGTCCATCTCAAGATAGATCTTCTTCTACTTCAGAAACAAATCCAGTCAAGAAAATCACGAAGAAAAAAACTAAAAGAGCTCCCCAGCCGCCACTGTGTGAGTATATTTTTATAAACTCACTTTAATTATTAAGCATCATCATATTATGTATATATTATATGATCGAATTATCAACAAAAATATTGTAATGTTCTCAAATCAATTCGTTGTTAAATTAGTATATCATTTTATCTTATTTTTCCATCACCACAGACACACTGGGATCCGGATGGTTATCTTGCCCTTTTCTGCAGAGGACAGTAATGCCGCCAGCAGGTAATTTTAAAATTATTTCCGTTGTAGTAGCCTTAGCCTCTTGAAACTGTTAATGTATATTACCCCTCAATAAAGCTCCCCATAAGAATTTATGGTGTTTTCTTAGCATTAAAATATACATGTTTATCAATTTGGTCTGGTTAACGAGTAGTTCTCTTAAGTGAGGGTTTGTAATTTTTATCAAGTCATTTTCAAGGGACTCAATACATTCAGAAATTGGCGTTTCTAGAGGATATCATCTTTTTGGTTTTTGCGGGAACGGCATTCGAGTAGATAGTCGGCATTCCAGTTGGTACCATTTATGCCCCTCTCCTAGCTGACATAGTTTTGTATTCATATGAAGCGGAATATATACATTTTCTGGTCTCCACAGGAAAGAAACAGTTAGTCTAGGTTCAATATTACTTACAGGTACATCGACAACGTCCTGTCTATAAATAATCCAAAAATTCAGAATTACCTCATTTGTATCCTGCTGAGATCAATGAAACGACAGATAGCAGCATATCTGCTTTTTACCTACATTTACCCCTATCGTTTGGAAAGGACAATATACTTCACACCTCACCTTTATCACAAACGTTACAAATTCAGGAACAGGAACTTTCCATTCCTGAGTATTAATATCCCGTATTCTCCTGCCTGTGGCATTTTCATATATATATATATATATATATATATATATATATATATATATATATATATATATATATATATATATATATATATATATATATATATATATAATTTTTACGTTATTTTAATATTTTTCTTTTATAGGGAACTATCCGTGTACCACACAAATTAGCATATTATTCGTTGGACAACGCATCTACAACCAGCCATCGGAATGTTGAATCGATTGTTTTTTATTTTTTCTATAAATCTTCATTTTAGGTCACCTGAACCCATAGCTCATGTTGACCATCGTTATCGTCTTTTGTCTGTTGTCGTGCGATGTTAAATTTTAGACCGTTTCAACCAAAACCGATTGACTTTTGTTTACAAAAATATATATAAGAAACGTGTTAGGAATTATCTAATTATCAATGTGACAAAATTTCAAGATCAAAGGTCATAATCACAGGCACCTAAATAAATGGGAAATACTAGTATGGATTTATTTTACCAGTTTTTAGAAACATTATTTACTTCTTCATAAGACCCAGTGGGTCAATTTTAACCAAACTCGACAGAAATTATCCCATATGTTACCCAATTAAGTTTTCGACTGAAAGGGGGCTAGAGCCCATAGGGGCTTCAACATTTTTGGTTCATCTTCAAAACTCGTTTCATGTAACAATGATCAGTATATTCCCAGTCAGTGTAACACTAAAATATTCAAAACTCCAATACATTTTGGAATTTTAGATAATTGTAATTTTAACTAAAATCTAAAACGGTTTTGGAATTTTAAAATTTTGACCAATATCCTAAAATATAAAATATCCAAAGTTTTGGAAATTTTTCGAAATTTTGGAATTTTAAATTTTTGACGATTAAGAGTTCAGAGTCCAAAAAAATAAAAACAATGTGTTAAAGCATCCGAGAGATTGCGATCCAGATCGGCAACTGAAAGTACACTTATGTCTAAAATTATCCTCATTCGGCCATGCGGCTAATATATAGGGCTACAAGGTTATGCAGATGTGACTAACACATTGATCATGAGAACTGAGTAGGAGTACAGGCCAGCATTGTAAATTTTGCTGTGTTAATAACATGACATACGTATGTAAATCTGTAGCCGTTAGTTTAAACATTTTATACGGCTATCGCACGATATTTACCTGGCGACCTCCACATCTAGTGTTATTTTAGTGTGTGGGACAAAGCACTGTGGTTGATTTTGAAACAGTTGTGACAACGAATTAGTACTTTTGTTTTAGCAGAGACACCAGGAAATTATGCTTACTATTCCTTACAACTATCATTCGTTCATTAATCAAAATAATATTGAGCCACAAATCAAGACGAACGGGAATAAAAGAGCTATAGCAACCTACATGCTTTGGTTTCTTTATGAGTCCAAATGAGGATATTTGATATTTTAGGTTTTTGATCAATACAATCTAATATTCCAAAACGGTTATATATATTAGGTAATTTTAGGTTTTTCGCAAAAAAGAGTCTAAAAATGTAAAATTCCAAAACGGTTCTAGATACTTGATATTTTAGGATTTTAGTTAAAAATTCAAGTATCTAAAATTCCGAAACTTTTAATTGTTATACTACACTGACCCATGGACGTCTCATTACCTGATTACTGTATCTTGTATTTCATTTAATGAGAAAAAAATTAAATATTAAACTGTGCTAATTACAGAACAAGAAGAGAAGATTTAATGAGAGAAAATTTACCGTCTATGTTCCAATATTTTGGTTTTTTTTATGTAGTATGTATTTGATCTGTTATGGTATTAAATATTGTTGTATGTTTCACTTGCTATAGATATGGTCATAACGTACAGAACTGTTAGTGTAACATTTTATTTATACAGTATCCATAGCAACCTGTTCAATTTTAAATCATTCTGAATTCATTTTGTACTACGACATGCTATCTGATATATTGTACAATAAGAAAAATTCGTTGATGTCTTTATTTCGTTGTTTTCATTTATCAATTAAATTTAAACCATGGCGAAATTTTACATAAATAATGCCCAGTAATTGTAATAGGTTCCTTTACAAACATTATCTACAGATTTAAGATGTACAGTAAGTCTTACAACCTTTTTTTTCATCAAAGATCAAGGGCATTATATTTTGTCTCTGTTTATCTATTTGTAATATTTTTCAAACAACTTGAGTAAGTTTACATAAATTTTGTATGATGCGTTTTATCAATAAAACATAGGGTGAACTCAATTATAGCAAACATTCAAATGTATTACAGTTTTGGAACTTTAGCATCATTATGAATGGCTTAGCTTTCACGGACACTGTGTTTAATTAAATATAGTAAAGTTTACAACGATAATGACCTACTTGACCCTGCAACTTTAATTTTTGTACTTCAATTTTGATAATTTAGTCTATGACTTTTGTACTTCAGTTTTGATACTTTAGTATCCAATCAATACTTTGTACTGTTGGTATTCCTTTATGTCTGTAATTTTCGTACTTCAGTTTTGATACTTTAGTATTCAATCAATACTTTGTACTGTTGGTATATATCTACGTCTTTAACTTTTGTATTACAATTTTGATACTCTTACTATAATATATGAATTGCTGTTTTAAATTATTTTGGATGAACTCGTTTTTTAATGAAATAAATTTGTTTACATTTGAACTGTATTTTACTGGAAAATATTTTATACAAATAAAGATAATCTTATAAGAAAAAAGAGTTTTTTTTTTCATTTGTTTTTATTTTTTCATACTCACTTGTGTCACCAGCATAGCTTATCTATATTATTGATACTGTAGGCCCCTTATACCTGGAAAATTTCGCTCCTGGTTCTTTTCGCTCATTTATGACAGAAAGCATTTACTACGTCTTGACTTCTCACTTAATCAACAGAATGTCAGGTATGACATACACTCGTCTCGTTTATTTTGCTTGAAAATTTCGCTTCATTTTTAATTTGCCTTTCTCTTGGGTTTGATGCGGATTCTGGAAATCCTACCTACACACGTAGCTCACTTTCAAAGGACGAGATCCTTCAAAATCACGTGTCCGTATTACGCTCATTTGATATACCTACAACGGATACCGATTTCGAGCTACCACATTTATACTGGATACCTAAACTTCATAAAACCCCATATAAGCAAAGATACATAGCAGGATCCAGCAAATGTTCTACCAAACCTTTATCTTTACTCCTTACCAAGATATTGACAGCCATTAAGGAGAAACTTCAACAATACTGTACAGTTGTTTATTCCAGAAGCGGTGTAAATCAGATGTGGATACTTAAAAATTCTAAACAGCTTTTAGAAAATTTGAAGGCACACAATTTTTTCTCGAATTCACAGTATCAAAACTTATGACTTCTCTACTCTTTACACTACTATTCCACATAAAAAATTAAAAGAAAGACTTTTCAGCATCATAGACAACTGCTTTTTCACTAAAGGTGGTACCCGAAAATTTAAATATCTAGTGATTGGCTATCAGGATACTTATTTCGTCAAACACCACTCTGATTCTACACATAGATATACTGAAGTTGATATAATAACATGCTGGAATTTCTAATAGACAATATATTTGTAATGTTCGGAGACGTGGTCTTTCAACAAACTGTCGGCATTCCTATGGGAACCAATTGTGTTCCTTTATTGGCCGACCTGTTCCTTTAGTCATACGAAGCAGACATCATTCAGAAACTGCTGAATCAAAAGAAGAAAAAGTTAGCGGTGTCCTTTATTTTGACATTTAGATATATCGACGACGTTTTGTCAATTAATAATAACAATTTTCATACATATGTCAATGCGATATATCCCAGCGAACTAGAAATTAAAGATACAACAGAATCAAGCACACACGCTTCATACTTAGACATTTTACTTAATATAAACACAGATGGGAAATTAGCAACTAAGCTATACGATAAACGCGACGATTTCGGCTTTCCCATCGTAAATTTTCCACATTTAAGTAGTAATATCCCTCAGTCACCCGCATATGGAGTTTATATTTCACAAATGATCCGATATGCCAGGGCGTGCACAACACATGAAGATTTCATATACAGAGGTAAACTACTCACTGACAAATTATTGACACAGGGATATCGAAAACCGCGTTTAATGTCAACGTTCCGCAAATTTTACGGTCGGTATTATAGTCTTGTTTGCGACTACTCTGTTTCACTAAGTGAAATGTTGAGTTGCCTTTTCGTTGGCGGTTGATGAGACGTCTGTACCACTTTTGACGAGGATACACTCCTCACTTGTTTCATTGGACTTGACTGTGGACTCACGGCGGGTGTGACCGGTCGTTTTAAAAATCTCTTGGCAACATCACCTCTGCCTGGCCTTGATTTGATGTTTTTTTATAGAATTTGTCAAGAGATGAACTGACTTTTTTATAACTTCAAAGTTCTCTGTAAATCAATTAGTTAAAAAATTTTAAAATGTTTTGAAAATCGCGTTGAACCTGTACCAACTTTATCGCAAATTAAAATAAATAATCAAAGTGCGAGAACGCAATTTTTATAATTTTTATAATAGACCCATATTTGTAATATAATAGACTGAATACGAAAACAATATTGCTGAAATGCACCAAGACCAACTCATTGCAGTCATTTTCCAATACCATGTCTTTATTCGGTTACTGGTGTTGGTAAAATTGACCAATTTCAGATCGAATCAATATGCAAGTTCGGAATTCAATCAACAACGATTGCCAACTTTTTGCCCACATTCTTTTCATGTACTATGAATACATCAGTTATTATGTATAACTGAAAAAACTTTGTGCAGTCAGTGTGTAGATATATTTACTGTACATAACATGTAGGTGAAAGTTTAAAAAAAAGATTCCCATACGAAATAGATCCAAAACAGCAACAGTGTTGATTTACAATGCACAATAAAATTTGATGTGCTTTTCATCAATTGAACTCCATATATTCGAGCTAGAGTCACGAAAATGACATAAGAAAATCTCTCTCTCTCTATCTCTCTCTCTCTCTCTCTCTCTCTCTCTCTCTCTCTCTCTCTCTCTCAAAAGGTCTTCTTACGTAATTTAAATCTTGATTTATTGGTTCTAGATATAGGGTGTACTTTTATTCTAATATTACGTAATTTCTTCATTCTTTATTAAGTTTACGTGTATTTATATCAACATGTTTTCTGGTTCTGAGTCGATTACAAAATTATTTGAATTCCCTCTTTGAAGTTTGATAAAAATATTTACGAATACTTTTTGGCATAATGATTAACAAACGCCAGCTATATGTGGTTTATACGAGCTATTTTGTTTCAATGTTATTCAAAGGACAAAAATGTCATTTGTCTCCAATCTATGAAGTGCAAGTTTTTAATTGATCGGAAATGAGTAACATATGTGACTTTTTTTTTATCTGTCACTACGATATGTAAGTATCTTGACGATGAAAAGGTATTACTACGCCAATCACGTAAAAAGTAGATCCATATTTCCTATATATTAATATATAATAATTAATTGCGTAATATATTGATTTTGTTTTAATAATTATCACCACAGGATAAACGTTTTGGGCGAATAAGACGCCATCATTAAAGTTTGATTTGTATCAAAGCAGGGACATTCATGTATAGTGATTTTGTGAGAAGCGTACGCGGACATCTTGAATATCTAAAGATGGATCCAGGTGCCAAGGGAGGGTTAACATCCAATCACATCCCAGGGTACTAAAATCCATGAAAATATTAACAAAAATTACGCCAATCTTTGAATGTTGCGTCTGTTTCTTGCGCGACGTCATAGCGATCACATCCGTCGTGAGTTTGTAGTTACGTTCATGTAAAAACAAATTTGATTACTTTCTAGTCACAATTAGTATAGACGATTCAAAAACGAATTTTACTCATCAACCCCTGTGGTCACATATAGACTCACCCAAATCAATAATCAATATAGTCTAATGTCATAATTTGGGACTGAATAAGTTAATATTGCTGGTTAAGTCATTATAAAATTTAGATTTTACTCTCTTGAATTCTGACAGTGGAATTTTCGTTCATTGAAATCGAAGAGTCCATTTGTGACTATAGGGGTCAAGTGCTTAACACGTAATAAACACTGCAGATAATGAAGCATGGAATTTGAAAACAACGTAATTATATAGACCTTAAAATTCGCGAAACATCTACTCCAAAAGCGATTCATGATCGTATTCTTGAGACAACATATCACTTCGGAAATCGGAAAATCTTCGTCGATATTCGAATGCAACAAAATTAAAGTGTATAATGAAGGCTTCAATGGCTGAAATAAGATTATCTAATAATTAAACTATTGTGTCTCTTTTCACTGTTCAAATGAATGAGCGAAAATGATTAAAATATAGTAGGGGTGATCTCACGCGATGTTATAATAATGCCGTCCGCTGTGTATTCAATGACATCAGTGATTACTCTTAGACTATGCATTTTGATTTATTTTTTGGCCTTGTATTATATCACTTTTCCTTTAGAAAACTTTTTTTTGTCAAATTGGAGCTCAACTGATGAAGTCGTATTGACAGAAATAATTGTCTTGAGCATTATAACTTTGGTTTTATGTTTATAATTTTATGGACGATAACAGTTTTTAATAGGTATGCGATGTACTCTCGATTGTAAAAGCAGCCTAAGTAGGCTACTTGAATGAAAACGTTGAAGATGACGAAAACAGTTAACTTATAAATTATGAATTATAATAAAAGAATTGTCATCCACCCCCTTCTTACTTGTTGAAATGTATTGTTCTAAACACTTGGATATGGTGTAGTATGGGAAACTGCCTACCAAAAACTATTTCTGGGATATCGAAGGCTTGGTTTTAAAAATTGAGAATCAAATGATATATTTGTTATTTGACAACTTTTGAAATAGGAAGGGAGTGACACTTATGTCATAGATGATCTAATAAAAGGACTTGGACGATTTTCCGATTTCCAAAGTAATTAGCAGTAATTAGTGTTCGTCTGAATATGAACTAGACATACGCTGAATAGGCTCTAACATATTAGATCATTTGTTAGACTAAACTCCCGATGGAAGTGATAAATGAATAAAACTACTTCACCCTGCCATTAGCTAATGGAATGTGGAAAATCAAGACAGTAAAGCTGGGATCATCATTAAGTGAATTTGCCGTAAAGAGACATCTAAAATCACAACAAATCAAGTACATACGCTACCTACTTCGATATTTTACTAGTTACTACAGACACAGACGGGGAATTAACGAACAAGCTTTATGACAAATGTGATGATTTTGGCTTTACTATTTAGAACTTTTCACATTTAAGTAATAATCTAATGCGGTGTTTAATATATCTCGCAAATGATCCGATATACCAGACCGTAATCAATATATGAACATTCAGTCATTTACAGGGGTAAACTTCTTACCGATATGTTATAGTCACAATGTTATCGGGAATCGCATTTAATGTCAACATTTCGCATATTTTACGGTCGGCATATTGATCTTGTTCCACAAAATTAGTTACTGGTTTGATGACGGTTAGTGAATCGTCCATAACGATTTAGACAAGGTTTCATTCCCTACTTTTTCATCTGAATTGGACTGGACTCTCGGCGGATTTGACTGGTCGGCGGGGGACGTTGTTCCCTTCATGGCTTCTGGTCCCATTTCTATATCGTCAGAGAATGGTCTATGTCCAATGTTCACCAGATTAGTATTATGTCCGTCTTGACCGGCCTCCCTAAGATTATTACGTTGTTATCTGTCATTTCTACATTGCAAAAAGTAAATTGTATAATGTGTAAAAATCTAAAATGTGCTCCGTGTTCATAAATGTATAATTTCATAATCAAATATACCAAACAATTAAGGAAATCGTTAAAATACTAATTCAAATTAATCCACATAATTTGGCGGGGCGCAGTAATCTTTTGAATATAATACACAAAGTCTCCATCATTGTTTTGATTTAATTTGATTTTTTTGTTTTACGCCATACTCAACAATATTTCAGTCATATGATGGCGTCCAGTTTTTATTGGTGGAGGAGAAACCCCGGTTACCCGGGTAAAGACCACCGACCTTCCGCAAGGAAACTGGCAAACTTTCCCACTTAATTCGAAATTACCCTAGCGGGATTCGAACCAGAGGTGAGAGGCCTTGTGATTTAAAGTGCAATGCTCTAACCACTCGGCCACGGAGGCCCCACGAAAACTCCATCATATGTCCATCTATATACATTACGCTGAGACAGTAAGTTAAATAAATGTATATAATTAGCGAGCCAGGTTTAGGTGAAATTTTCAAATTCAGATGTTACTTTGATCTTTAACTCGATAACATTAAACTTTCACAGATAATTGTCAGCATATCTCAAGCAATACTTCAGATTCATCGTAAATCATATAGTTATCGAGCTATTTTGAGTTGATTTTTTAAATTCATCTGTGACCTTGACCTTTAACCTGATGACCTTGAAATTTTCCACATATATTCTGTAGCATTATTGTCTACACATCTTTTACACTAGTTTTTGAAGTATTTTGAGTTGAACTTTTTGAATTGATCTTTGATCTTGTCCTTTGATTTGAAAATTCCAAATGTCTCTTTCACCTTTACCTTTCATCACGTGACATTAAAACATTTCGAGCCAATTCAATGACTTTTTTTAACATTTAGTTGATTTTTAACACACGATATTGACTTCCTATTATTCAGCGCCGAGAGAAGTTTTCGAGATCTTTGATTAGATGCTTTGGACTTTGAAAAAATTCAAACAGATTCGTTTTAGCATACAAGTAGTTACAGAGAAAATGTGAGCACAATATTGATCATGAAAATAAAAAAAAAAGGGGAATACTTGGTACGGTCTTATATAATTTCGCCTTTTAACAATAGAAAACCCTAAATTCTCCCTAAATCACCACAGTCTAAGGGATATAAAATATTTCTGTGTTTCAACGTTTTACCTTGAAAATTTCGCTTTCATCTTAATTTCGCAATCTCATTTAAGGGCAAAAATGACGTTAATTAAACGTGAACTAAAATCTCTGGGTATACAGTATACCACTTCAATAACACACATCTTAAATATAAAAACATTTGACTCTCTCTCTCTCTCTCTCTCTCTCTCTCTCTCTCTCTCTCTCTCTCTCTCTCTCTCTCTCTCTCTCTCTCTCTCTCTCTCTGCAAACCATTGCGTGTCGTCATGATTATCCACAATTTTAAGACCCCTCCTATCAAAATTCTTTAACATGACTACCTCATAAGAATCTTAAATTATTATTCTAGATCTCGGATTAGAATTAGTTTGTAAACTGCATTATATCATTTATATTTTGTATAAACATTTTGTATCAGATTATATATATATATATATATATATATATATATATATATATATATATATATATATATATATATATATATATATATATATATATATTGTCATGATATCGTACAATGTAACACTTTTACTTTTGCTCTTATAAGTACAAACTCGTTTACACATTGATTGACGTCTGAACTGCAACGTGACATTGATACTAATTGTAATAAAAAAAATAATAAAGTCAGCATTACGGATTTTTTATGAAATTCATGAGATTTTAAATAATTTATAGAATAAAAACAAAGTTTAGGATACCGTACATATTTCAAGGTTCGATTAACGCGTTGACAAAGATTGAAATGAATTATTACCACGCGAGCGTACGCAGACACAAACAGAAAATGATTATAATGAATACATGTAGATCAAATTATTGCAGTCAAAGCAAATTTTAACATGTACAAATACATGTTTCATTTATAAGGCCGCACTATATAAATTCTACGTTTAACGTCCAGGTTCATTCTTCAAACATACGAGGGAGGGAGGAAAATAAAAATACAATTTTTGATAAAGTACATTGTATTCTGCCGTCTTGGCAAAACAAACTTTTAACAAAAACAAATTAAGATTAATCTGATATCAATCCCAGAAAATAATACAGTTCTTAAACTTCATTCACATTTACATGTCCCCTAAGAGGATCAGGAAAAACAGTTATAACAATAGAGAATGATAACAGACTCATAATTTATTTATCGATTTTAAGAGATTTTTGTTTTTGTTTTTTTTTTAATCTCAAGAATTCTTCAAAACCTACGAGGACGGACGTTAAACACAGAATTTATTTAGGGTGTCCTAATATAAAAAGAAAAATTACCAAAGTTTTAACCTTCGTGTGACCCAAGAGACGAAATACAAATCTGGAAGATATTGGCCACACACGTACGTACGGATGATCCAGGGGTTGGTAATTTTGCTAAATTCACTTGTGACAATGACCTTTGACATTGAAACTTCTTACATATATTCTAAAGTGCTCATGTACCATATTCAAGAACATTCTAGTTTCTGATATGTGTTGAGTTTAAATTTTGGAATTGAACTGTGACCTTGTACTTTGATTTGAAAGTTTCAAATGTCTCTGTCAGTCTGTAACCTTGACCTTTAATCTCATGAACTTGAAATATTTTGAGCCTAACCAATGCCTATTCATCCATTGTTACGTATACAACGATATTTGAGAAAGTTGTTAAGGATCATTGTGACAAAGATTCCGTGATTTTGAGTAAAAGGTCAAGGTTACAGTCTCAGACACCGAAGTAAAATAAAAACATCAGTTTTTCGTATATTTTCGACTGAAGAACCATTGGGGTAAATTTAAGCAAAATTATTAGGACATATCCTTATGTTAGGATGCTGTCTTTAAAAATAAATTGTAAACATTACTGAACATTCACTTAATAATTGTATTAGAAAACAAGAGTTGGATGGCCACATATCAATTTCGCAAACAGGCAAGGTAATATGGTAAGAAAAACAATGAAATGCCTAAAAGGTAAATATTCTAAAATGTGGTTTACATTTCGGGTACACTGATTAATGAGAAACCTAACTGATGTACAACAAAGGTCTACATATTTAAATCCATCAGTGTCATTTTGTGTATTGCCCGTTAATTGACATATTGGTGTAGTATAAATTTGTGACTATCACAGCACAGAATATAGTAAAACTCGTCTAAAGATGTTATAAGGAACAGGTGAAAAGCTTGTAGCCTTTCTATAAACGTTGTGGTTTATGATAATTATAAAAAGAAGCACATGTAAATGTACTCCTTAAAATAGATATATAAAAAACATAAAGTATATACACAAACATCACTATATAAAGTATATACAACAGTACTTCAGTTATATCGTGGCGGAACCGACTTTTATTATTTTCTTTTTAATAAAACAAAATACTTATAAATTATAAACATACATAAATATAAACATACATACAAATATATATTTCACCAAAATCGATACTTTTTAAAACAATGTTTATAAAACAAATAACATTATCAGAGTTTATTTTAAAGATTTACAGCCTTTAAAAAAGCTAGAATAACATCGCCAACGACATTTTCAAACAAAGATTTTAAATTAATTACTGAATAAAAATTTTAACGTATATGATTAAAATCAAAGAAGTCAATTAAAATATGTTTTAAAGTTAAAATGCATCCACACAGTACACATTCCGGTGGATCTTACCCATCAAAAGATATTCATTTGTCAGTTTAATTTTATTCATTTTGATTCGAGCAAATTTAATTTCGTCTTTTCGGTCATATAACTGGGTAGAGGATATCAAGCTAACATTTTGATTAATCTTTATATGTAATTTATTATTTACTTCCCAGTAGTTATATAATACTTTGTTTACGTATGTAGAAATGGCTGGTTTAACATCATTGTAAGGAACTTTTGACTATATTTCAAAATTTGTGATTGATTTTGGCGGCTTTCTCTGCTTTGTTATTACCAATTATTTCAATAGGACTTGGAATCCAACAAAATACTATACTTCTGTTCCAACTGACGTTAAATAATGAATTATTTCAGGTATTTCCTCTATAATATTGTTACATAATTGCATTTTTTCAATTGATTTTATGCAACACAGGTAATCTGAAAATAAAAAAAATTGCATAGGGCTTTATTTTGAATATACTTTATTTAATTCCAAGCTGCGGGCCTTTCATCATATGTAAATGGGATTTCAGATTTGCATTACACTCAAAAGATTTGTACAGAAGTCATAGCCTGCAAGTGAGGTACCAAACACTGCAAATCGTACGAATAATGTCATTTATGCCAAGTGATACGAATTGTCGGTTTAAAGACTAACCCGAGAAACCCTTGCTTTTCGCTTAACCCTTTCATCTATAAATACCATAATATAACTGGTATAAATAATAGAAAAAAACATACAACCTAGAAACTTAAGGGTGAAATTGTAAATAAAAACAATGTCATACAAAAGAGGGTGAAATTGTAAATAAAAACTAATGTCATGCAAAAGCACATGAATGGAACTCCCGGTCCAGTGCCAGAACGCTATACCACTGGGTCATACGAACTGTCCCTGTGTGACGTAATACTGGATATTATGATTTCGCATATTATTTGTATATTCCTTTGAAACACCGAATCCCAATGCGGGGTTACTTTAAATCATTGTCAGTGTTCACTAGGTTTGCGGACCACTTGCGACTTCAACTTGTATACAAGAGGTTCATGTTTAATTCCCAGCACGGGGTCATACTAGTATACAATTTTAAAAGTATATATCTTCAGAATGTCAGGGATACATATACAAATCTGGTTACATTGGACAAACACAGACCTCTGGAATTCCAGAGATGGGATCAGGTGCAATGGAGGAGTAAACAAAAGTTGTCGATTTGATGCCAGTCAGTAAAAAGACTTAGATAATGGTACTGACTGTCCCTTTGCCAAGCACTTAATATACTAAACCGAAACCGAAACCGAAAACTAGACTCAAAACCGAAGTCTCGTGTTGCAAAGGGTATATACGTAAAAGAACCCTCAACTCATTGACGCAAGTGTACAGCACAGGTTATATGTTATACGTGATACAATGGTAGTTCATTGGTAGGGCTCAATCAAGACACCTTTGACATTCAGTTTATATACCGGAAGCTAGGTCACATAACATTTAAGTTTTATGTTTGACTCTAATATTGGGTCGTCCACCTAAGGACATTATTTTCAGCATCAAGAGCGATTCCATGTTTGTATGCGTTCATTCACCCCTACAGACACATTTAGACTGGTCATTGATGTATATACGAGTTCATGTTTTTCATTGGCTGATAAGTTCTCTGAACTTTTGAACTTGAATATCTCCTCCACCATTTTGCCGCCGCAGTTTATATGGAATTGTAATGTTGTTTCTCGCAAAAAGTATTATAAACATAATACCAAAGTTATAATGCTCTTGACGATCGTTTCTGTCAATTAGACATCATCAGTTGAGCTCTAATTTAAAAAGTATATGTATTTTCTAAAGACAAAGTGGTATCATACAAGGTCAAGTAATTAATCTAAAAGTATAGCAGAAATCTGACTAAGAGTAATCACTTTAAAAAGATGACTATCCTAGGTTTATGAAAACTTTGGAATTTAAATGGTGTTATCAGTGCCAAATCTTATTTTAATATAAGATTATCAGCTGGTACAAAAATTCCAGGTACTAGGTTTATATATACCCTCGGGGTCTCAACCGGTCCACCAGCAGTGGCAACGACCTAGTGATTGTAAATATTATAAACATAATACCAAAGTTATAATAAACAAATATTTACTCACGGATATAATTAAACATTTATTTAAATTTGGCTAGTTTATGATAAAGTAATTATCTGTACTTATTTATTTTTTGTTGCTGATTTGTCATGGAAGATTATCATTACTTTATCATCTTGGCGTGTATTCAGGTTTTTTTTGTTCTGCATTTTTTGGTAGGCAAACCTCCTTAATTCTAGTTTAAAGCATTTGAAAGAAATTATATCTGCTTTGAAAAAGGTGTCTATATTTCTATGTACTAGTATATAAATTGCCCAAAGGAAACATGCGAACAAAGATCTATATCACATTAATCAAATAATGAAGGATGCATTAGTTTTTGACAGAAAGTGTGAATTTAATTTTGTAAAAATCATGTATTCTAACGCGCATTTTCATTTGCATTTCAACACTTTTATTCTTTGAAATCCTGAGCCTATTTAATCAAGTGGATTTATTTGTCGCTTCCATACATTTACAATTATCTATATTTCGTGTTGACAGGTAGGTTATTGACTTTATACTTTATTCAGTAAACTATAGTTTGAACGTCCTTTGATAAAATTATCTCATTTTATATTATTCATCTATCATTTACACGTAAACCATTGGTTTTTATCGTTATGTTCTTATTATATTGCTTATTTAATTATCTTTAAATGCATTATCAGATTATACAGTATATTTACATTTTGAATTAATTTATTATGATTACGATATCAAGGAATATTTGTATACTATATAATGTTTTGTCGACAGTCGCTTTAATAACTTAGTCGTATAATTTCTGACAAAATGGGATAAATAGTATATTTCAAGTACGTAGAATAGGTATACATATATTTCATTATGATAACATTACATATATATATATATATATATGTAATTTATAAAAAGTTGTTTAATAATAATAATAATAATAATAATAATACGTGAAAATATGGTGATTTATGAGGGAGTTAATATATTCTCTGTCGGAAACGGGCGAAAATATCCAGGTATGCTGTAATAATAATGATAATGATATTTTAAATAATAATGATATTTTAAATAATAATAATAATAATGATATTTTAAATAATAATAATAATAATAATAATAATAATAATAATAATAATAATAATAACAATAATTTATTAACGTTTGTCTTTTTCACTGATGTTATATTGATTTCATATCCTTTCTATGATCTCGGGGAAATTGGTTTCACAAGGTACATTAACGGCTTTTTTTATTGGGAGCATATTCTTGCATGACAAGGATTCGTATATTAGATAGATTTTTTTTTAAATCTAAAACTTCATATACCAAAGTTTAATTCTTCATGATGTCCAGCGTACATATACAAATCTGGTAATAATCGACAAATACGGATCTCTGGGATCAGGTGCTATGTTGACCGTTCACACTCACCGTGAGGAAGATTTCTTCACGTTACATTTGGTACAGATGACTCAACAACTGCTATAAAATAGATGTCAATTATTGAAACAGATAATCGCAAACAAGGCTGTTATACCGACCATAAAATTCGCCGAACGTTGACATCAATCGCAATCGCAATCGTAATTTCATTTGCAATTCATCATTTTTATTCTTGAAGTCCGAATCCTATTTAATCAAGTGGATTTAATAATTTTACTGCCATACATTTACGATTATCTACATTCCATGTGGACAGGTAGGTTATTGTATCTATACTTTATTCAGTAAACGATAGTTCTTTGTTTGGTAATGAAAAAGATTGTCATATCTCGTTTTATATGATTTAATATCATTTAACGTAAGCTTCTTGAATTTCCTGCTTTCTTTTAGTTATAATGATAACACAAATTTGAAAAAAATAAAGAAATGTTGGATAACGTAATGAATATGAGTAAAAATATCATTTAAATATTTTACTAAGGTCGCAGTTATATAATTGACAAAAGCTATATGTCTCTTTCACTAATGTTATATTGATATAGTTGAATTTTGTATAGCAATTTCATATTCTTTGTATGGTCTCAGAATAATCGGTTTAACAAGTACATTTACTGCTTTTGATTGGAACCATATTATTACATGGCAATAATTCGTTTATTAGACAGATTTTTACATTTCAAGTTTAGAATGAAATGCGTGACTATATTCACGTTTTGGTACATATAGTTCTCTATCATCATTGCCAATGATTGCATTGTAAAGCATTATATAACTGAAAAGATCAAGATCAAGAGTCGAGCGCGCTACCGACTGAGCCAGGCCGACCCCAAATATAAATAATTTGCTAGCTCCATCCCAGGTAAGCAAACCATAATATCAGCCTACTACCAGGGACATAAATGCATTTATAATGTCTCAACATAAAGAACAATTGCGAATCCCAAACTGGATGGGAGCGAGTGTCCAGAAGTAATCAGCGTCCGCTGTTAGCACCCATTGCAATGGTATTCAATGGATACCTTTCGAGATCAATGAAAAGGTTGCACTTGGTGAAAAGTCATCAATTAGAAATATTTATTGCAGTAGTTGTAATTTACCTCACGTTTGCATTTAACGTTACCTTGGTAAGTTCAACTCAAATTCGAGAGAGTACTTAGGTTAGCACACACTTTAAAGCATTTTATTTTCTATTTTCAGGAAGGCGTGAAGAAATGACCATCTAAAATGGAAGTCGTCCTACCGATTACCTTGGTGGTAGCATTTTGTTTACAGTATGTTTTGTCACGGACTGCGATTGATTACATGGTCGGTGATGCCATACAAATAGCCGCGGATTCAATAGCTGCGGAACAAAGACCTGCAGCAGCAGAATCATCAGGTTATTCATATACCAGAGGTAAATAAAATGTCGACAGTTTTTCCATATTCATTTCTAGTTTCCATTGACCTTGGGGTGAAATGTCCAATAAGTGTATGGATTCTTTGTCATACACTGTACTTCGGATATAAATTTCATATGTATGACAAGTGACGTCACATATTTAAGATACGGAGGTGTAATCCCCAGTTTAGACCAATACTATAAAGTATGAGAAAAAATGCTTTCCATGAGACCAGAAGAGAGTTTGTTTCAATTTTGCATTGTTGTATAAAGAGTAGAGAGGTGGTAGGTTTTGATATTGTGAAAGCGATAACTAAAATTCTTAAACTGTTTAGATTCACACAACTTCTGGAACAAGTAATTGTACAGTACCTCGACAACCGTATCTTGGTAGGTCTTTAGATAAAATATTGAAGGTATATTTCTTTTATGTACTTCTGTATGAGGTTTTTTTTAATAAAGATTAGGTATTGAGTATTTGAATTAATCCCTTTGTTAATGATTGCATTCGCACTCAACTGTAGAGGTCTTAAAGAAAGAAAGTATCGTGTAGTGCATTTATATGTTTTGACCGTTTTTGTTTGTAAAACTATAATTATGCAAACTATAAGGAGAGAAAACAATCGCAACCGATTATAAAATTTCAGGTTTGATCGAGGTTGTGTTCATATCCTCACGCTTAAATGCTTTACAACCGGTTGTGTTTTCTTAATCTATATATTGATTAATAAGAGTAAACGGGGATATTTCCGCGTGTTGTTAATTACGCGATTTTCGTATGCAACACATACGCGTGGGCTATTTTACGCGATGTTTCATTCTTTACTGTGACCAGTCATGTATTCAACGATGATCTTTCGCATGTGGGATCAGTACGCGGGGGTGAGGTAATTTACATGATTTAATGTAAATTACTCCCACGCATAAATTTCCACGATTACAGTATTTTACAGTAAGTTTTACGAACGAGGCCAAATCAAATGCTCATGACGATCGTTTTTGTCAATAAGATTTCATCATTTGAGCTCAACTTTGATATAAATTAATAAAAAAAAATTGTAGATTTGAAAGAAACATTGTAATAAAAGGCCAACTAGTAAATCCAAATCTGTCTATAAAACACTCAACAATTACGACTTATGAGATGACATGACATTGTATACACACTATATAATTCAGCTTTTGTAAAAAAAATTGGGTGTATTTGAATCATTTACATTTCTTTCGTTATATCAACTGGTCCACCCACTAGGACTAGTGACGGAATGATGCGCTCAGCAATTTGGTGTCATTCACATTTTATGAAGAGGAATAATCCATCATTGAATGAAGAATTGAGTAAAAAGGGTCGTATCGCTATATGGGCAGCCAAGATTATAACGAACAGGTAGCTATCGTTCATCATTAACAACACTTAACATTAAAAATATATATTTATTGAAAAATATGTAATTTACAAGTAGGTTCACTATATATTTGGACGTTGACATGGAAATAAGTCATATCGTTGTTTGATTCAAAAAGTGTTGCACCATACATATATTTATGAAATATTTAAAGAAAAATAAAAATTATACTCACTTTTGTCACCCTACTGTATATATCGTACTGTCATCCTACTGTTTGAATAAAACTTAATTCTGAATTAACCATCTGAATCAACGGAATGTGAAACGGAACCGTTTGTTCTCGCTAAAAGGGACGTAAATTGTTCATCTCTGAACATGTAGCCATGTTAATGATAAATAAAACATATATACATATATCTGACTCGGGAATTGTTCAAATGATTGTCGTCATCAAAATAACAGAAAATATTGTTACTATACTAATTTTGTGCCATAGATTTGCATATTTAAACTTATTTTAACTGCAATACAAATTAATTTGATACCTTGTTACATTACTTTGGTTTTGTTTTTCATAGATGTGAAATATATCATGTCTTAAATATATCTGTTTAAATGAGCAGTTATGCAAATGTGCAAGTACTAATTTAGGACGTCCAGTAGACAAAATTCAAACATGATAAATGCTATACCAAAACAAACCAGGGTTGCTATGAAGGGGTAGGCACACTGTCAGCGGAAATGCACAGCCAAATCAAAATAAAAACAAATTAGAAAATAAAGTAGAGACTTTTCGACATAGCAAGATTCTATTTATCTGTCAGCTGACGATTCGATAGGGCGCCATTCTATTCATTTGTCAACAGATGAGTCGACAGTGCGCCATCTATTCATTTGTCAACAGACGTTTCAACAGCGTCATTCTATTTATCTGCCAAAGGACGATACGACAGAATGTCATACTATTTATCGGCCAATAATCTATTCGACAGGGCACCATGTGTACAGACGATTCGAGAGGATTTGCACCATTCTATTTATCTGTCAAGAGCCGTTTTTTATAGGGTGCCATTCTCTTTCAATCGACGACTCAACAGGGTGTCTGTTATTCAAATGTCTGACAATGAATACACCCTGACAATGGTTAAATCGTTATATTTTCATTCCATAGCTTTTATATTATAAAATAATGAGATTCGAATACCCCGCCTAAATTGGTCTAACTTCTTCGTCTTCTTTCAGCACTGGCAGTGTAGAAGTCACATTGAGAGATCATGAGATAGGGAAATCATTTGAACGACAGTTTGCGCCAATTTGTTATAAGATTCCAAAGTGCGATCCGTTTCAACCATACCGTAATGTGGACGGAACGTGTAACAACTTGGTCTCTAACGTTTTGTGGGGAGCTTCCTTCACACCACTGCAAAGAAATATAGCTCCAAAATACCAGGACGGTCTGTATAATATATTTTAAACACTTATCTTTAATTATATTTGGTGGTACTTCACAAATCAGTGAACAGTACGTTTATAGTGTCACAATAACGGATATAGAACCAATATATCAAACAGCAAAATACGCTGACGACATTAAATCGGTTCTAATAACGGGGAAGATCAGGGCAACAGCAGCAGAAGTTATGAAAGAAATAGTGGTATTGTCCGATTCACATAAGATGGCGGGGCGGAGTAACGTTTTGATTATCATACGGATGATTCTACTGACTTTTCGGTTATTACAAGCTGCACGGGAAAATCGTTTTATTCCTTGCTGGATTCTCTCTTATGTGTGGTAAAAAGTAGGAACGATTACTCTAGCCAAGATAATTTTCATGTTATGCTTTATCACCTCAAATTTAAACTCGCCCAGATAAAAAAGGGTTCACAAGACTCCGCCCCGCCAGGTTATATGGATTTTACTATAGTAGCATTAGAAGAAAAGTAGTAGTATGAGTACCGAGTAGTAGTTGTAATACAAGTACATATGTAGTGGTAATAGATGATGATGATGATGATGATGATGATGATGATGATGATGATGATGATGATGATGATGATGATGATGATGATGATGATAATGATGATGATGATGATGGTGATGATGATGATGGTGATGATGATGATGATGATGATATGGTGGTAGTAGTAGTAATAAAAGATGATAACAATGACAATAGCTGGGGTCGAAGAGGAAGTAGTAGTAGTAGTAGTAGTAGTATTTGTAGTATTTGTAGTAGTAGGAGTATGAGGAGGGGAAAGGAGAAGATATATCTTTTGAATTCAAATAAATGCTTGTTTCTATTTTACTAGGTCTAGAGGCTCCTAGGATTTTGGGTGTCATCGGCAGGTTTTTGCCTAGTGCTAGAGATGTCAGTAACGCTATACATGACAACGGCTTTGTGGAGTATGTCAGTAAAGATATTACACCGTTTCTTACTCATTTTGGTCAATTTCTTGACCATGATATTGTCAGCGTTCCTTTAATGAAAGGTACCCGTGATTTTGATATTATAGTTACGATATTTCATTACGTTTTTACATATAAAGATAGATGTAAGATAGTAAACAGACTTGTTAATATTTTATGAATGTATAAATGTAAAGTAGTAATTCAATTTTGAATCTACAAATCTACCACAACACCACAAACTAAATAATAGCAATATGAATATTGGACAAACACGTACTGCTGGGTTTGAAAAGGGAAGATCAGATTCCTTGGAAAATCTAGAATTCCCATCAACTGGACACATAATGTCGTATTATCTAACTCAAAACAAAATAGGAATTACTTTTTGTCTTAATTGTAATAAACTATTCAACAACTAAATATTAGCCGGCCTGGCTTAGTCGGTAGCGCGCTCGAACTTGATCGTGAGGTCGTGAGTTCGAGTCCAGCCGGCGGCAGGTTGGTTTCCTATCCTTCGGATAAGACAGTAAAAATCGAGGTCCCGTGTCACAGTAGGTGTCGGCACGTTAAAGAACCCTCACTGCTCAATGGCCGTAAGTGCCGAGCAAAAGCCTTCACCGGCATTTGGTGACGTCTCCATATGAGTGAAATATTCTGGAGTGGGACGTTAAACAAAAATAAAGAAACAAACAAACAACTAAATATTGAAGAAGTACCAAAGTTTAGTCGAAAAAATCCATTTGAATACGATAAATATGATAAAATAATGGTCTCAACAACGTGAAGGATAACTGCAAATCAAAATGTAATGGGACCATGTGTCCAGAGGGAGTCAGCGTCCCCTGTTAGCATACTGCACCCGTCACAAATGTAAACCTCTCGAGTTCAGTGGAATGGTCATCGGTTAATTTTAGATCTGATTGTCAATAGGAGTGCTCCTGAAAACCATCTTTTACTCTTGAGAGGGGTCTTCATATTGTTTAATAAGATCCCCCATATCGACCATAAAGCGTCCTTAGTTACGATTTCAAGCATACGACAACGTATCTCTGTCTGAGTAATTTATTGAATCAATTTCTCGTTTGATGCGAGACTTACAAGAAAAACGTAAACTCTGAAATACTATTTCTCACTGGTGTTAAACTGCAGTTACCTCGATCCTAACATTGCGGAGCTAGAATAGGTAAGATCTTTTTTATGCTAAAATCTCCATTTAAATCCATGTAAATGCGCTGTTGTCAAACATTACTCAGCCACAAGGTTGCACAGCATGGTTTTGTTGTGGATTTTTATTTTTTATACCATACACGGCCTAGTTACCAAGAAAAAAGCCATCGAGAATTTTAGATAGATCATCGTAACTCCATGTTTTGCATGATAATCATAACTCTTTTTTGAAATTACGATGATATTCCTAAAATTTTCGATGACCAGTTTAACACCAGTGATTCTTGGCAAGACGAAATAGTATTAAGTTAATAAATTAATGTCTTATAATGAGCCTAAATTGTCAAACAATTAACTAACTGGTGAATTTTCATTCAATCATTTTGATATACCGTAAAACCACCTGTGTATAAAGCAACCACTTGTGTATAAAGACCACCTGGTCAAAAAGACTTGTTTTATAGTTTTAAAGTTTTTTGCTGTCCCCAATTGTACCATTTGTGTACAAATCAACCTGTATATAAAGAACACCTCCCCGTAAAGACTGGTTTTGTGTCGTCCCTAAGGGGGTCTTTATATACAAGTTTCACTCTATTTTATATATAGGTCCATCTGGAGAAAACGTTGAATATTGCTGCAGAGAGCCTAACAGGTCAGTAACAAATTTTATATCATTATATATCTTACTTTCGTTTTTCATTTACTTAACATTATATGAAAAGGTGCAATATCCTACCACATACCAACGGGACCGGTTAGGGGGTTCCGGGATTACTTTTGTGTTATATTCATACGCGCTATGACGATGACACATTATGCAAATAGTTGATTGTGATTTGTCGTAAATTCAATAAAATATTTTTAATTATGACCATTGTATCATTGATAAGGATATATAATAAAATGTTATTGAATGTATATGTTGGAATATTTTCGCCCTTGATCTTGGCGCGGAGAAGTACCTCCCACGCTTGGTCGTTTACAGCGACAAGATTTCGGGCGTCCATATTTCATTGTATACACTCAATGACCTATTCGTATACCTTTTGAATTACGGTGTCTCTGTAAAACAAGTAATTGTCCCTTTAGTACTTGTAAATTAACTGACAAATATGCAAATCTGGTGAACAAACACGGACCTCTGAAAATCCAGAGGTGTGATCAGGTGTCATGTAACGCATCCCCTATTTACCGCTCACACCCGCCGTGAGTCTACAGTTAAATTCAAAGGAAGTAAGCGAGGAATAAATCCTCGTCATATTCGGTACAAACGACTCGATTACCGCTACTGAAGATATAACTCAACATTTTTTTAGTGAAACATAGTAATTGCAAACAAGGTAATTATACTGACAGTAAAATTTGCGGAAATTTTACTACTATTAAAACATAAATAAATATAGTGTATCATCTGAGAGATGCCACTAGCTAAAATCTGTTTAACCATCTAAGTTACACAACAGGCATGGTTGTTTTACAATATGCAGGGAACAAATAGCTCAACAGTTTAGTATATGTTGTCATGATTTATACAATTAAAGTTCTAAGAGACCCGACATATTTCTCCCTGAAAAATAGAAACAAACATTTCACTCAGGATGAAGATTCAGAGGTGATTAAATTCATGTTCAATAACGAGAAGGATCACAATTGAACGTCGGTGTTCATTTAACAGTTGTTCAACTCAGGAATGATTTATTGCCTAGAGGATGGATTTATATGTTAAGCGAATTAATCTATTTTTCTTAGCGGATTAATATCCTACGATGAACCCAACAGTGATGCCTGGTTGTCAGAGAACGACCCGCCCACTTCTAACTAGTCTTCTCTTTACAGGGAAATAATCATATTTTTGTGAATTTGGGGGAATGAACTAGATATATAGATGATCTTTAGATAAAAAAATCAATAATGTATCATAAAAACGGTGTAAAAATTACTAACAAAACGTATTTCAACATCCTCGTCATATGGTGGATGAGAGAACCCGCTTACAATACATTGTAATCGGGAAAAGACAATCGATCGACCTTCTGAAAGTAAACTGGCAAACGTTCTCACAAAAAATCAGTTTAACGTAGTAGATATATTTTTTTATAAAGTGCTACATTCTTATTGTATTTCACCAGGCCTGAGTGTTTCAGTATACGAGTTTCACCGTTTGATTCACGCTTTGCTCCTCGCACATGTATGCATTTTGTACGCTCGGACGTCACTCCAGACTTCAACTGTAAGATAGGTAAGTCATGTGACCTTATTCTGATTTTAACATTACTACTTGTTACTACTGATTGTCGACATATAATCTTGTTCTATGATTTACATTCAGAATTTTATTAACACAAACTATTATCTTTCTACTTCATATATACTCGTAATGTTATAATAAATCATTATATTAGATTTATTTATTTTTCTTGTTAAGCATCATTTCCTTTGTGAATGAAACAAAGACAGAATTCCCAGCGTTTACTGACACAGAAGCAATTTATTCATAAAAATGGCGAGAATTGGCATTGTATCCAACACAGGGCGCGTAATGGATGGTGCACTTATCCCGTTCTCTGTGCAGTTGAATGAATTCTGAAAATACCTCACACACGAGTCTGTCAAACATTAGTCTTATTAGTGAGGTTTCGTTGTATAATTATATATTAGATAATTGAGGTAAAACAAATAAAAAGATAAATATTGATTTTGTTTATCCGAAAGTACTACATGTATTAGATTTGTATTCGAACACTCGACTTTATTTACATGTGTAGTAGTTTTGTCATTCATTGAATTACCCATGGTGTGTCACTTAACCCGGAAGTATACATGCATTAATGTTAATAAGTTGTTCTTAGGTTTTGTATGTTTGTTTGTAGTTTTAGATTCCGTCACAAAGTTTTCATTTATATTGAATTTTCATCACCCTAGATTTTAAGTCTCATCTACTTTTGCTACTTGTATTTTATGTACAATAACAATTAAGAGCCATAAACAGGCATACAGAATCTTATATTCCTAAATATTTTATGAAATTCAGGTCAGGTCTAATGTAGTATTCATGTACAAAATAGTAAGATAGAGTTAATCAATTGCAATTGAAAAAGTACCTCAAGCAATTTTCACAAAATGTATAGGAAGAAAAAACGAAAAAGTACCAATTAATAATCGAAGCTCAAGTCCACACGACGAATTAGATGTGCAATGGTCTCAACATGAAGAACAATTTCGAATCCCAAACGGGATAAGACCAGGTGTCCGGAAGGAGTCATCATCCTCTGCTTGTATGCCACACCCGTCGCAAATGTTCTATGGAAACCTTTCTAGTACGATGAACGGGTCAAATTCGGTGAAAAGTTCAAGTTTGGTGAAGAGGTCAAGTTCGGTGAAAAGCACGATTGGCGAAAGGAAGTCACTGTGTGCGGTCGTGCTCCAGAATACTATCTAATATTATTGAGAGGGGGACTTCATAATGTTTAACAAAATCCCCGATTGACCATAAAATTTCTTAAACGACGGTGTCAAGTGTTTAACAACGGAACCTTGTGTAAGTGATTTATTGGTGAGTCGTTCCGCTCTCAGAATTAAACACTGGTGAGAAAAGCATGCCCGGCATATAAGTTGTGAAATGAAAACGCCATAGGGAGGAGAAGCTAGAATATTACCACTTAAAAGTGGGAAGTTCGTGATAACGAAACTGAAATCGTCGCTTTTTTCATAAAAGGAGGTGTGTAGTTGTTCGTCCTTTCCAATCGACAGAAGTAAATCTAGGTAAGAAGCAGATGTGTTGCTCTCTGTCGTCTCATTGATCTCTCGTTTAACAGGATATATCTGGCCGAGGTAATACTGAAATTTTGAATTAATTATGGACAGGACGTCATCGATATACCTGTAAGTAAAATTGAACCGAGATGCTAACTGTTTGTTTCCTTTAGAGAGCAGAGACTGTGTAAATTTCGCTTCATATGAATACAAAAAAGATGTCAGCCAAAAGAGGTGCACAATTGGTACCCACTGGAATGCCGACAATCTGTTGGAAAACTTTTCCCGCAAAAAACATGAATATGTTGTCCACCAAAAACTCCAGCATCTTGATGATATCGTTCTTAGTGTACTTGTTACTGATCAGAGTGTTCCTTAACAAAATAAGGTTCCTCATGACCTAACACTAAATATTTATATCTGCAATTTCCATTTTTATACAAAAAAATTATGTGTATGTCTCCTTTTCAAGCTGTATATGCCTAGGACGAAAGTCCGGAGAGCTAATCCGGAGAGCCAATGCCAAAACCCTGTCGTCGTCCTCGCTGTTGTTGTCGTCGGCGTTAGTAGTCAAAATTTTAACCTGGCTTATATATTTTTAACCGCAAGGGACAGGACTTTGATATGACAAGAGCTTTCATTTGGTACCGTGACTTTTGACCTAGTGACCGTGAACTTTAACCTCGGTTATATCTTTTAAATCATGAGGGATATGGCTTTGATATTTCACATATTGATTCCTTATGACCAACGATTTCATTTGGTACCTTGACTTTTGACCTTGTAAGCTTGGCCTTGAACTTTGATCTGCTTTTCAAAAAAATTAACCTCGGCTATATCATGAGGGAAAGAGCTTTGATATTTCACATATATACTTGTATATAGATTTCTTATGACCAGAGCATTTATTTGGTACCTTGACTTTTGACTATTTGAAGTGTATTTGAACTTTGACCTACGTTTCAAAAACTTTAACCCCGGCTATATCTTTTAGATCATGAGGGATATGAATTTGATATTTCACATATAGATTTCTTACGACAAGAGTTTTCATTTGGTACTTTGACTTTTTACGTAGTGACCCTGACCTTGAATTTGACCAACATTTCAAAAGCTGTAGCTTTTAAACCATGAGAGATAGGACTTTGATATTTCACATATAGATTTTTTCATGACCAGAGCTTTCTTTTGGTAACATCACTTTTGATCCAGTTACCTCGAATCTTGGACTTTAAACTACTTTTCTTACAATCGTAAGTAAAACCTCTGCTATACCTTTTAATTAATTGGGGATAGGGCGTTGATATTTCACATATAGATTTCTTGTATGTTTGACCTAGTGACCTTGACCTTGAACTTTGACTTACTTTTCAAACTGAAGGAATAAAACTATTTACTGGTTCTTTCAGCTTAAAACCTGACAGAAAATGCCCCTTCTAAGTACCTACCTTCTTTATTCGACCCATGTCGATGCTATATTGGAACATAATGTTACTTTGAGTAATGTATGTGACTGAATATTTCAATTTTTGCTATTCTATTGTGCATATTCGAAAAGTCGTTTCTGCTCTGTTAGATAATATACGATATGCTGAAGTGAGTTCGTGGTGGTGTGTAGTTATGACAGCCCAAAAAAGGCTTTGTGTGTCGAGTTTAGTACTTAGTATGATTAAACATACGAAAACCAGTTCATTGTCATTAGATTACGTCAAATACTTCTGAAATAGTCAAGTAAGAAATACCCATGCCCAATGTAATAAGTAATTAGGCCTATAGAAGTTTGAATCGATGGACTGAAATTTTTACAATTAAAAAAGAGAACGATTTTCTCATACTTTAGCCCCAAGACAACAACAGAATCAAAGAACATCATTCGTTGACGGTACTATGATCTATGGATGGGACAGAGAAAAGGAAAATACTTTACGAGCTCGAAATGGAGGTTTGTATTTTATCAATCGACCGAAAATTACATGATATTAAATGAAATTTATACTATATATGTGGGTGTATATATTATGTGTATATATGTATATACACTTCGATGTATCAAAGTTTACTATTATCGAAGTGTAGTCGTTTTCATGTCTTCATTCCCTGTTATATATCATATCTTATTTACAACTCACTACCGTAAATACGGATATTTTGGCTACTACCTATTACAAATTGCCAAAATTAAACCGTCCAAAATATGTACATGTTCGACGACCGGGAAATCTAGATCTATTTCTATTATTAACCCAGAAAGATTTCTAATGTTAACTTTGAACGTTTTGTTTAAAATAAATGTTTGACAGGCTGATAATACAAAAGCTTTACTCATAATAATTAATCGTATGGAAATTGCTGTATAAACACATGACGTTTCAATTTCCTCCACCTCTCACGGAAGCAAGATTTAAAAATACTGGTAAGTCTGACTACTACACTTTCGTCATACAACCGGATACCAGTTTATGACACTCGTTGTTCGTAATATGAAATAAACAAGCAACCGTCGGCTAACAGGTTTACTCATACCTGTTAATTCACCTGGTCTGGCGAAAAGGTCGAGGTATTTAACATGTATAAATGATCGTTTGTACTGGAGAATCAGTTTCAGATAGCGGTATGGTTGTTTTTTTTGAAGAAATTGCGGCGTAATGCTGGTTTGGCGTTATACCTAGGGCGATATATCTGCAGAGAAATATATATATATATATATATATATATATATATATATATATATATATATATAAAGTTGGAGCATGTCTGTAAAGGGACCATGTCTTTAGCTTGTACTCGAGTTTCTATGCTTTGAACTTTGTATTCTTATCTACATATCTGTATTTTACTTTGCTTTAAAATTGTGTTATTTCTTTTTTTGAAAAGGCATACGTGTTACGACATCAGACGGCTATTTATATTACCGGGTAAACTTTATTTCAGTAGTTGCTGAAATTATATTTTCAGATTATTTCGCTGTAGAAATTCATATATATATATATATATTTGACGTTATTATATCTAAAATGAGCAAGATGAATTTTAACAAATTGTATGCTTTCCGTTTCTCAGGTTTTTTGAAGGTTAGTAAAAGCCATCCACCATATCCTGGATTGTTGACAGAAGGAGACGATAACTCGTGTATGTTAGAGCCTGGCAGTCCTCACTGCTTTGACGCGGGTAAATCATTATAAAATACATTTTTGTATATTTCTATAAAAAAATAAAGACAACAGGTTTCTGTTAGCGCCAATAATTAGCATCAGTTAGTCTAATTGATGCTTTCGGTACATCGAATATACATATTTCATTTTGTTGTTGTATTGTTGTTTAACGTCCCACTCAAAAAATTTTCACTTATATGGCGACGTCAACAAATGGCGGCGAAGGGCTTCCAATGTTGGTCTCTGCTCGGAAACTTACGTTCATTGAGCAGTGAGGGTTCTTTAACGTGCTGACACCTACTGTGACAAGAAATCTAGGTTTCTCATCCGAAGAACAGCGGCCTAAGCCGAGACTTGAAATTTCATTGTGAATAAGAAATAAATACTCGGACACCTTGAAACTTTGATGACTATTCACTGACTTTTATAAGTATGGCAATAGAATATTTTATTTTTTATTTTTATGAATATTATGGATAGTTTAGTAAAAATAATTTGTGTGATGTTTAATAATTTCAGGCGACCATAGACACACAGAAGTTCCAGCGTTAACCGTTATTCACACTACATTTATGCGACGACATAACAGAATTGCTGAACATTTACAACTGATTGGGATTTCAAACGATGACGAAATTTTATTTCAAGAGGCAAAACGTATCGTAATTGCCGAGTTACAGCATATTGTTTACAACGAGTTTCTACCACTAGTTTTAGATGATCGCTTTATGACCAGGTTTGGGCTGAAATCTGCGCTTCTTGGACATAATACTGTATACAGAGATGACGTCAATCCTAGTACATCTAACAGTTTTGCGACTGCAGCTTATCGCTTTGGGCATTCTTTGGTGCGGAACATATTTCATAGAATTCCAGGCATCAAACACCGTCTAGAAGATCATTTCGATCGACCGCTTCTCATTCACAGTCCAGTCGGGTGTGAACGATTTACACGCTGGATGTCACTTGATGGCAACGCTCGAGCAGATGCCTTCGTAGAAGATGGTTTAAGAAATAACTTATTCAAAGGGACGGCGCCGAATGATGGTATAAGCACAGATGCCTTTGACTTGGTGGCGCTTAATATTCAACGTGGGCGTGATCATGGACTTCCGGGATATAACGCATTCCGAGAATGGTGCGGAAGACCAAGAGCAATCCATTTCGGAACAGGTAAATTTGGACTGACAGATCATGATCCACAAACAGCCGCTAGACTGGACTCTGTATACGAGTAAATATCTTTTTATCATATGTCTGTACTAGATATGACTACATTTCTATATGCGATACTGTCACGTCCCCATGCATTAATTATTCTCGGAATGCACCTCCTGTTCGGAACTTACATTGCGATCAATAAAAAGAAAATAAGAATTCCGAATGTAATTTGTTTCCCGTACATTTCATCGTCTACTCATTCGGTGTCATCCAAAATCATGAAACAGAACATGGTGAAAGAATTCTTAATTCTTGGTCGGCAAGAATATTGAAATTAGAAAGTATGATGTTATTGCTGTAAATTGTTACGTGTCCTGATATTACCCTCGGGCTGAGAAGGAGTATGATATCAAACTGGTCACACACACACACACACACACACACACACACACACACACACACACACACACACACACACACATATTTATATATATATATATATATATATATATATATATATATATATATATATATATATATATATATAATCCATCTGTTGTGTTTTCAATTCACGATACTTTGTTTATATTATTTATGTATTCTATTTCTTTTTTATGATGTATTCTAATTTAGTATAGATCCAAAGGCGTATCACGCCTACTAAGAAATGTGTTATTGGTTATAAATCTTTTCCGACAAAAAAACTTCCAAAACGTTTTCCGGGGAAACAACCACTACCAAATTAACAAAAAGTATCAGGCATGGAAGGAACAAACGTGATATTTACTGAGCTAGCTCGATCGGTGCTGAAGTTTCGTGTCTCAGATAATTGAATTAATTTTTGTAATGACAGGGGACATTGCTACAAAGTTTGGCGTGTGCTATGGACTGACGCCAGTGTTAGGAAGGTTACGTGTCACGCCTTCCGCGACACTGGACCTCAGTTTTCAGTCTCATCCGAAAGACTCGTGACTTTCACTTCGTATACCGAACGCTTGGCGAGGGAACAGTCAGTACCATTTTTAAAGTATTTGGTATGACTCGGTCTTGGAATCGAACCCGGAACCTTCCGCTTGCGAGTCGAACGGTCTACCTCTAGGAAACCGCGTAGGGGCTAAAGTGGTACGCTCGCTATGTTACTGGTTGCCCAAGAAATTAGAAAGTGTATGTCACATGTAAGTGTTGGTAGGTCCCGTTGAAGATCGCCAACTTAAATTTAATCAATCTTAACGCAGGTCTATATTTTCAAGCTACAGGGAATCGT
Source organism: Atrina japonica (assembly GCA_030159075.1). Taxonomy (NCBI): domain Eukaryota; kingdom Metazoa; phylum Mollusca; class Bivalvia; order Pterioida; family Pinnidae; genus Atrina; species Atrina japonica. The sequence continues at coordinate 1,384,223 of BROG01000061.1, read as the reverse complement.
ATTTGCAACGTAAGTTAATTTCAATTTTTACATTACAACGAAATTCCAAGGTCATTAGCTATTGTATATATTGCTATAACAAGAGGAATAACATGGAAAGTATCTATAAATAGAATTTAAAATTACATAAACATACAATGACATGTTTTTTATGGTTTTTTTAAGGCACCCGGATGATATCGATCTCTTCGCTGGAGGAATGTCAGAACTAGTGTTACCAGGAAGTGTCCTAGGACCGACATTTTCTTGTCTAATAGCCAATCAGTTCTCCCTTTACAAAATCGGGGATCGTTTTTGGTACGAAAATAATTTTCCAGTAACAGGATTTACATCTGGTAAACTACTTGATATTGTCTTCATTTATGTATTCCTAAATAACAATAGCCCTACCGAGTCCATGTGTGTGTAAAGTGATTTATAAATCAGTTTCACAAATACTAAATCCTTTGATTGCACCATTACATATCCTTTTGATAAATGTATGGGTGTTTTCACAGATCGTCATAACTTATTTTCCTAATTTCATTTTCGCATTAACTTATATGATTAGTTATTATTTTGGGGAGTGGGTGGGTGGGGATGGGTTACTAACTACTAACGCAAGTAATATCCAAATTTCATTTTCGCATTAACCTATATCATTAGTTATTATTTTGGGTGTTGGGGTGAGGATGCGTTTACTAAGTAAGTGGTGAGTGGAACATCACTATATGAACGTTACCCTATATACATAACCAAATTAAACAGCCTATAATTACGGACATGTAATTTAAAGGTATTCATTTTATATAAGTAATTAACAATGCGTCTTACAAAGCGATTTTCAGAGCGTCTCACAGAGAATGTTAGACACTAGAGCACTTTCACGTATGGTTTTGTTATGTTATTTTTCGGAATGTAACAAGGTTATAGTTAACAGATATGATGAATATAATAATAAGACTGAAATGTTGAAATTCTGTTAAACAGGATATTTTGGCATCGATTTCATTCACGATGAATGTGATTAGTGGTATCACTAAAAATATTTGGGATAACATGTCTGTCTGTCTGTATGCAAATAAGTGGAATCGAATATATATATATATATATATATATATATATATATATATATATATATATATATATATATATATATATATATATATAACATGATTGAAATTTAAAATGTTTGAAGAATCTGAGTACGTTTCCAACAATTTTCAGATCAAGTTAACCAAATAAAACGGACAACGCTGGCCAAAATATTTTGTTCGACCATGAATCGAGCTGAACTGGACAGACTACAGCCACTCTTGCTTGCACGTCCCGGCCGAGGGTAAGTTTTGAATTCTTTGTCATGGACATTTTATATAGTTTTATCTTTGTTTTTGAATTCTAACAACAAATTGAAGTCAGTAAACCCTAGCTCTCATGTTCAGAAAAATGAGAACATAATTTCATTTTCCACCGCTCGTTTTGATTTAGTTGACCAAAGTTCCTTTCCAACAGCCGATATTTAACGTGTTACATCTGAGTCTTCTTTTAAAAATAAAGTGACTTATCGCTCCCCAAAATTGACGTGGAAAGTTTAATGCATGGTTTTGTATGATGCTGAAAATCAAAGTCTCATTACATAACATACGTGGTTCAGTAGAGACCATCCATGCATTTGAAAAAGTCCATAGCACAAGTAAAAATTTGTTGCACTTCATCTATATTTAGTTACGCCTCCATATTAGGTATTAGTCAGAGTTATCTCCCTTGACATCAGGTATCGATAATAATTTCATTTGTTTGTGCGTAAAATGAGAAAAGTTATCAATTGTGACGTCATATGTTTGTGTGAAAACGACGTTTTATTCTCACGTAAAAATATGACGTCGCAATCGATACCTGCTGACACGGGATATAATTCTGAATACCGAAAAGACAGAATAAGTGAAAACTTTTTGGCGGTATGTAAACAAAATTATAACAAAACAGAAAAATTATATGTTTTTCACGTTAATTTTTGTTCTCATCATTATCCACTGATTTTTTTCCCCAATTTTTCAGCAATAGCCGAGAATCATGCGATTCTATTTTAGAGGGCAGTCCTCTAGGCTTTGATCTAGGTCCCTGGACTGATTTTTCAAAAAGTAGAAGACTTGATGGAATCGTGGAAGTGTCTCCCTGGAATCCAGGAATGAGGGGTATCATTACTTCACCATTATCATTACAACATTATGAAGGACCTACAATCTTGCCCGTGGAACAAGACAAGTCCATTTTCGGCAATATACCACGGCGTAGACCAAAACTTGATTATACTGATATATTGTAAAATGTGTCCCACTCCTGAGACTACAACACACTTCGTAATAAAGGGAATAAAATTATTATACTCTTATTCCTTTGCTCTTATGTTACACCAATGCATTATTACACACAGGCTGTTGTCCGATGCACATATAGGTTATTCAACAACTATAGTAAGATATAAGACTTTTATTCAGCCTAATGATTCAAAGTTTAGAATTTAAGTTATGTATTCCTATTTTCGAAGTGAGCTGCACGGACAATAGTAATGACTTCGACACCTCCGTTGTTGTTGTTGCTGTTGTTGTATTGTTGTTTAACCGGTATTGAGCTGAAGGGATCCACTTTGATTAATCGTCTGTTAGTCTGTCCGTCTGTTAGCTTTTTCTTTAAATAACTTTTTTTCAAGAACCACTAGACATTCTAGTATTTCTTGAACTAACACTTCAGATGCTTTCATATTGAATGTGAATTGGGCATTGTCTACAACGTTTGTAAACAAAAGTAAAACTGGCAAAATATGAGTCGCTAAACTATGTGTCAATTTACATTTGTAGATCTACACATGTAAGAATACAACGCATGGTCCGTGCGTGATCTGATAAAGTGTTCCTTTTGTATAGATTATATTGATTAATTACTTTAAGCAATTTATAATCAGTGTTTATACTCGCGGACGTAATGAAAATGTATTACTCATAACAATAATTGTGTGAACATTCTATTATGATGTCCATCTTCTCTAGACCTATATGTTTCAGTAGTGGGGTCACATTATATAATTCCATATACAGTGAAACTCGTATACAAAGACCACAACAAAACCAGTCTTTATGTCCAAATGGTCTTTATACACAAGGTTTTAATGTAGTTTTTTTGACAAATCTAAAACCTCGATACGCATTTACACACTATACATGTATGTTGATAACAACATTTCGTAGATAACAAGTAGTAGCGCTATGAGTTAAACATTTGATAAGATATTCATTTTTACAGTGGATATTCTAAGACTGATTTGACAATACATTAAGATTTATCAGTTGGCCTTGTATGATACCACTTTTTCTTTTGGATATACATTTATATCAAATTCGAGCTCAATTGATGAAATCTTATTGAAAGGAACGATCGTCTTGAGCATGTGTATTGACATTTAGATTTTTATATGACCTTGTATTATACCACTTGTCCTTTAGAAAATCTGTTGAAAATTGGAGCTCAACTGATGAAGTCTAATTGACGGGAACGATCGTCTTGAGCATTATAACTTTGGTATCATGTTTATAATATTTAAGATAATATGAATTGATAGGGATTTGGCAGATCATATTTTTCTGTTTTTTCTGGGTTTTTTCTGTTTTTGGGGGGGTGTTGTTGTTGTTGTTTTGTTTTGTTTTTTGGGGGTTTTTTTGTTGTTAATAAACATCTAAATGAAGAAGAACCAATGGATATTCGAAACGCCAAGTCCAATAAAAGAAAATTTGGATATAATAACGGTCTCAATATGGACTCAAATTCCCAGTTCTGAACAGGATGAGAACAGGTATCTGGAAGGATAAGAACAGCGTCCCCTGTTAGCATGCTACACCCGTCGCAAATGTTCCGTGGATATCTCTGAAGTTCGGAGGAAAAAGTCAACGAACAAATCATTCTGTTCAATAACATTTGTCTACAGCTTTTTGGTTATTTATTTGCAATGCTCATCTGACAATAAAACTGTAACAGAGATATGATAATTATATGATAAGTATTGTTATTAATTATTGATTAATCAAGACAGTTATTCATCAAACCATGTATTCCGTCTATAGAACTTTTCTGAAAGTTATAAATATTATTCAAAATGTACACAATACTTCCGGTGTTTAGTAGAAGGATTTTAGTCGTAATCCATAGATAATAGAATGGTTCAACTTAGCAGATGCGGAAATACCAATAAGATGTGATAGAATACTTTTTTATTAACTATTTGTTTGTTTGTTTGTTTATTGTTGTTTAACGTCCCACTCAAGAATCTTTAACTCATATGGAGACATCACCAAATGCCGGTGAAGGGCTTCAAATTTTGGCCTATGCTCGGTACTTACGGCCATTGAGTAGTGAGGGTTCTTTAACGTAAAAAGTATTCAAGATACAATGGGGGTATGGGCATATTTCTAGTTACGACAAAAGTGACACCATGGAGATAATCTTTTAAATAGCAATAGTAAAAACATATATTTCAGAGGGTGGGGCAGGACCCCCAAGGACCCCATACACCACTGAATGTGTTTCCCTATGTTTATACCTGGCAACGTAAAAACCCTATGCAAATGGCACGTTTCTTGAGGTCTTCAAGATTTCAGAAGAATTAATGTCTATACTAGTTTAAAATGTATCAATCATTCCAGTATATAGAACGGACTATTACCTAATTACATCGAATTTAAATTAAGTACTTTAAAAGAGGGTAAAGGTTTTTTTTGAGATATAACAAATCTCTTTAAAAAGACCAAAAGTTTGTTTCATTTGTTAATAAAACTATACTAGATACTAAAAAAGAGTATTCACCTCTTGTGATGAACAGTGAAAAAATAATGGAAATACCTGAAGATGACTTAAAACTTGCCAATGATGATGATTTATGATATTCTTAAATATAAGAACGACAACTATTCTTTACTCTTCCAAAAATAGAAAGAAAATCTAAGTAAAAAAGTCAAAAGAAATTGCAAATTCAAAGTATTAATTTTATCCAAATTCGAGTAAGAAATTGCGAACTGCAAAATAAAATACTAAATAAAAAATTAGAAAATATAAGAAGCCATGAGTAAGAAGAGTATCTTAATCTTATTAGAAGCAAATGTAAATGGATAGAACATGGAGAAAAACCTTCAACATATTTCTGCTCCTTAGAGAAGCCAAACTATATCAATAAAAAGATAGCAAAATGAATTAATAATGGTGGAGAAACAGTTCAAAAACCAAAATTTTATATGAAGTTAAAACATTCTTCCAAAAAGTATATGAGAGTAGAGATGCAGAATTAGAATACATAGATTTATATAATATTTTTGATGAAAAAATAACTGAAAAAGGAACAGAAAGTCACGTTAGACATAGAAATCTCTAAAACTGAAATTTTTAGAAGTTTTGAAAAATAGTAAATCTAATAAGTTTCCTGGAAGTGATAGATTCACATCAAAATATTTTATTTTTTTTGTTAATTGGCCTTGGTACATTTATTTACAGATCTTTCATTAACAGCTATTAGAAGTGTATTTTATCACAACCACAAAGGATTGGAATTATTTCTATAACACCAAAAAGTAACAAGCCAGGGGAATTCCTAAAATAATAGCGTCATATTTCTCTTTTAAATATTTCTTACAAATCAAAAGGGTTTTATAACTGGAAGATTCATAGAAGAAAATAGACGGTTTTTATACGATATTAATCACATAACAAATACACAGAATATACATGGGCTAGTATTATTATTGGATTTTGTAAAGGCATTTGATTGTGTCATGGAACTTTATGTTTAAGGTTTTAAGAATTTACAACTTCAGTCCATATATTATGAAATTAGTTCAAATTATTCTGCAAGATGCCATACTTTGTGCAGGGCGACCCATCGTCTTCATACATTATATATATATATATATATATATATATATATATATATATATATATATATATATATATATATATATATATATATATATATATATATATATATATATAAATATATATATATATATATATATATATATATATATATATATATATATATATATATATATATATATCAAAGAACTTTGTAATGGCTATAATTTTAATCCCCCTTTAACACAATTTATTGGATTAAAACCATGCGTTTTGAAACAATTTAATATACAGCATATTGAGATTGATTCGATGTGCCAAAATTTACCATTTTATCCTAAATACTTAGAACTAATTTAAAAAGATAAAAAAAAAATACAAGTATATACAGAACCTTTCTAAATGATATAAACGTAAACAGCATAAGTAAAACATGGGAGAGAATCATTAACACACATTATGATAGAAAATGGTGGAAAGCTCATAATAATTTAATTTTTAAAGTCACCAGTGACAGTTCCCTGCAGTGGTCACAATACAGAATTTTGCATAATATAATAGAACAAATCCACTACTATTGAAAAACTAAACTCTAACGATAAATGTAAATTTTGTAGCAGCGAAAAATAAACAATACCACATTTATTTTTTTACTACAGACATATATCTTGTTTGAAATCGCCTCCCCTTATTTTAATATACTAAACCTTATGATAATGCTTGCAAAACATTTTTAGACAGAAAGAAAAATCCCTTTACAGATTTTTTTTTTAAAATTCGATTGTTTTATACAGAAAAATGTTTAACTGTAGAAAATTAGAACAGAGATGAGGAAATTGCATTCATCTTCAATGAATCAAAACAATATAAAAATTATAAAGATAAGCATTCTTGATGAATTAGAAATAATACATCAGAGCTAGAATCTTATTCTGTTTATATTATCATTACAAATGTATACAACATAATATAATAGCACTGCTTAATAGCCATGCCAAACTTCAAAACTCAAAAATGTACGGAGGTCAGCAGTTTCTTACTTTTAGTATGTAAGTGGGTATGAATGTGTTTGTTGTGTATTTATGTTGTGATAGCTCATTTTATAAATATTGATGAATCTGTAATTACTTGTGAATGTAACACTTAAAAAATTATAAAAAATAAATAAATAAAACAAAAGATTAAAATAAAAATAATAATGGTAATAACTGTAATAACTATTTTTTTTATTATTATTATTATTATTTTTATTTTTATTATTATTGTTGTTGTTGTTGTTGTTGTCTTTTTAACTATTTTTAATTATGTTTATGTCGGTAGTAGTGATTTTGTAGTGATGATGATGATGATGATGATGATGGTGATATTTGTGTTGTTGCTTCTGCTGCTGTAGATATATCTGCTTCTGCTGTTGTAATAAAATATTTTTCCATTTTAATTGATAAATATAATGAACTTTAAAATAAGTTCAATTTTCTATATTTATTTTATCTTAAAATATTACATCATCATTTATAAACAGCTTTTGTAGGTTGATGCATAACATTAGGTGCATGAAATGATGTCATGAGTGGAGCACTATTCATCATCTGTGCAAAACCAGTTACTGGTCCGCGTATACCACCTACTGTAGATGCACCTTGTCCTAAAGGCGAGACTCTTGGAACTGTGAGACCTTGTAACGAGGCAGACGGTGAAATAATACCCCTCATTCCTGGATTTAAGGGAGACAGTCCCACATTGCCACCAAATCGTCCTCCTCTTCTATAGAGACCAAGCCAAGGACCTAAATTAATGCCAAGTGGATCCCCTCCTAAGATTAAATCGCATGGTCGTTGGTCATTCCTGAAATTCATTGAAAAAAGTAAAATGTTCTGTTAATGAAATTGGATTTTTTTAGTTTTCAGTCTGAAAAATTGAATGACTAAGATATTTTCACTTACCCTGGACCAGGACGGAAGAGCAAAAGGGGCTGGAATCTGTTTATTTCAGCTTGATTCATCGTTGAACAAAATATTTTTGCCAGCGTTGTTCGTTTTATCTGGTTAACTTGATCTAGAAAAAGTTTGAAAATGTCCATATATAAAGATCGAATATATATATATATATATATATATATATATATATATATATATATATATATATATATATATATATATATATATATATATATATATATATATATAATAACTCTAAATTGTCATTTCAATGGAAAGCAAGTATTCATAACATCATTGGTCTTTGCCTATTGCTTAGAAGGTGTAGACAATTTCAATTAATTTTAAAACAAAGTATATAGGCTGTAACGTTTTTCGTCCTTTTATAGATATGGTAGTTCCTCTACACTTGCTTCTGTTGGACTCTCATTTATACAACTCTATACAACTTACAGATCTAAATTATCGTCGTCTAAAACGATTTTTTAACACAGAATAAACGGTAGTCGAATTACACTAAGTAAAACGAAGATGGACCAATGAATATTCGAAACTTCAAGTTCATCAGAATACGAAAAATTGAATACAATAACGGTCTCAACATGAAGAACAATTTCGAATCCCATACGGGATGGGAGCAGGTGTACGGAAGGAGTCAGTGTTTAATGTTAGTATGCCACAACCGTCCCCAAGTGTTTCTTTAGGTGTTATATTGTCAAGAAATTCACACTTTCAGACACTCTTGAATTGACCATTTGCATTTTTAAAAAAAAATACTGTCCAGTCTTGTACAGAGGTAGCTGAATTAGACTATTAGCACTGGTGGATACCTGTGACTGAGTGGTAAGAACATCACGTTTTACACCATGACGTACCTCACCTATATATTCAGCTGAGGTTCGAGTCCCGTTGGAACCTAAGCTGATGAATTGTAAGAAAGTTTGCCAGTTTACTTGCGGACGGTCAGTGGACTCTTTCTGATTACAGTGTGACCATGTTCTATCCTGCACCGTTAAAGACTGGTCGTCACCATATAAGTGACATTTTGTTTCTGTGTGGTCACAAAGACCGTTTTCGGCTGTCCCAAATAGTACCATTTGTGTACAAATCAACCTCTTGTGTCCTCCCTAAGGAGGTCGTTATACAAGTTTCACTGTAAATCAATTACCTGAAACAAATTACCACAGTTACTTACTGTATGTGAATCCTGTCACGGGAAAGTTGTTTTCGTACCAGAAACGATCCCCGTACTTGTAAAGGCTGAACTGATAAGCTATAAGACAAGAAAATGTTGGTCCAAGGACACTTCCAGGTAATTTCACTTCCGACAATCCTCCAGCGAAGAGATCAATATCATCCGGGTGACTAGCAAAAACAAAACACAACTCATATCAGCAAATATATTGTATACAATTTGAGTACTACTTTTAGAAATGTTGCACTTTTTCCCACCTTCCTTCTGTATAGCAATGATACTAGTAACCAAATCAAATTACTATTGATTGATAAATACTGTGAAACATTTTAGAATTTAAATTGAATTATCAGTGCCAAATATTACATTAGTAAAAGATTATCAGCTGGTACCGAAATAAGAGGTACTAGGTTTATTTATACCCTCGGGGACTCAAACGGTCCACCAGCAGTGGCAACCACCTAGTGGTTATAAATATTTTAAACATAATACTTAAGTTATAATGCTCAAGACGATCGTTTCTGTCAATTAGACTTCATCAGTCGGTATTTGGTTTATGAAATGTGTCCGACCACAATCAAATATGAATTTGGCACCATCAACTGCAAAGAATTACATTACCCAATAAAAATCAAATTTGGTTGACTGATTTCAACGAGACTGTTAACGATTTAGAAAAATATAGAACAAACTGCGATTGGACAGAGTGTTGGCATTGCAAACGACAGATACATTGTTAAATTTTTTGTCCGTTTCATTCTTAGAAACTGTTCCGTCGCCGAAATATTAACTGTAAATATTTTATTACTTGTTTGTTTTTTTATGAAAATAGACCTTGAAAGAAGTCTCAGAAGGCTTGGCACGCCAAAAGACCCGATGATATGGTACACGCACATAAAACAGAAATATAACAAGCCAAGTTTAACGTAACGGGTTCTCTGCTCCAACAATAAAAACTGGCCGCCGACATATAACTGATAAATTGTTGAGTGTGGCGTAAAACATAAATACTCAAAAACATAAGCATATCACTGAAAGAGAAAGTTAGCAGCACTCGTCAAACCTCTATATATCTAATATGATATTAAATTGAGATATGTACGTGAAGACAGATTCAAGTCTAGCAGCTGTCTGTGCATCATGATCCGAAAGCCCTAAATGGCCTGTTCCAAAATGGATAGCTCTTGGTCTTCCACACCATTGTCGGAATGCGTTGTATCCAGGAAGTCCATGATCTCGTCCACGTTGGATATTGAGCGCTGCCAAGTCGAAGGCATCTGTACTTACACCATCGCTAGGCGCGGGCCCTTTGAATAAATTATTTCTTAAACCGTTTTCTAAGAATGCGTCAGATCGAGCTTTGCCATCAGTGGACATCCAGCGTGCGAAACGTTCACATCCGACAGTGGGATTGTGGATGAGAAGCGGACGGTCGAAGTGATCTTCCACTAGGTGGGTATTGCCTGGAATTTGTCTCAATATATTTCGCACCAAAGAATGTCCAAAGCGATAAGCCGCAGTCCCAAAATTGTTGGATGTACTAGGATTCACATCTGGCCTGTATATAGTGTTGTGTCCAAGTGTTGTAGATTTTAATCCAAACTTAGTCATGAAACTACCATGTAAAACTAGTGGTAGAAATTCATTGTAGGTAATATGCTGCAACTCGCCAATTACAATACGCTTTGTCTCTTGAAATAAAACTTCGTCATCGTTAGATATTCCCATTAGTTGTAAACGTTCAGCAATTCTGTTATGTCGTCGCTTAAATGCAGTATGCATTACAGTTAATGTAAGCGTTTCTGTGCTTCTGTGATCCCCTGAAATTATAAAATGAGACCGTATATCATGTTACTCGGACAGTAAAGAAAAAGCAAACATTTTAGAACCTTGTGAATATATGTGCATGAAAACGTGTGTATATGGATACAGATAATTCCATTATTCTACTACTAATTCCATTACTCTATTACTTGGTCACGATTAAGGTCTTCTGAAAAGTATCAATGTGTATTCTTTAAGCGACAACCATAAAACATTTGGTCCACATACAACATTTGGTATTACAAGGGCGTAGGACAAAGGGGGAGCAGCGGGGGTAGTGATGAGGTATGGATTGCATAAACAGTTTTAATTGAAGTTTAAAATTTAATTTTGAAAGTAAACAAGTTTAATTAATGTCACCAGTCTCAAACCTTACCCCTTTTAAACCACCTTTTGATTTGCTTCCTACACCGCTACAAAAAAAAAGTTACGCCCCCTCTTTGAAAATTCCTGGTTCCGCCCCTGTAATCCATTCTCATTATTTTGAACGGCTGTGCCCCCCCTTCTCTGGACCCAGCTACGCCACTGTATTGTATTGTTGTTTAACGTCCAACAAAAGAATCTTTCACTCACACCAAATGCCGGTGAAAGGCTTCAGATTTTGCCCTATGCTCGTCACTTATGGCCATTGAACAGTGAGGGTTCTTTAACGAGCCGACACCTACTGTGACACGGAATCCGCCATATATACACTTAACCGACCTCACTTTGTAACCAATGTACAAACAAGTAACAACAGAATGGAATTGTGTAACATGCAATATATTTGCGTTATTTTGCACCAATATATTGAGTTGCATGCATTTCACATAGAGTCCAGTGTTAAACTAAGTTCCCCATAGTGGCCTCATTTTATCAGCTTATGGGCATAAGAGTAAAATCACTATGCAAGTACATGGAAATCAAAATATATTTAAAATTTTTGGCGTCTATTGGTTCCGAAGTAATAGAGAGGATGGTTTCTGAATGGAAGCTTCATATTTCAAGCAATAGGCATATTACATGGGTGCCATAATGCGAGCACATTACATATAACATCATATTATATGTATGTTTGACTTCAGTTTGTTACGTTTTTAATACTACTTATTAAAGTATGTTGCTATTAAAGGCCCATGACCGGCTAATATTGAACTACATGAAATAATGTAAAATGTTCCCCGATTTACACATTATGCAATTTAAAGACAAACTGATAAAAACTAGCGCAATTAGTCAGAAAATGATAACAACAACGTGATACAAACACCCCTAATTAGCGATCGCACGTGTAGCGTTCACTGCTGTTACATCGATACGGAAAGCATGTCAAACATGAATATACGTCAAATCATGGTAAGTATTTCATAGAATAAAAATGTTGTATTTATATACATATACTTTTATCATTTACAAGTTAAACAGATAAAAACAAAATAATGTATTGGTATTCTCCGACCAGCCTGAGACTCTACTATTGAACAGAAATGTTGTATAAATAGCCTTGGCAGATTGAGGTAGCTTAAGGGAAATTCAAAGAAGGGTGGCATATTTTTAACTTGTTTTCAGCTTCATTTTCTTCCTTAAAGCATTTCAACTCTCTATTTCTGTCCCTAAACGTACAGCACAATTTCTTTATCGATGCTATCTCTCTTCATTTTCTGTTTGTGTGTGTGTGTGTGTGTGTGTGTGTGTGTGTGTGTGTGTGTGTGTGTGTGTGTGTGTGTGTGTGTGTGTTTTTGTTTGTTTGCTACCTGTATGGCAACGTGTTTACGTCTTTGTGGAATCTTAGTAAACTCGGACCCATCTCAATTCGTGCCCATCTCAACTCGTATCCTCTTTGGCTAAGTCATGCCTACCCTTGACTGACTCGTAACCAAAAACAATTGGAAGAGTCGTACCCATCGTTTTAACGATTTGTACACAATAACGTATAAATCATGGTTACTTATTTCTCAAGCACATAGAAAAACTACCCGGTTGATTGATGTTGGAATCCTTTCTTGTAACGACTACAAGTGCCATCACTTCCTTGTAGGCTGCTTTTCACATCTTGCATCTAGCACTGCATGGTGGCTAGATTCTAGGTCATATATATAAGATAAAATGTTAAACAGGAAGTTCTCTGAAGTTGCATACTATTATGACAAACTGTAACAGAAAGAATCAACTCCGAAAAGGTCTATTGACCCATATCAGCAGGAAAAATTACCCGTTTTCCTGATATCGCTTCTACAGATATAGAAAAGGCAAAGTAATATTTTCTACCACAGAAAAATAACCCAAATATATTTTCACAATAGAAAAAAAAAATATTCAACAGTTAATTAAGTTACACGTGTTTTAGTTAGCTATACATGGTAATTGTGTGCTGTTTGCATGCAGTGCAATTTCGTTTAAAAATTACGACGTTTTCGATGGTAAAAGAAGTTTACAACGCGCAATGACGATCCTACTAATAGTATGTTCCTTTAAAGGTTCCTCCACTGAAACAACTACTAATTAACACGACAATTATTTCTCCTGTCATATAAACAACTGAAAAATCTGACAAAGTGATTCCTAAACTTGCCATGTAAACTGTAAACAAACAGTATAGATATCCCTATCGTCATAGAACCACAGTCCGGATTCGCTATGCTCTTTCCTACCCGTATTTCATGTGCCAGAAATCACTCGTGCATATTTTTTATTATTCATGAAGCCTCAACCAATGCGAGTAAACGGTGCTTGTGCATTTGTCAGCTAATCAGATCGAGGTTATTAAACAATTTCAGAATTGTATTAAATCAACGGACTTGGCGATAACTCCGTTGCCGATCACAACTACTGTGATTGGATAAATTAAACACACTTACTCCTTAATTAATATTCATTAGCTACGAGTGATTTCGGGCACATGAAATCACGGGTAGGCAAGTGCATAGCGTGGTTTTATATGACGGCGATTCTTTCTTTCTTGTTATCCCACGAGTATCCAGTGGGGAATATTAAGGGGCTTTTTGCATAAAAAATTTCATAAACAAAAATTGAGTAGAAGCATTCGCATAGATAATCAAAAGGTTAATTTGCCTATCACGTTTTGTGAAGTGGACAATACTTCTGTCAGCGAAGTATTTCTGAAGCCAATTCTTTCCACAGATAGATATATGTCATTTCAATACCAAACGGCATTATGGTAATTACCTTGTTGGTAAATACATGTATACCTTCATAAATAAATCTACAATCAAACAGGCGATGGGCACGAATGAGTTAATCGATGGGCACGAGTCAGCTAAAACATGGGTACGAGTCAACCAATTCACTTAGGTACGAGTTGTGATGGATACGAGATGACAATAACCTATATGTTGAACTTGTTCATCTAAGGTTTCCTTGAATATTACGCAACTCCGTTTGTATTTATTGTCGTTACGAGTAAAATTAATTTTTTTAATTTTCAATTTCAGATTACTAGAATACAGAGAATCACTCAGAAGCGTAAGTAATGGGAAGATAATAACTTAATATATATGTATAAACATTTTGCAAAGCATATTGTATTTAAAACAAAATTAACAACCTTACTGAGTGTAAATCGCCGGTCATAGGCCTTCAATGTTCGGCATACGATGTATTGTTTTTAAAGGGTTAAAAAAGCACTTGTATCTTTTAACTCTGGAATTTAGTGTTTTATTTATATTACCTGCATCAAAACAGTGAGGACTGCCGGGTTCCAAAACACACGATTCAGGATCTCCTTCTGGTAACAATCCAGGAAATGTAGGGTGAGCCGTACTCACCCTCAAACGTCCTAAAATAGAAATCATACAATATGAGACATGTACTATATAGACGTAATACAAAAATATAAATCTGGCAAAATGAGCATTTTATCGACGAAACCATTTCAAGTATTATAGAGCTATCTGTACTAAACCGTAGAAATGCAGTAGATTAAAAAAACACAAAAAGTCCAACAGAAAACGTTATGTATTAGAAGCAGTATTACGGAATATAGAAAAAAATGTCAAATTGCTGAAAACATTCCATAGAATGCATTAAATTCCTATTATTTCCGAAGCATATCAGACGTCACATTAAAACAATTGGAGATAGATAGATTGATAGATTGATTGATTGATTGATCGATTGATCGATCGATCGGTCGATAGATAGATAGATAGATAGATAGATAGACAGACTAACCTCCAACTCCAGTTCTTAGGGTATTTTCCTTTTCTTTGTTCCACCCATAAATCATAGTACCATCAATAAATGATGTTCTTTGATTCTGTTGTTGTCTTGGTGCTAAAATATGAAAATTGTTATATTGTTTTATTTTTGTTATGGTTTTTCCATGATTGAAATTTGAGAATCTCTCTTTCTGTCTCTGTGTCTCTGTGTGTCTGTCTGTCTGTCTGTCTCTCTTTCTGTCTGTCTCTCTCTCTCTCTCTCTCTCTCTCTCTCTCTCTCTCTCTCTCTCTCTCTCTCTCCATTATTTCACTCATTTTATATTCCATTTTTAAATATTGGCATCATAAGTGTAGTCTCTATTAATTTGTTCATTCTATATCTTGTTTATTTTTTCATTCATTTGCATCCTACTAAGACATTCAATTACGTCCTGTATTTCTTAAAACAATACAAAAGTCGGTTTGATAAACTGACATTTGAAAACAATATACATATAATTTGTTTTGTAGAATCCAATAATTTTACTATGACTTTACTAAATCCATAAAACAGAGTCATCATGTTTGAAATATAAAAAAAACAGTTTGGCTTACCCAGCTGACAATTAAAGTCCGGAATAATGTCTGAACGTACAAAATGCATACACGTTCGAGGACTGAATCGTGGATCAAATCGTGAAACTGGTATGCTAAAACACTCAGGCCTGGTAGTATAGAAATGAGAACTAAACAATCATATGGTTATTTATACTGATGACAAGCTGTAGGGTGCTAACCCATCACCCCTATATATCTGAATTGAATGTACCTTTCTTTAGTTTCGACCAGTCTATTATTGTTAAATGGTTTGAAAGGGTCAACCAACGTTTTACTTGTAACTGTTAAATTGTTTACATGGATTGTATGGTTGTTCATGAGAGCAAATATAACGTTTATTAAAGGAGCCACGGTTAAAATGTTTCAGTAATTCTCAGCGGCAGTGGTAAAACTTTGCGTATAGATTTGTTTTGTCTTGACTCTCCTCCTGATCCACAGTACGAGTGGCCATTGTATGAGAGTTCCCTACCCATGCTCCTGTTTTGGTATGTTGTCTTGTAGATATAAGTATTTGCTAACACATTTGATATTTTATTACTCGGGATGCCGCAAATAATTGTGAAAAAAGCAAAACATTTTGAACCAGTAAACCATTGTGAGTTGTGACGTCAATATATAAATATATATATATTATATATATATATATATATATATATATATATATATATATATATATATATATATATATATATATATATATATATATATATATATATATATACATACATATTTGTCAAGAACCTATTCAGTTCTATATAATACGTATCAGGCAAAACAATTGGCTACACATAGATGGTCGGAGAACAGTTCTTAGAGTACTAATATTGAAGCAGAAAACTTGAAATTA
This sequence comes from Atrina japonica, assembly GCA_030159075.1. Classification (NCBI taxonomy): domain Eukaryota; kingdom Metazoa; phylum Mollusca; class Bivalvia; order Pterioida; family Pinnidae; genus Atrina; species Atrina japonica. The sequence continues at coordinate 1,367,795 of BROG01000061.1, read as the reverse complement.
TGAAATCATTGTAACAGTATCCATGATGTTAATTACAGAAATAATTGCTTAATTTCAAGACACACTCAGATGTTAGATGAGTCATATGTTACCGACCTGTTTGGTTGTTGGCAACAATATTCAACGTTCTCTCCCATTGGACCTAAAATATATAAAAATGGAATAAAATTATTGCCCGACTTGATTGATGGACAACAGTAATTCAATTTAGTGTATCAAAAGTTACTTCTGCATTCTTTCTAGAATACATGTAACATTTCAGAATCTAGAATATATTTCTGAGCTATAAAATATATTTCAAATATTGTATTTCTGCACCACCCACTCCATAATTAGTATGCTTTTGACTTTGCTATCATACTACAGTAAGAAAGATCTTTAAAATCTATAAAGAGGTATATATATCTTAAAGAGGTGTATCTATCTTAAAGGAGCAATAGATGCATTTTAATAAAATCTATTTACTTTTTTGTGGACTGACGTCGGGTATGACCGGTCGACAGGGGATGCTTACTCTTACATGGCGCCTGATCCCACCTTTTGATTTCCAGATGTCCATGTTTGTCCATTTTTTACCAGAATTTTACCTATATCCTGGACATCCTAGATATTTATACTTTGGTATCTGATATTTTTATATTGATATACAATAACAAAAAAGAGATATACACAGGTATAAAAATTGTTAAATTCTTTATATATTATGTGAAAATGATACCTACTTTGGCAAATATTAACTCGCAATTGATTAATTCAACCATACTATTCGTATATGAATACTGTGTTAACAAAATATATAGGAATATAAGATTTTCTATGCCTGTGTATAGCTTTTATTTGTTATTGTACATCAAGTACAAGTAGTAAAAAGCAGAGAAAAAAATTATGGTGAACACAACTAATGCCCCTTTAAAATCTATAAAATGTATATGTATCTTAACAGTAATTACAAAGAATAAACTGAATGATATAATCACGGTTACCTTTCATTGTGGGAACGCTAATAACATCATGATCAATGAACTGGCCAAAATGAGTTAGAAACGGTGTAATATCTTGACTAACATACTCTATGAATCCGTTGTCGTGTATAGCATTGCTGACATCTCTAGCACTAGGCAAAAACCCACCTCGGACGCTCAAAACCCTGGGAGCATCAAGGCCTGGTAAAATAGAAATGAACTTTGATTTTTATTTACTATATACATGCAATAACAATGTGTATAAATGCATTTACTCAATTTATCACTATTATCAATTAATAATTTTAGAATCACTATTATTATTATTATTATTATTACTATTATTATTATTATTATTTTCATTATCATTGATATTATTATTATCATCCTTTTCATAACTGTCAATTTCGTTCCCTATAACTCTGTCAAATTACTTAGTTGTAACTTCTGCAGTTGCCGATTCCATTGCATTGAAGCTATCTATATCACGTGGCCTTCTAAGATATTGATAAATCGTTTATAATTCATAATTAACGATAAGTGATTTTACTGCAAAAAGTCGATAATACAGACCATCCTGGTATACCGGAGGTAAATATCTTTGCAATGGTATGAAAGAAGCTCCCCATAATACGTTATATACCAAATTGTTACACGTTCCGTCTGTATTACGGTATGGTTGAAACGGATTACACATAGGAATGTTGAAACAAAGTGGCGCAAACTGTCGTTGGAATGACTCTCTGATCTCCGGAGTACTCATTGAGGCTGCGAAACTACCAGTGCTGAAAGTCAATAATGAAGTTCCACTTAATATGAGATATTTCACCTTATTTTTATTTGTTGTTCCCATCCCACAACTGTGGGGCCTTCGTGGCCGAGTGGTTAGAGCATTGCGCTTTTAAACACAAGGCCTCTCACCTCTGGTTCGAATCCCGCTATTGTCGTTTCTAATTATGAGGGAAATTTTGTCAGTTTACTTGCGGAAGGTCGGTGGTCTTTACCCGGGTAACCGGGGTTTCTCCCCCACCAATAAAAGCTGGATGCCATCATATGACTGAAAGATTGTTGAGTATGGCGTAAAACAAAAAAATCAAATCGAATCCAATCCCATTACACAATTGTTCTTCATATTGAGATTATTTATATAGCTAATCTATCGTATTCTAATGGAGTTTGAGTTTCGGTTATCCATTTCAGTTTACTTAGTATCATCATTTTACAAGTGTTAATGCCTCATTCTATACTGTTTTATCTAGTTGTCGGTGTTTTTCCTGATGAAGGAGAATTTCTACTATAATTTTCGTAGGAAAACAACACACTCAGGATGGTCTTCCAAAAAGTGTCTGAAAATTATGTTTTCAAAATCAGTCAAGGTTTCATCAGGGCTCGAACGTATACTGATAAAAAGTTGAAAGATGTCGTTATTTGAGGCCCCGTATTCTAACCTTTCGCCTATAAACGTGCATGACCTTTTGCGTTTAAAAAGACAAAATAGACAATTTTGAATTATCTTTTCAGTGATTGTACAAGTATGTCTCTTATACCTACCTATATGCACCGATAATTAATTAAGTACACGTGATAATGTATAAAATGTATTTGTTATTGCAGTCAAATTTGCATTAAAGGCCACTTCTGTATACAGAACACCTGCCTATAAAGGTAATTAAACATAACGTTTAAAACTTTTTTACAATGAATAAACCTTTTTAAAAAAAGGAAACCTGTCTATAACGGTTCTTTTTGCATTTTACCTCATGTGGCCTTTATAGACAACTTTGACTGTATTTTTCTTTTCATATTTTCGAAATGAAACAGTGACAACAATTATGAATGAATACTACCTGTTATTGATTATCCTGGTGGCCGTTATAGCGATTCGCCCCCGGGTACTGAGCTCTTCGTTGACTGGTGGGTCATTTCTCTGCGTAAAAAGCGAATGGTACCATATTGCTGAACCTCTCGTCCCACCTTGTGTAGGTCCACCGACTAATCAAACGAAGCAACGAAATATATTTTAGTTTCATACAAACCGTCTACAGATTTTAGGTCACATATAGTCGTTTAGTCAAATCATTTATTTATGTTATGCTTAAGTAAAACTTTGTTGAGATGAGCAGGCCTTCATGGACTTAATAAAAAAAAACAATCTATCTGTCTTTTCATCGATCACTTTATCTATAGATATCAAAGTATAAATCTTCAGGAGGTTCAGAAGACATTGGTAAACATCTGGTAAACATTGAACAACCACAGACTTCTGAAAATTCAGAAATGGGATCAAGTACCAAGACGAGAAGTAAGTGTCATTGTAGACCAGTCACTCCAGAGTCCAGAGTCAAGTTCAAATGAAATAAGTAAGGAATGAATCTTCGTCATAATTGGTGAAGGGAATTCAACACCTACCATCGAAGAATTAAGAATATACTATAAGAAACAAAACGGATAAAAATAGATGATTTGGCTATGCATTTGGATTTATTATTTGGCCTTATATTATACCACTTTCCCTTTAGAAAACCTTTTTCTTTAAAATTGGAGCTGTTTCTCTTAGACGGATCATTTGACCTTGGATTATGCCACTTTTTCTTTAGAAAACCTTTTTAATGGGAGCTCAACTAATGAAGTCTAATTGACAGAAACGATCATCTTGTGCATTATAACTTTGGTATTATGTCTATAATATACATGATACGATACAGTATTTTTCACTTGTGTTTCACTTTCGTGCTTTTCATTGCATGATAAAGTATAAACTTCACACGTCCCTATCTGATGAACATTGAACAACCACAGACCTATGAACATCCAGAGATGGAATCAGGTATCCTAGAGGAGTAAGTATCCCCTGTAATCCAGAGCCAAATTTACAAACAAATTCAAATGAAATAGATAAAAATAAATCTCGTCATACTCCGTGAAGTGAATTCAACAACGCTAACGTACAGAGATAATATAAACTATAAGAAACAAAGGGAATCAAAATACATGATACGAAACTAAAGAACTGGTTTTTTTTTTTCTCGACTTTCATACAATTATAATTGTATTTTCATTGGACGCAAATGTCAAGAAAACATAGTCTCAAAGTAAAATGTATCATTTCAGATTTTCAAAACAGATACGTGTTCAATGACGTTGCAGAGTTGCATGCACATAAATTTGTTATCACTGGTTAGAAAATTTCAATCGCAAAGCAATATCATGAAAGCTGATTTTTTATCGTGAACTCGTGGTTAATGCATTGTGCACTCCATGTGTTAATGGAATAGCCATTACAATTGTTTCAGTTTCTATTGTTTACTACACGTCAAGGAAAATTTTAGAAAAACCAAGATAAAAAGTTAGAATAGCCGAGAAAATGATGTGCAGTTTGAGCTGCCATTTTGAAAGAAAGAAATGGAAATTGTGCCATATACCTCTTAAGGCTGCAAATCTTGCTGTTGATGCTGCCGCAGGTGCTCGTTCTGTTGCTACTGAAGCTGAAGCCAATTGTATTGCATTGCTGACCAAGCTATCAACTGCACTCTGTGATGAAACATACTGTAAACAACAGACTGCCACCAACGTAATCGGTAAGACAACCTCCATTTAAGAGGATCACTTCTTCCTGTCTCCCTGACAATACAAAATGATATGACTTCAGGCATTGCCTAAAGGAAAGCGTTAAACATTATGAAGTCCCCCTCTCAGAGATATTAGATAGTATTCTAGATCACGGCCACAGACAGTGACTCCGTTTCACCAATAATGCTTTTCACCAAACTTGACCTCATCACCAAACTTGAACTTTTTACTGAATATGACCCGTTCATCGAACTAGAAAGGTTTCCATGGAACATTTGAACGGGTGTGGCATGCCAGCAGAGGACGCTGACTCCTTCCGGACACCTGGTCTTATCCCGTTTTGGATTTGTAATTGTTTTCATGTTGAGACCATTTGCACATCTTATTCGTCGTGTTATAATGGACTTGAGTTTTGATTATTGATCAGTACTTCTTCAATTTTACTTAAAGATACTATCTCGAGTGTTAGTAAGTTCATCGTGTATACTTGTACTAAGCGTAGATTCATCACAGAACAATCTTACATCTCGGAGTTGGTTTGGGGTACTCGGTTCGATGGAGGAGATGCATGATCGGGATCAGGCTGTAATGTTTGTTGTCCATCACTTATGAACAATAAGCGTAAACCATCATCGCCGATGCATGTACATTTTATATGCGTAATTTATGCACGTTTTCAATTTACGGTCAACCGTCAATCTAAATATGCAAGAGCTGTTGTCCTTTACAGCGATATGAGCTGTCGCCTATTTTATGTAATATTTTATCTCTTATATATCACAAAGACACCACCTGGTGGATAGAATAACAAATACACGACTATAATTGCAACAATTTGCCAAACGTAATAGTTACCATCGTTTGTTTACAGTCCGTCATTACTCTCTCCATTGTAAATTAACTTTCGGTACATTTTACCGAAGGTTAACGAGGGCCAAAGAAGCACGTGCGATTTGCAGTAAATATACATTCTATTCCTATTACTCTTTACATTAATTTTCGTACATAATCATTTCATACCCGAATCAGGCAAAGTTGGTCTTCTCCATTGTTTCAAAACATTAGTTTATGGCATTATCCACGTGTCGGTTATATTGGGTGATATCTGCCCATTTTTTAAGTTATATTGTTTTATTTTGGCAATATTTGCTTTTATTCATATAAAGACAGCAATCGCTCGAAGATCACGTGATCATAGCTTACCTCCACTGGACTGCAACGTGGATACGCAGGATTCTAAATTGCATTAGGCGTTTAAAATAAAGTTGAAAAGCTCATATTTCACTGACCATTTCCAATAAAAATCATATCCTGTATTTTGAACGTAAATATAAAATACATAAGATATAGGCCGAAAGTTGTCAAGGACAGAGAGAGTTGGGCCGGGATTACTTATAGACCGAGCTTGTAATGGACCGAGATATTCCCGACCCAATTACGAAGCGCATTTGATTTGGCGATAGAGTTTATCTGAAAGGTCATTGCATACGGAAATACAACCGGATTTTGTACGGTACGGGAAAGCTTAAATTCTGATCAAATTTTTTTCTACAAATAATTTCGAAAAGGATATCTTTATTGTTTGCAATTAGTCTGTTTCACTAAATGAAATGTTGAGTTGCTTTTTCGTTGGCGGTTGTTGATACGTCTGTACCAATTGTGACGAGGATTCGTCCCTCACGTATATTATTTGGATTTGACTGTGGACTCATGGCGGATGTGACCGGTCGATAGAGGATGCTTACTCCTCCATGGAACCTGATCCTGTGTTCTCGATTTTTACCAGATTTGTATCTGTATTCTAGACATCTTAAAAATTTACACTTTGGTATCTGAGATTTTTATATTACAACGTTTAACGTGTTAGATAATGTATTTGAACACACATTGTATCGTATTCATGTTTAATTGTCATGGGGAAAAAATCATCATTGTGACAGCTCATATGCCTTTAAGCAAAACAAACGAAACAATGCGTTAAAAATTGTCAGCAATTTTCATTCATTTTATATGTTCACCAAGTAAATGATATGATTTGATTTTAATTTGACTTGTGTATTATTCCACACTCCACAATTATCAGTTATATGGCGGAGACCATTTTTTATTACTGCAGAAGAGAGTCCGACTACAATATACCCAAGAAATAGACCACCGACCTTCTGCAAATAAACTGGCAAACTTTCTTGCAAAAATCAGTTTAAGTTCAACCCGGGCTCGAACCAGCTCTGACCAGATATAAGAGACTTCATGGATCAAAGCACAATGTTCCAACCTTGCGGCCACGGAAACCCTTTAAACGGTATGAAATCCTGCATCATGAGCTTTATATAATTTATCCAAATGAATCGGAACACATCAAATATATGGAGAAATATTAAGAGTTTTAGAAATGATGAAACACACCTGCAGTTGAGTTTAATTCAGTTACTTAAGCATGAAATATAAAAAGCGGATACCAAAGCATTAAGCAATCACTGAGTCAATCCTATCCGAATGACCCATGACTCTCACTTCGTTTGCCGAGCGTCGAATGAATAGTTACTATGTGTATATATATATATATATATATATATATATATATATATATATATATATATATATATATATATATATATATATATATATATATATATATATATATATATATATATATCGGTTCCCGAGAGCACTTGGTAAGAGATCTTGTCATTGTAAAAGTAAAAACACTGCTAACTTTAGTAACATTGTTTTGTCAACTAATGATTTATTTTCAATATGATATGAGAAGAAACAATAAAATATGAATTGCCATTATGATAGCTAGAGGCGATTCAGTTCGTAAATTTTAACATGAATTTTTTTTTCGCCGTGATATTTAAACTTCATTTATCTGCTTTCTCATAAATTAGATAAAAATTTAAGTTTATTTATGTTTGATATATTTTGAGACGTTTGTTAATTTTAAGTTATGCTAAATTTCAATTAGGTATACGTAACCATAAATTACAATTTTATAGATAATAACCAGTGACAGAGCCATATGTCTCATGAAGGAACATTTTGTGGTTTTGTTTTTATTATTTAAAGTCGACAATTTCACGTGCTGGGATAAAAAAAAATTGTATTTCATTATAAAGTCATAATTAAACAGGTTAATTAATTCAATTATCATAAACTAACACTGTACTGTTAAAGAATATTTCAATTTTGACGGAACATGACTTCATGAGAGAGATAGAGAAAGGGAGAGAGACAGACAGAGACAAATGGAGACAGAGGGCGAGATAGATCACAGAGAGGGGCCAGTCGGACAGAAAGAGTTAATTTGATATACGCCAGCAATATATGCTGTAAGACATACAACAAACACCTTATTATGTCAATATTTTAAACACAAAAGACATAAAAACCTAAATATTTAATGGAAACACATACTTATGCGATGTATTAGGGTCAATCACCAGTAATGTCGTGTTTGCCGTTTGTGTATATTTTATATATGATTATTTCATGTATTTCCTGTTTGTACTACACTGCAGTAACTACAGTGACTCCTATTTACTAATTCTCTTCATTTCCCCGTTCGTTTTACATGTGTCAAAGTATTGTCTAATCGTATTTCATTTGAAATGAATTTGTTCATGTTTGTCTTCCGTACAACTCTTTCTTACGTTTCATGCGTATCGGCTGGTTATAGAAGCATATAACTGTAGTGTACAACACACCCACATAATATCTCTAGATCTATAACCCATACGGACCCAAATATAATATAATATAATATGAAATATACTTACCCCTCCATAACACCTGATACCACCTCTGGTATTTTAGCGGTCCGTATTTATTGGTATTTATTGTAATTGTACTCATAATTTATCTGCTTGATGTCTGTACTTTTTTACACCGTAAAGTACAGCTTTGTACTATTTAATTTATTTTATTTTTTATCATTTTCATTTCTGTACACATTAGAGAATTTATCGACAGATATTTGGTTTCAGATTTGGCTTCTGGTTATAACATGATTTGAACCTAATTTCATTAAGTTTGAAGTTATACAGTAAATAACAGGTCTGCTATGTGTTCCTGCTTAAATTGGGTTTATTGTATATTTGTCCACTTTTACAGTATCTGAAACATAATATAATCTTTATTTAAGCTTTGTTTCAAAACTTAAAATATAATAAAACAAGAGTGTAACCGTTAGTGATAAATGAGAAACCTAATGCTAGTTTCAAACCAGTCTGGTGCAATAAATGGAAAGTATCTATACACCAGAACTAATTTGTACACGACAAATTCTCCTTTAGTCCTTAAAATAGTTCTCTACTCAGTTGTTTTTATTGTTGTTTAACGTCCCACTCAATAATTTTTAATTCATATGGAGACGTCACCAAATGCCGGTTAAGGGCTTCAAAGTTTGACATATGCTCAGCACTTACGGGCATTGTCACCTACTGTGACACGGGACCTTGGGTTTTAAACTTATTCCAGGTCATGAAAGGGTTCACAAGTCCCCCCCCCCGCCATGTTATATGGATTTTACTGCACAAGCTCAAACCGAAGTGTCTAAAATCTTACCTGAGCATTATGTATCGTTTTGCATGTGACATTGCCCATTATATATGGTTAAGGAAATTTCAATAAATTATATTGAAGGTGTATTTTGCAATAAATATTTAAATATGCAGCTATGTAGCCTAAACTTCACATGAACTTGTTCAATTATTGTTCATCCTATGAGTACATGTGATTAACTCAGCATCCATCTCATATATTCGTCAAAATCCAGGTCAATACTAGATTTTCTGGGATTTCCTCTACACATAACTAGTGAACTTAATTCTGACAGACGACGGAAAATAATCAACTTCATACGTTAATTAAAATAACAAAACATTCTCTGGAAGTGTTTTCCCCTCATTCCATTAAAACTACCGTAATTAAAAACAGCTCTCCAAATTTCAACTTTATTACGATAATAGTATACCTTTTTCTATCTCTTTAAAACACAGATATATTAAAGTCCACATAACCAGGTGAGGTGGAGTCTCGTTAACCCTTTTTTGACCTGGACAAGTTGAAATATAAAGTAATAATGCATATCGTCATTAAATTACACTGGTAAGAGTTATCTTTCCTATTTATCACAATTCCTACGAGTGTTCAGTGAGGAATTTTACCTTTTTTCCCGTGAAGTTCGTCATACCCAAAAAGTGAGTAGAATCATATGTATGATAATCAAAAGATTACTACGCCCTGCCAAGTTAAGTGAATTGGATAATAATACAAAAAATAGTGTCCGTAAGAAAAGTCTTAAACAACAAATACATGTAGTTAATATGGGCAAACACCGACCCCAGATACGATTCCAATAAATTATTTCAATTTTTCTTGTAAAATTGCCAATAACTAAGAGATTATAGAATGGAAGAAAAAAATAGCAGCAATAATAAAAGCTCAGTTATTGATGTAACAGTAATTAATAGTAAAGGCGGTAAGATGTTTAACAACACACTGGCGTTAATTAAAACTCGTGGCGTTATCAGTTATTCAAATTTATTATTATCATTATTATTATTATTATTATTATTATTATTATTATTATTATTATATGAATAAGTCATATGAAGCATCATTGTAAAAATGGAGATGTATGCGACAAGGTAAGTAAATGAAAAGAAATTTTACTCTGTGCCCATTTCTATCACGATTAATTCATTCGATTTGAAACATTTTTCACATAATGCTCATGTTTAAGCAAGGTTTTCCATATTTATTAAAAGATAAATTTAATGAAAATAATATTTTTACTTACCTGTCCTAATAGAATACAGGTAACCTGTTTGGAACTCGGATTAATTATGACCATTTGATTGAAATCACGTGACTTGCTTATCTTTATACAGGTAAAGTTTTTGCCTCTGTAAAAATTCCATTGTCATTGATCAAACTTTTAATGTAGACAATACACATGCATTCAATCAACTTTTTAAATAGTTATTATGACAGTTTCCAGGAAACTTAATAATTTCTGGGAAAACACGGTCACAAATATGGCACATATTGAATAGCATATCGTTATGTGTCACGTGACGATCACCAAAGTAGTTGAGTAGAATCATTTTCTTCATACTGGTCATTTACACGCTAATTTGAGTCTGAGAACAAAAGTGTATCAAATCAAGAATCAGATATCCATGAAAGAATGGAACATTAATTACGAATATCTGAATATCTTCCATCATATATTTCCATTTTCAAGTGAAATACATGTCGAATTAATTTGGCCCTTTTAAACCCAATTATCTTTTTATATTTAGATGTCGTGGGAAGTTATAAATGCAAAACGCTGTATATGCATATCTGTTTGTTCATCGACTCAATAACATTTGAATTGCGTAATGATTAAATTTTCAGCTAAAATATCTTTGTCACGTTAAAGACGAAAAATATCGTATTTTTAATTGTATTAAAATAAAGGTGAATATATTGACGGAAAAATTGGTTTCAATTTTGGTTTATCGTTTTTACGGAGTTTGAAACTAGTTTTGTCAGGTTTGAAGTTATGCAATAAATGACAGGTTTGCATTTTCAAAATGACTGACATATTAGAACTTGCTGTACACATTTGCGTAAACCAGGTTAAGTGTATATTTTGTTAAATTTTATGGTATCTTAAATTCTTGTATCCATGTTTTAGACTGTACGCACCACTGTATCCATCTCCAGATGTATTGTGGTCGGTTTACCGAAATGGTTTAAAACCATTACTTATAAATGATAAAACCGAAACTTGTTGCAAACGAGTTGGGTGCAATTAATGAAAGATTTATCAAACTATATATTAACCAGAACCAGTTCATAGGTGATAAACTCATGCCGAGACTTAATTTACTGTCTGTACGATTATGTCCATGTGTTGTAATTTTCACGATTTTATTTTTTTCTTGACACGATCGCTGTTGGTTTTTTTAATTCGTGAATCAGGAGTAATTCAAAATATAATTAGGTCAAGCAAAGGCAAACCGTGATATATATCGTGGTTATATTTTATCAATAACTTATTCACTGTTTCTGAAATTTACCGATTTATCAATACCGCGAATATAGCGAACACTAACACCGTTAGTTATTTTTCCCCTGTTCAATATTCTATTCTATGTAAAAGCTAGGCGGATCTCTTTGGCTTAATTCTTAAAGGGGCGTTGGTTTTACTTTTACTATAGGTCTACCAAGGTAAAATGGCACATCCTGGTTCAGTCAGAATCAAAACAATAGGTCTTCTTTCCAAAAATAGGTTGTACAGGTTGCATGGACTCCAGGCATTTCTGAATCGCTAATACTTTTGTGACGATAAGTAACTTGTCACCCCTGTTATGATTTGATTTAGACTCGTACTTGTACTTGATGTACAATAACAAATAAGATATATGTAGAGGCATAAAGAAATCTTATATTTCTATATATTTAGTGAAAATAAGGTCAGGTCCAGTGTGGTATTCATATACAAATAGTAAGGTTGAATTAATCAAATGAAACTGAAAAAGTGCCGAACCTGGATTTCTCAAGTAATTTTCACAAAATATATAATAAATTATAATCAACATATAATAAATTATAACTTTGGTAATAATGTTTATAATATATATATATATATATATATATATATATATATATATATATATATATATATATATATATATATAAGGATTCAAGAATTTTTATGTTTATTTATATCTTTTTTATTTTGGGGGTGTATTTTTTTTCCCTATTGAGTATCAATCTTAGTAGTGAAAATGGAAAATATTTAAAAAAAAAGACAAAACAAAACCAAAAAAAAGAAAACACCATCTGATGCCACTTTAATTTTGTTATGGCAGAGCCGCCACTTTCCACTCTAAACCTTTCATCATGTCAAAGCAAAAGGATCTTCTGTAATGTCCAAATTTTTATTGATTTATTTTTTTGTCTTTCAGAAATGTCTAATTCGTATAACAGATTTTGCGTCCCATCCACGCAAAAGAAATGCTGAATTGCAATTAAGTATATGGAATTCACTCTTTGTTCTGAGAATATTGTGTTGATTTCCGTTTTAATGAAATGTCAAATTATAGGGAAAAAATTCAGGTACGTGCTTGCAAAGAAAGGGAAAGTGTCAATAACACAGTACGCTAAAGCAATCACTTATCATTAGAAATACTAATGCATTGAAATCTACATAAATATACAGCACGTCAAAAGCATGCAGATTAATGATTACCTCTAATAACAAAGCATGAAAACAAATGATTGATTAACAAATTCAATGAATGCATCTATCATAAACATGACATTTTAACAAAAATTCCTCGACTGAATGTAAACGGTCCTTTTTAAGTTCAATGTACATCGTAAGAATTATAATGGAGTTTGTCCTGCTTGACCTCACCTTGATTATAAAAAAAAAACAATGAACATTTTTGTATGTGTTAAACCTTAACGTTACATGTAAAATACCTACAATGAGTCAAAAATATATCTTGTCAAAATGTCGCAACTAGATCTACCTTGTGTGTACAAGGCGTGCGTTCTCTCTATCTAAACTGCTTGCTATTCAGTAGGAATTCCATATGTGCAAAGTGAAAAAAGAGGAAGAAGAACCAATGGATAATCGAATCTCAAAGTCCATTAGAACACGACAAATCAGATATACAAATGATTTACACGTGAAGAACAATTGCGAATCCAAAACGGGATAGGACCATGCCTTCCATGTAACATGCAAGACCCATCGCACATGCTACATGGAAACTTCTCGAGTTCGGTGAAAAGGTCAAGTTCGGTGAAAATGTCATCAGTAAGATGAGATCGAATTAGAAGAAACTGCGATTCTAATCAAACTTTAGCTTATAGTACAGGTAGAAACTATTCCTTTGACAACTCAACTTTTCAACTGACGTTTCGCGAATGATACTTTAAATCGAGGTCCCGTAACACAGTTGGCACAACAAAACAAATTCAGGCTACATGTGCCTGCGTCCATAGCATAGCTCGAAATAAGAACACTTCACCAATACCTGATGACGTCTCTACTTTACAGATCAGTTATCGGTGTGTTGTCGAACTGTATTGTATTTGTTGTATTGTTGTTTAATTTACCACTCAAAATCTTTATCTCATATATATGGATACGTCAACAAATGGTTTCAAGATTTTGGCCTATGTTCGGCACTTATGGCCATTGAGCAGTGAAGGTTCTTGAACGTGCTGACACCAATTGTGACACGGGATCTCGGTTTTTCACTGTCTCACCGGGAAAGACAGGAAAAGCATTATCGAAACAGACTGAACACAAATATGCTCGATGTTCTCATTTTATTAATAATTTATGAGACCAAGTATTAAGTTCATAGAGAAAGTTTCTGTCGTGCGCCAGGTGAACAATTTTCATATTCATCTTTGCATTAACCTTTGCATTAATTATTTTATGATATAAGTTTGGTTTTTACATACGACTTGGGTTGTCATTTGGAATATTAAAGGCCCATGAAGGTTTACGCTCAGCTAGGTTGTTAATTTTGTTTTAAATGATAATGTGTTTTTCAAAGTGCTTATAAAGATATCTTCCCATTAATAACGTTTCTAAGTGATTATCTGTTTTGTAGTAATTTGAGGTTGAAGATCAAAAAATGATTTTTACGCGTAACGACAATAAATACAACGGAGTTACGTTATATTCAAGGCAACCTCAAATGAATAAGTTCAACATATGGTTTATGGTCATCTCGTACTCATCACAACTCTTACTTCATCGAATTGGTTGACTCATAGCCATGTTTTAGCTGAGTCGTGGCCATCGATTTACTCACTCGTGCCCGTCGTCTGTTTTATTGTAGAATACGTTTAGATTTATTATTTGGCCTTGTCTGATACCATTTTCTCTTTAGAAAGTCTAATTGACAGAAACGATCGTCATGAGCATTATAGCTTTGGTATAACCATTATAATATTTGTCAAGGTATACATGTACTTACCAACTAAATGAGCCGGCCTGGCTCAGTCAGTAGCGCTCTCGACTCTTGATCCTGAGGTCGTGAGTTCGAGTCCAGCCGGCGGCAGGTTAGTTCCCTGTCCTAACTGGTCAATGACCGTAAGTGCCGAGCAAACGCCAAAATTTGAAGCCCTTCACCGGCATTTGGTGACGTCTCCATATGAGTGAAATATTCTTGAGTGGGACGTTAAACAACAATAAACAAACAAACAAACTAGATAATTACCACAATGCCGCTTGGTATTGAAATGACATACAACTATCTGTGGAAATGAAATGGCATCAGAATAATTTCGCTGATAGCGATATTGTCCGATTCACAAAGCGTGGCTGGGCGGATTAACCTTTTGATTATCTTGCGGATGATTCTGCTTAATATTCGGCCATGATAATCTTTATGGGATTTTTTTTATTCCGTACTGGATATTCGTAGGTAGGATTACAAGTAAGAACGACTACTCTTGTCAGTGTACATTTAATGTCATTATGCTTTATTACCTAAAATTTGAACGTATCCAGGTCAAGAAAGTGTTCATGAGACTCAAACACGCTAGGTTATATGGATATAAGGTATAAGGTAAAGGAGCCATGGCAATTTTGCGAGCTCGTGTCGATTTGATTTTGATTTCGAAAATTTAGGAATCACTATGTCAGATTCTTCAGTTGTTTTTGTGACACAACAGAAAATTGGCGTGTGCAAATGCTGTTGTTTTAGAGGATCCTTTAAGGAACATACTATTAGTAAGATCGTCATTGCGCGTGGTAAACCGTCTCATAGGGATATAGTGGAAGTAGTCTTTGGGTTATAATTACTTTAATCATTACACTGCTATTTCATATGCCTAAGATGTAAAAACCCGTCTATCTTGACATGACCACATCAATTTCCTATAGCAAAAACTGACAGAAACATCTTGTTATGCCATCGAAAACGTCGTTATTTTCAATCTGCTTGCAAATACTATACAATTTTCGTGTATATAGCTATATTATCAACCTACTAAAACACGTATAAATTGTACGACATGGTCATTATTAACTGTTGAATGTTCAATTTTTTCTATTGTAAATAATATACTTGGGTTGCTTTTCCATGGTAGAAAATATACCTGGGTCATTTTTCTATGGTAAAACATATTTCCCTGCTTTTTCTTTATCCGCAAACAATTATCTACAAAACGGGTCATCTGTTCTTTTTGTACGGGTCAAGAGACATTTCTGGAACTCTTTCGTTCCATTACGGTTTGTCATAATAATATGCAACTTCAGAGAAAAATGCAGGTAGCAACACTTCCATTTAAACATTTTACCTAGATACAAGATGCTAGATGCCAGATATGAAAAGCCTACAAGAAAGTGACGATACTTGTAGTTGTTACAAGACAGAATTCCAACATCTATCAATTTAATCCCCGGAGAAGAACTGAAACAAGATATCATTAAATGTTGTGAGGTCACATGATATGACCACTAATTAATACGACAAAACTGAACGGAATTGAACCCCCTCCTGAAAAGGTGTAACGGGTATTAATGATTCCTACGTATGATAATGATCGATGTAGTTTTTCTATGTGTCCGAGAACTAAGTCATCGGTGTAACAATAATTCCTACATTATTGTGTACGAGTCAGTAGAACGATGGGTAGGACTCTTCCAACTGCTTTGGTTACGAGTCAGTCAAGCACAGGCAGAGAGGATACGAGTTGAAATGTAAACAGGATAGCAAATAACAAAACACAAGGGACAGAAAAAGATGAGCGATAGAATCGATAAAGAAGTTGTGCTATGCATGTAGGAACAGAAATACAGCGTTGAAATGCTTTGAGGAAGGAAATGAAGCTGAAAACAAATAAATGATTTGCCTTCCTTCTTTGAATTTCCCCTCAAGAATCCTCAATCTGTCCAGGCTAACACTCAATCGTGGAACCAAACAGGTCAGAATACTAATACTTTATTTTGTTTTTATTTTTTTAACTTGAACGTAGTAAAAGTATATTTCGAAAAAAAATAATAATTGCAGTTTTCGGTAAAATACTTCCCACAATGTGACGTGCATTCATGTTTTACGTACACTGGCGATCGCTCATTATGGGGGTTCGTATCATGTTGTTTTTATCATTTTCTGACTGATTGCAGTGCATGTATGCACTAGTTTTGATTAATATGTGTGAATCAGAGAAGTTTTACGATATCTCATGTTGGTCAATTTAAACGGTCATGGGCCTTTAAAGTTGCTGTAAAGAATTACGATAAAATACAAAAATATATAGAATCCGTCTGCTGAACTCGGGTACAAAAAAGTAAATATGCTTTCCCGAAATTATGCCAGTATAATAGCTTTGAGTTTAAAATAAAAAAGAAGAAGTACCAATAGATAATGGCAACCCTAAGTCAGTCAGAAATCTGGTTCTACGAAATTGGAATTTCAAATTTTAAAACCGATACCAATCATTAGAGTCATATAGAGACTATATAATATGAAACCGTCGACCGAGCTTTATCAACGTATATACCCGAATCCAATAAACAATTTTTGTATTTTATCGCTGTCTTTAATTAAAACTTTTGCTTTTAATCGTTACTTTTTGATGTCCTATAAATAATATCTTTAAAAACAGTCAATAATATTTTGACAAACTTGATATATTTGAACTATTATTGTTATGTATTTAAGAAAAACGTAATAATCTTGGTTACCTATCGTGTTCTTTGAACATTTGGACCTGTTCCATGACCCTTTTCCTTCCCATGCATGCTATAAGAAAAGTGAAATCTGAAGAAAAAAACTTACCTGACTAAGCGATATATCAGAAACAGCAATAAAAATTTAACCTGTCTGTAATGCTATATAATTTTTATACACTGCTTACTGATTGCAACTTTCGTAAAATATATCATGAAAACATGTACTTTCTTTCTGGTGTATTCTTGAAATTCTTTGTATTAATCTTAATTGCCCCGTTGTACAATTTCACATCAATATGATCTTAGCCGGAATGTGTCTTAATAAGCAGTGCATAAACTTCATAATTTTATTAGGGCATTAACCCATGGCTATGTCAGAAGAGACAAATATGTAGGAAATATTAAGTAGTCTGAAATTAGTCAAGTTGTCCGTGACTTTTCGTCTCATTTCGAAGAGTTACCTTTTGACATCAAATATACATACTCATATCAAGCGCTGGAAATTGTTATTTCAACACACCCGCACACACAAACTTCAAAAGTGTGCGCAAATATTCCTTGGAAACAAATACTTCATTCTCATTCTCATTCTCAGTTTTGAAATATAATTCCCTTTCTTAGTTACGTGGTTCTTCACATAGAAAAGTTAAACTAACACATAATCATTTATTACGATTGTAATGTTATCAAACATTATGGAATGCTACATAAACATAATTAATTCATTCCAGTCAGACTGGTATGCAAAACTTTGGTAAAACTGTGCTAGTATTTCTTTACTGGTTTTGGTATTTCCTTTTTTTCCCAACTTCGAATGTGAAACTTATTGAATTTTCTACTACTATAAAAAGAACTTTTAGTATTTAACATTTCAAATATGACATCAAATAATTACACTTGACGTAATTTTTTCAACTCTCAGAAAAAAAAACCTTTAGTATATAACATATTGAGTATGACATCAACTAGTGACACGTAATGTTAATGTTTAAGCTATCGGAAAACAAACCCTTAGTATATAACATATTGAGTATGACATCAACTAGTGACACGTAATGTTAATGTTTAAGCTATCGGAAAAAAAAACCTTTAGTATAATAACATATTGAGTATGACATCAACTAGTGACACGTAATGTTAATGTTTAAGCTATCGGAAAACAAACCCTTAGTATATAACATATTGAGTATGACATCAAGACACGTAATGATAAATGTTTAAGCTATCGGAAAACAAACCCTTAGTATATAACATATTGAGTATGACATCAACTAGTGACACGTAATGTTAATGTTTAAGCTATCGGAAAACAAAGTTTTAGTATATAACATATTGAGTATGACATCAACTAGTGACACGTAATGTTAATGTTTAAGCTATCGGAAAACAAACCCTTAGTATATAACATATTGAGTATGACATCAACTAGTGACACGTAATGTTAATGTTTAAGCTATCGGAAAACAAACCCTTAGTATATAACATATTGAGTATGACATCAACTAGTGACACGTAATGTTAATGTTTAAGCTATCGGAAAACAAACCCTTAGTATATAACATATTTGAGTATGACATCAACTAGTGACACTAATGTTAATGTTTAAGCTATCGGAAAACAAACCCTTAGTATATAACATATTGAGTATGACATCAACTAGTGACACGTAATGTTAATGTTTAAGCTATCGGAAAATAAACCCTTAGTATATAACATATTGAGTATGACATCAACTAGTGACACGTAATGTTAATGTTTAAGCTATCGGAAAACAAACCCTTAGTATATAACATATTGAGTATGACATCAACTAGTGACACGTAATGTTAATGTTTAAGCTATCGGAAAACAAACCCTTAGTATATAACATATTGAGTATGACATCAACTAGTGACACCTAATGTTAATGTTTAAGCTATCGGATAGTATATAACATATTGAGTATGACATCAACTAGTGACACGTAATGATAACATAAGCTATCGGAAAACAAACCCCCTTAGTATATAACATATTGAGTATGACATCAACTAGTGACACGTAATGTTAATGTTTAAGCTATCGGAAAACAAACCCTTAGTATATAACATATTGAGTATGACATCAACTAGTGACACGTAATGTTAATGTTTAAGCTATCGGAAAACAAACCCTTAGTATATAACATATTGAGTATGACATCAACTAGTGACACGTAATGTTAATGTTTAAGCTATCGGAAAAAAAACCTTTAGTATATAACATATTGAGTATGACATCAACTAGTGACACGTAATGTTAATGTTTAAGCTATCGGAAAACAAACCCTTAGTATATAACATATTGAGTATGACATCAACTAGTGACACGTAATGATAATGTTTAAGCTATCGGAAAACAAACCCTTAGTATATAACATATTGAGTATGACATCAACTAGTGACACCTAATGTTAAATGTTTAAGCTATCGGGAAAACAAACCCTTAGTAGTATATAACATATTGAGTATGACATCAACTAGTGACACGTAATGTTAATGTTTAAGCTATCGGAAAACAAACCCTTAGTATATAACATATTGAGTATGACATCAACTAGTGACACGTAATGTTAATGTTTAAGCTATCGGAAAACAAACCCTTAGTATATAACATATTGAGTATGACATCAACTAGTGACACGTAATGTTAATGTTTAAGCTATCGGAAAAAAAACCTTTAGTATATAACATATTGAGTATGTTCAACTAGTGACACGTAATGTTAATGTTTAAGCTATCGGAAAACAAACCCTTAGTATATAACATATTGAGTATGACATCAACTAGTGACACGTAATGATAATGTTTAAGCTATCGGAAAACAAACCCTTAGTATATAACATATTGAGTATGACATCAACTAGTGACACGTAATGTTAATGTTTAAGCTATCGGAAAACAAACCCTTAGTATATAACATATTGAGTATGACATCAACTAGTGACACGTAATGTTAATGTTTAAGCTATCGGAAAACAAACCCTTAGTATATAACATATTGAGTATGACATCAACTAGTGACACGTAATGTTAATGTTTTAGCTATCGGAAAACAAACGCTTAGTATATAACATATTGAGTATGACATCAACTAGTGACACGTAATGTTAATGTTTAAGCTATCGGAAAACAAACCCTTAGTATATAACATATTGAGTATGACATCAACTAGTGACACGTAATGTTAATGTTTAAGCTATCGGAAAACAAACCCTTAGTATTTAACATATTGAGTATGACATCAACTAGTGACACGTAATGTTAATGTTTAAGCTATCGGAAAACAAACCCTTAGTATATAACATATTGAGTATGACATCGTGACACGTAATGTTAATGTTTAAGCTATCGGAAAACAAACCCTTAGTATATAACATATTGAGTATGACATCAACTAGTGACACGTAATGTTAATGTTTAAGCTATCGGAAAACAAACCCTTAGTATATAACATATTGAGTATGACATCAACTAGTGACACGTAATGTTAATGTTTAAGCTATCGGAAAACAAACCCTTAGTATATAAACATATTGAGTATGACATCAACTAGTGACACGTAATGTTAATGTTTAAGCTATCGGAAAACAAACCCTTAGTATATAACATATTGAGTATGACATCAACTAGTGACACGTAATGTTAATGTTTAAGCTATCGGAAAACAAAGTTTTAGTATATAACATATTGAGTATGACATCAACTAGTGACACGTAATGTTAATGTTTAAGCTATCGGAAAACAAACCCTTAGTATATAACATATTGAGTATGACATCAACTAGTGACACGTAATGTTAATGTTTACGCTATCGGAAAACAAACCCTTAGTATATAACATATTGAGTATGACATCAACTAGTGACACGTAATGTTAATGTTTAAGCTATCGGAAAACAAACCCTTAGTATATAACATATTGAGTATGACATCAACTAGTGACACGTAATGTTAATGTTTAAGCTATCGGAAAACACACCCTTAGTATATAACATTTCGAATATGAAGTCAAAAGATTCAAGTAAGGTAAAAGTAAGATATAACCCAATGGAATAATTTCTTGACCTACTTCGAGGCACTTGTTTCACTTTGCACTTATTTCTGTAATACAGCAAAAGCGTTTATCATTGCCTTGGATCAAATACATAATAAATCTACTTCTTGATGGCACAAAATCGGTATTGGAATTCTGAAATCATAATGATCAGTCAATAACTAAGGGCAATGATAGTTCCAATGAAGCAGTTTGATTAAATAAGGACCCAGACCAGTGCTATGTGTTTGCCATATTCTTCATTAAAATGCTAATTTAGCATGTTTAAGACAGTAAATAATCGATATACTGTTAGTTCTTTTAGAGTCATAAAGTAACCTCTAATTATGTAATAAGAACAGTTTAGGAATGTAAAATGACCTATCTTTGCAAAACCATCATTTATCATTTTGTTATGCACATTCGTCGAAGGTTATTTGTTCATTTGCATTCACTGTCTCATTGCAAAGCCATTCGCCTATGAAAATGTTAAATACAGAGACACAATTGTCCGAGTTTGTATTTACTGCAATGACTTGTTGCATGTGTCAGCGTATCTTGAAGATGAGCGATGATAATGACCTATATCACAATATGTGAACATGTTGTAATGTATTACTGTGTAAAATGTGAAATATGTGTTGGGTTATAGTACCGTGGCCCAAATGTCCTGACTTCAGTGTTGTTGATCTTGTCTTTGACTACGACGATGGCAACGATTATGATGATAATAATGATGTTATGATGATTTTATTATTTTTGTCATTTTTTGGAAAATGACCAAGAACACGAACGTTGTTAGAAGTCCTGATCACCCGATCATCAGGACGAAATGTTTAAAGTTACACGATTAACACACGCGCTTGCAAACACACCCAGCACAACAGGGAAAAGAATAAGATATGCTACATGTTACATAGGAATAAAAGTGTCGATATCAAAATCAAGTAAATAATTCGATAACTGAGTTGCCATAGAAATAACAAAATGTAAAGAAAAACAGAAGCAAACAAAATACAAAAAGCTACAAAATTAAGTCAGTTTAAAGAACAAAACGCGTTGAAACTGTCGTAAAACTCAAATTTACCAGTGGAAATAAAAAAAGTTTAATAATTCATTTATAGAATCAAATACAAAATATTATGTTGCATTATGTATATCATTATGTAATATTATGCATTATCTTTCAATTCAAACATCAAATCACGGATTATGTCATTTATGGTTAATACGAACAGCCACTGAAAGTAAGGGGGTGCAAAAAGTGTATGACCGCCATTTGCACCGATGCATTCTTCACTCACTGAACAAATCAGGTTATGCAGAAATGCCTGGGGAATGTTTAGCCAATGCACAATAAAGAACGATGCAAAGCGTCCAACGTAGCAGGGTTTGTGGCTCTTGACGTAAACGTCAATCCATTTCATCCCAAAAGTGTTCTATAGGCGATAAATCTGGTGACATTGCAAGCCAGGGTGGCACATTTACGTTTTCCTGCTGTAGAT